>OX384039.1:1200000-1739279 GCA_947534325.1 Agonum fuliginosum
ACATTCTTTATTATCTCACGTAGTTTATACAATCTTTTATTTTATTTTGATGAAATTATGTCAAAAATATAAATATGTAATTTAATTTAGGCAGTTGTCAGTGACAAGTTGTTAATGTTTTTATAATTTTTTCACCAAATCATGACAATTTAAAATGTCAGAGCGATTAAAAATGTGCTGAGTGATTAAAAAAAATTAAAAGTGAATAAACTTTTATTTAAAGGAGTTAATAATATTACAGGTAATAACGTCAAAGTTAAAAAAATGTGTTAATTATTGAATACAGTCTTGTATTCAGAACTGATTTAGAATTTAGATTCATATCAGTACTTTCATCGTAACTCTTCTTATATTAAGTAATTATTGCAAAACTGATTCTTATAAAATAATTTTCGTGATAGTCAGTTACAGTAAAAATATTTCTTTTATTTTTGATATTCAGGGAAAACGATAAAAGCCATGAAATTCGTGTTGACGTGGGTGGTACTAATGGAATATATTTGCCGGTTGTAGATTTTAGTTCAAGGTAGGAATTTCGGGTTTACATTTTTGAAGGAATTAATTATGCATCTATCGGACATTAATTCATTTTGTAGCTGGCTAATTTTTATTCATAGATTTAATCAGAATCCAGGCGTTAGGTATGGACCTTAATTTGCATAGAAAGTTCAATCTAGATTTGAATTTTTTCACAGCGGTCCGAATACCGAATTCTTAACGACTTGGATTTTTACGGAATGTTCATTTTGCTCTACATGTTAACTCATTTTCTAGTGATTTATTAGTTGTTGAATGGTGTAATGCTTGCACCAATATCAAATATGATTGATTTCAAGGTTTGTATTTAAATCATTCTCGGAATTCAAATATGGATGTGCGTAGTTACATAAAGTTACACTAGAAAATTCAGTTTTACTCAAACGTGTTATTATTTAATATAACGATAGATTGGATTCATTTCTCATAAACTGGTATAGTTACATGAATTTAAATTTTAAATATATTAATTAATTCTAATAGTGATTAGCTTATCAACAGTTACAAATTGTATTTAATATTCATTTTAAATTTGATTGAAAACTTGAGATAGGTGTACAATTTGTCGAGACGTTAATATTCATTCAACTTTTTGTCTACATAATTTGATCTTACCACTCCTTACGTCTAGCAGAAGTATATGAAATAATCATAAGAATCTGATTCTATTGTTTTTATATTGTACATACTTATTTCCTCGACGAGCTAAAAAAAATTTCTAGTTGTGAAAAGGACGAGACAAGGCGAAATAGTAAAGGACATCTCGTTTCGTTTTGGTTTTTGTCAAGTCTCGTCGATATTTTTTTATTTTGATATTTTGAGACGAGGCGAGAAGGAAATAATCTCGTCTGTAGATTTTAGAGCAGATTAAACACAAAAATTTGAAGGAATTATTGAAATGTTTTATTTTCTTTCAGATAAAAGCTTAAACCTACCTTTGAAAAATATATTAAAATACTGTACCTTATACCCAAGTTTACATGGCAGATAAGTGAGACAGTGAGAGTCACAAAAATTTTGCGAACTTGTTTCTTATAGAGCAACATTCCAGGAATCGAATGGAAAAAATAATTTTGGCACCCATATTTGTAAAAAAATAAGAAGGCTTTCACGCGTCACTGTATTGCTCTTATTTATAAGTGAATTAACTTCAATTTCCAATATGTTGTCAACAAAGCTTGTATCTGCGAAATAACCGATATAATTTTTAAAATTCGTTTTAAAATACAAGATATTTGTTATTAAATTAAATTCAAATTAACATGATTTCGATTTTAAAGCAAAATTTTAAAATCCTGCATCGACCATATTGTAGATTGTACTTTTGTCTTCAACAATATCTTTAGATTATTATATTTAACAAAACAATAAACGCTGTGGAGTGGCGCGCGAAATCCATGTTTTCGCCAATTTTTTTGGCACGGTAGAGGATCGTTTAAGAGGCCCGTCTACTACCTAAAATCCAGCATAACATGTACCTATACCTACTAATAAAGTAAGCGTTTTGTGGCCAGTACAAGAATCGTAAAATTTTATTTCAAAAAGGATTTAATGGAGAAAGAATGGATCTACAGATATGCCTTTTTAAAATTTTGATTAAAAATTGTACATGAATATAAAAGTTTCCTTTTTTATGCAAACTTTACACGGTTATATCTCATAATAGAAATTAATTTTTAAAATCTGATGAAAACGCTTTTACAGTATTTTTAACTTCAAAACTACATTGCATAGCTAAGATGCGGCAAAGTACGAGTTTCGGGCTGGTTCCAGGCAGCCGTAGTAGTGGGGAAAAGTGGAATAGAAAAAAGTAAAATCGAGAGTATTCTATAGGAATTCGGAAAAACGTAGAGGAGTCGCTTAAACTAGATTCAGACCTACTATGTATGTGTATAAGTGGGTAATTTAAGCAACCAGCCTCAACTTTCGCACTTATAATTGAAATTTTGTGGAAGCGCTGGCTGGTTAACTTAGCACTTATACTTATAATTGAGTAGGTCAACAATTTAAATTAAGTATTCTAGGAATTCGGTAAAAACGTAGACAAGCCGCTTAAAATAAAACTATAAGATCCAGTATAAATAAAAATTCTCATTTCTCTCGTGGCGTCGCCCACGTCACAGGGTGTGGCAGCGACGCCAGGGACGGCGGGCGTCCATCATCCAGCCCGCTTGATCGAGATATTCCGTGACGAGGCGTACTTTATTCCTGCCACGGCGCCCAGTGCTAAACGGAAACAATGAGTCTTTCTGGTTCCTTTTCCTAACGCACAGCACACTGAGACCTGCACGCCAACACTGTGTATACAGACCAGAGAGCGGTTTACACTGGGATATTGTTTTAGGGGATTTGTTTTCATTAGGTGGATGTTTTCAGAGCGGGAGTAATGTGTATACAAAACGGAACCGTGAAATAGTTATATATAGTCCTTTTACATTGAGCAATATTGCAGATACTAGTGCAATTTTTGACAAATTGATGAGTGTAATACAGAAATCGCACGCTCAACTATCTTGCGGCAACGGTTGCATGGAATAGAACATGTTCTAATTTTTGTAAGGCTTGCAGGCAATTCACAGTTATTTCTAGTTATTTTTAGTTCGTTGCTACCAACTGAACATAAACGTCAAAAAGATTAATTTGTGTTTGAAAGTTAGTGCGTTAGTGGTTATAATGGAATTCTATCCTTAAATTATTTATTTTATTTATTTCAGACTCTATTGAACAGTAAATTGTGTAAAGTAGCGTTTTTGTATGCTCTCATTTTTATTTTAAAGTACTTTTTTTGAATGGCATGTCAAAGCAATAAAATTCGATGCTCTTTACCGAACAATATGCGGTAACGTCATGGAATGTGTATAATTGCAATTACCATAGACGTCAACGATGTGTTTACACTTCAGAAAGCTAAAATAAAATATTACCAAATTTCTTCTAACTTTACTTTGTAAAGTGTTTTTGTATTAAATCGGTTGATAGCACAATGTCCGTTTCAGCGGTCTCGAATTCGATCTCAGCATTAGAGTCTCTGGATCTGAATGGTTGGGTTTCAAAATTAAAATATAGACCATTATGCCATTTTTTAACTTTCGTTGAATATAAAAAATATCTTCTGCTTTTTTAATCACTGAAACATAATAAATAATTATACTGCTTAGAATTTGTGTTTGCTAGTATTTTACAAATTTATAGAGAAGATGTTAACTTCAAAATTTTGGAATTGCATAATTTTTTTTCCGAAGAGAACTAACAATGACGTACTTATATTAGAAACAGAATTAAATTAAACTTATTGGTTATCTAAAAAATATATTTTCTTGTTTTGATAAATGAAATCTAATTTAAATACATGTAAAATATATAAAGTTAAATAAATAAAATGTATTTTATATCTGCTAATGTAGCACTTATTATAATTGTATATTTACATACTTATTTTTTCAAAAAACAGTAATTTATAATGATTGCCAATGAAATCAAAATACAAAAAATATTTATGGAGAAAAATCAAGTGTGTAACTTGTAATTTTATTTTCTTGAATTGAGCATGAAAACATGTCTCTTTTTCTAATTTATTACAACAGAATATGTGTAAACCGCAGAACTCACATTTATATTGATTTGATATGACAATTCTCGTTTAATCCAATTAATTACAGAAAATAAAATTTGTATAATATGCTAAAACGAAAATAATATCTTGTTATTTATAATGAATGTCATTTACTAATTAATCAAACGTCAATCACATGTATTTATCGTGTTAGTAATTTCTAATATTCATAAAATAATAAAGTTTTTAGTGTTCATGTCAATACAAAATGAAAGTAATTTGTTTTGTATTAAAATATAAAGTACATGGCATTTATAGATCATTAAAATTCTAATAGTAAATAACAACACTGGCATTTAATCACGGATATCTAAATACCCGTATAATGTATGTGATAATGTTGTTTAAATTATTATTACTACTATTATAGCATTACTGTTGCCACCAACAAATATTTAAATAATTAAGAGCAATTGAAAATGTAATAGTCATCTAATTTGTACTTCATTTACTAGAGGAAATTTATAGTATACTTTATTTTTAATTATATTCATTGGAGTCGTTTTGGGTAATATAATACATTATAGCTAATTTTTAATATTATTTTGAAATAATTCATTACAATTTATATTATTAAAATATTTCCTATGCCCTAGAGCATTATGAGGTTATTATTATTTTTTCTATTGTCGGTTGTAAAAGGATACTAAACAAATATAAATTGTCACCGTGAAAAAATATCAAATTTGGAATTACAGGTAATAAAACAATTATTTTTTAATAAAAGTACTTGCAGTCTCAAAGTACTTTTTTTTTATCAAAACTGTATGTTAAACTTTTTTTTAATAAAATTATAGTGATGAGAATATGATATAATTTAGCGACACGTCTATTTTTTTTCCGAATTCCTAGGATAGGTACTCTTGATTTTTTTTCTATGCCACTTTTTTCCTTACTACTACGACTGCACAAAACCAACCCGAAATTCGTACTTTACCACAACATGCTAGCAATGCAATGTCATTTTGAAGTTGAAAAATACTGCAAAAATGTTTTCGTTGCGCGTAAATTGTTAGTTTATTATTGATTTCAAAGTAGGTTATGTTTTTATAAACATTTAAGTAATAGAGAAAGAATGGATCTACAGATGTGCCTTTTTAAAACTTTAAATATAAATTTCTATCAGGAGATATAACCGATTAAATTTTACATAAATTGTACATGTACACTTTTTTTTATTATTAAAAAGGCACAACTGTTAATTGATCCTTTAAGTATATAACCCTTGTTGGAATACAATTTTACCATTTTTGTACTGGCCACAAAACATTCGACGTTACTGCATTTTATACTGGATTTTAGGAGTTAGACGGGTCTTTTAATCATTAATTTGAACTATAAAGATCGATTGTTCACTTAGATCCATCTCAAAGTTCGTTTTAAAATTATTTATAGCAATTTTTTAAACCAAAAATTCAGTCCTCATTCGTATATCTAATAAATATCTGTTTAATCCAGTAAAATAGGTTAAAAGCGTACCAATTTAGTACCTATATAGTACTAACCTATACTCGTATACTAGAATGGATATATTCAAAAAAAAAAATTAAATAACAACGATTAATTTCACACCCAGTGCCAGTAAATGTACGGTGTAAAAGTGGCTTTACGAGTAAAACAACTGCAGAAACACCGCGTTATACCGCAATGCAAAGTACGGAAAGATAATGTTACCGTATCCATAACTCAAGACAATATTCAAATATCGTTTGTTTACTCCATGCGGCACTCGGTTGTTTTTTCACAGCTTGCTGTTAACCCGACAGAAATATTTTGACGTTTGATGTGAATTGATTGACGTACGAGATATTTACGCGATGGTTGATTGTTTTCGCTGGCATTTAACATCTGCTCGGCGGACGAGGAGGGGGCGAGTGTGGCAGGGTAATTGTTATGCAAATGACTGGCGAATGGACGAATGAAAGACGATCGGTGAAAAATGCTCGCGTCAAGAGGAAAAGGAAAAAATCTGCCGTCCGCGGCTTGACGCTTGATGGCTGAAATGCGATCTCGTGTTCGTGATGCGGATTTCAAGACGAAACAGATCCGAGTTTTGTTTTAAACGTGACGAGATGATCGCTGATGGATGATTGAAGTGAGAGAAACGAAAGGATTCGCATATTGTCTGAAATTTTTAAGTTGTCGATACAGCCAGTGTGAAAATTTCGCTTCTATATATAAATTATTGAAAGGTTCTTCAGAATTTCCAATGTATGCAAATGAATCGTTGTCGAAACATTGAATTATTTTATTCTGCAGTAAAATAGGAATAAAATAATAAAATACCTACGTAGCTACCTATATTTGAAGAAAATTTTTATGAAACTTGTAGTTTGGTAGTATACCTACATCCTACATACTGTCTGTGCAGCCAGGAAGAGAAAAAATGTGCCTATGTTCTACAAAGAGTTGAGTCAAAGTTCGTTAACTTATTACTTGTCTCAACGCAAATGAGTCAAGAAAAAGTATAAGGAAGAGAAAAAATGTGCCTATGTTCTACAAAGAGTTGAGTCAAAGTTCGTTAACTTATTACTTGTCTCAACGCAAATGAGTCAAGGAAAAAACCGAACTGGACGACTTCTTTATACACTATATTAAGGTAGCGAAGCGGTTTCTGCCAAAAATTTTGCTAATAAGCTATCTCTTATTTCGCATAGGTACTGTACTAAGACATAGATTTTTTTTCTAATATCATAATTAAGTACAGGGTCCGGCAGGGATGTATGGTGTTTTTGAAAAGACAGTCATGCACTTATTTTCGAATGAATATCAGAATTTTAAGGTAGCGAAGCGGTTTCTGCCAAAAATTGTGCTGACAAGCTATCTCTTATTTCGCATAGGTAGGTACTGTACTAAGTACTAAGACCTAGATTTTTTTTCTAATGTCATAATTAAGTACAGGGTCCGGCAGGGATGTATGGTGTTTTTGAAAAGATAGTCATGCACTTATTTTCCAATGAATATCAGAATATTGTTTTCATACATAAATGGGGTACATTTCCATTTGACAATACATATCGAAACATGAAAAAAAAGTCATATCATTTTTGTCAGACAATTTTGTAGACGAGTGGCGAAATTGTCCACTCCTTTCATGCATCGGAATGAATTTTTTGCTTGTGTTTCGGAAGTGCTTTAAGAATACGAAGTTTATCTATGTATTGGAATTTAAATGGTTTCAAAATCACTTGTTTCAATGAAGGTGTTGTAAACAAACAAACCATTTGCTAAAGAGTAGATATCAACCTTTTCCAAAATATTCGGTCCACCCTACACATTTTCGTGCATATATTTTAAGGGCAACTTACTAATCATGAAAAAAAAAGAATTTGTAAATTTAAGGGCGGTTTTCCCAAGAGCACATTTTTTAAACCACTGAAATTGTTGAATGGAAATCTAATTAACTATGAATAGAATTTTAATGAACTGTGCAATAGCAAAAATAGTAAATTTATAAAATTCCATTTGAAAACAGTGGCCCAAAACTGTTTGATTAGAAAATCTGGTAGGTAACTAAAATTGCAAATTTGGAAAAAAATACTTCAGTTCTGTGATACGCACTAAAATATATGCATGATGTAGCGAATCATTCTGTATAATGTTAAACAACAGAAATAAATATAAAAATTAAAATCTCAGTAAGTCTAATCTTCTCAGGCCGCCACCAGATGGGTCTCCCCGCGCATGCGCCGCCATTTGTCACTGCCTCGTCTACAGCCGCCTTGGATACATACACGCTTATATGTAATTTGATTTCGTCCATAAATAACCCAGTCTGACAACGGGCGTGTAAAATATTATAGTCTCGTTAAAATTACCATGCGTACCTGCAACAACAGCGTACTTCTTAGTCCTGGCCCCTTCCACTGACGAGCCGCCCCTGCCCCGCGCGCAAGGCACACGTGATCGATGTGCGGCGAAACTGGACGACAAGGATTTATTGATATCGGAAAATAACCAGAAAATAGCTCCGGCGACGTTATGTTTTATGACTGCGACTGCTGCATATGGAATTAAGCTGGAGCGATAGCTAGAGTTGCACCAGGATGAGAGGATAAACTAAATATTATTTATTATTATAAATGAAGCTTAACCTGTATAGTGCGTAATTATAAAATCTGGTGTGGTTACCACACGACTTTCTTATACAACAATGTATAGGGTGGGCCGAATACAAGTTTTTTTTTTTAAAATGCAATAAAATGAACTAAATTAATTTTTTTTTCATGTATTATGGCTTCATCAGTAAGAGCAAACATTCCCATTTATTATGGAACACAACTTCGTTCAAATGGCTGCCTCGGCTGGCTTCGCAGTAGCACATTCTGTCACTCCAATATTCCAAGACCTGGTTGATGGTTTCGGGCTGTAGCTCACGGATTGCTTGGATGATATTGGCCTGAATCGTTTCTGGATTGTTAGCATAACATCGGTCCTTCACGGTTCCCCACAAAAAAGGGGTCAAATCGCAACTCCGAGGCAGCCAATTGACATCGCCAAGACGGATGATAACATGATTTGGGAATTTAGTGCCGAAAAGATCGATTGTGACATGGGCTGTGTGGCATGGCGCGCCATCCTGCATGAACCAGAGGTAGTCCAAATCCATGTCTTCAATTTCAGTAAAAAAGTCGGGTACCATGGCTCTGTAAAAAACTTCTTTTGAACAAACGCACTGTTTGGGCTACACAGCACTCACTTTGGAAATAAGTTTGCATTATTTCCCAACGTTGCTCAAGCGTAAAGCGACTCAATTCGTAACGCGGAGATATGATACTTACTTTCTATAGATTTCGAGTGGGAAAAAGCTGTCAGTGTCAAAATAACCTATGATTTAAAAATAACGCACTAGATGGCCCACCCGGTACACAATAAATATTACACTCGAAGAAATTATCCCACTCGCCCTTCGGGCTCGGGGGCTAAACTTTCTTCTCTTGAATAAACATTCATGTATCTCACTTGGTGTATAAATATCTATTATCGCTGAAAAATTCTCTTTCTCATATATATATGAGTAGGTATGAAGCATTTTTATTAGTTGAAAATGAAGTGTTTAAAATATTCGTAGGAACGAATAATATGGAAAAAAATTTCGGGTATTTTTTGTGATCTTTTTCGGGTAATTCTTAGTAAAGTTCTAAAAGACATATTTTCTGGAAAAAAATCTCAAAAATACAAAATTCAAGGTTGTTTTTATAAATTAAAATATTCAGTTTATGTCCAGAAAATTTTCCTGATAAGTTTCTTGGGATGCGTTTTTCCAGGGATTGAAAAAATTCTCCGTGGAAAATTCCCGGCTACCCCCATCACTTATTTGAAATAATCCCAAAAATAGATTATAATTTTCTCAATCATCGAAAAAACTGTTTTTAAAATAGAGGAATTTTTCTATTTTAAAAATTAAATGTGAATAAAAATTTAATATAACTATACTATAATTCCACGAGACCTTTCATTAAACTTATGCATAACGCTACGATTGGTTTACGATTTTAGCACGTCATACTGAAGAAACCAATCACGACACTCGAACAACGTAAAATTGTGTCCCTTTATTGAAAGGACTCCTAGAACAGAGTATAGTATACAGGTTAGTGGAGGTGAAATGCGAACATAGGGAAATATATGACAATGGAGTTATCATGCTAGGCATCTTGATATGGAATAAGTACTGTCAATGTCAAAGTAGCTGTCATATTATTGAAATTTTTAATTTCATTAAAATATTTTCTTTGCATAATAATGTAAGTGTACGAACAGAACGAGAAAGTTTACATGCACTTTCAGATTTTATTATTATTTCTGTTATTGATTACTCTTTTTGCCACACAAATTCACATTACTTCGTTTTGTGACACTACTACAAAATATATCAAGATACCTGGCATGAAAGTTCAATTGTCACGTATGTTCCCTATGTTCGCATTTCACCTCCACCAACCTTTATAATTATACAATGTAGTATTATATTTAATTAAGTGCGATTTTGAGAAAATCATATTGTTTAGAAGGATATTTTCGTGTATTTTTGTGAGTAAATAGAAACGATTTCAACAATTTTTTTATTTAAATACAACAGATGCTCATTTTAATGCTACTCTAGCCCGAATGTTTTACTTTAATCGGTGGTGTAGGATAGAACCGGTGTTGTGCCTGTATCGTGCTATGACGTGACGTGACGTGATATGACGTGATGCCACAAGATGGAAATTGATGGATTGATGCAGGGAGGGGCTAAGTAAATATTGTAGTTTTGAAAGTAATTAGTTGATAGTGGTAATGGAAATGCTGATGCCTGATACGCAATATCAAATGATTGATTTGCTCTAATGAATTTGTTTTATTAGGTTTTTATGTAGGTAGGTACCTACTATATTGTGTTTTGTTATACATGACAGAATAGATAAATTTTACTAGTAATCATTTAGTAATTCCTTGATGGTTATTAGAAAGAATATTTTTCTAGTTTTTATTTTTGAAGCTAGCCTATAATAATACTCGCTCTCCATTAACTCATTAGGTATGTTAAAGTTTTTTACCTCCCGCCTCATATTCTATAAGGGAGGAATTGTAACTGATCAAAATTTTCGAGTGTGAGTTTTTAGTGAATAAGCAATATTATTTTATCTACAATACCTAAGCATTTTGTAAATTTTGACAGTGACAATGGCAATCTTTTATATTTTCTTCTGCAATGTACATAAAATGACTAAAATATAGTTTGTGAGCACCTTAAAAAGAATAGGTAGAGTATGGCGCGAGATCTTGTGTTGGCCACATCTGATTTTTTTTACTACATTTACAAGTGGATTAATTTGTTTATACCATAAAAAATATTGAACATAATTTAATTTAAGTGTGTTTTCATTAATTTGGGTAGGTAATTTTTCCATTGAGTTGTGATACTAAATCATGTAGCAAAATTATTGAACGCATTTCGAGCAGAAAGTATCTTTGTCGCTCTTGTTAGATTATTTCGGATTTCGGCTGCAACTTGATCATCAATATGTTTATGCGCGAGCGGCTAGCAACTGCTGAAAGTACAACAAATAATTTTTTCTCATAAGTCTTAACACCCCGGCCAATAAAGAAGAAGAATTTACATATTTAAAAAAATATTTAACATTTTTTCAAACCTTGGTAATTTATTTATAGTCCTATTTACAATTGCTGAATTTATTTCTTTAATAAAAATGATTAATGTGCTCTGTTATGGCAAAGTAAAAAACAAAATAAAATCCCAGACATATTTTTTTTCTTGGTGTAAATCTCCAAGCACGACTTTATCGAAATGGTAGAAACAGTCCCGAAAAAAACTCGATTCTTATGTTAATGCAAGGTAGGCTAGATGCCATTGGTAGCTTAAGGCCTCTTTTGTTCCATCCAATGGCAAGACCTTCCACCTCGGTCTCAACTCAAAAAACTATCACAAGCCCCGCCCCTTTTGTAGTTCTCTAACAAAAAAATCTTCATTATAATCTCATCAGAGACGGCGTTGGAAACAAACTGAAAATATAAACATGACAACATCGTTCGTCTTAATTCATAAAATATGTTATTAACTATTAGAGGACGCGACTACGCGTGCGTTTGTTAATATTTACGAGTTTCGAGTGGCGGTGGATTTCGATGCTTTGATGTTTTTGCGCCACAGGGCTCTGGATTCATCAGAGAATTACTTGCAGAATTTCAAGCATTTCAAATCACATGTTGCTTGATGCTTCATTTATTTATTTGTTGTATTTTAATTTTATTTTCTATTTGATAAATGAAGTCATAAATTTAATATTCATGCTAGCGCATCTATGAAATTATAGTTGGTATTTCTAAGGAAAAATAGAAGAGTTGTATATATTATATAAATAAGTATGTTTATTTGGACGCTTTGGATTTGTAATGTTACTGTCATTTTTAGATTTTTCATTTAAAAACTTGGTTACCTACCTCTACATTTTCTGACGAAATGTAGTAGAGATGAGTATATTTTTGTACACGGAATTATCTATGCGTTATAATACTATACAAAATAATGACGTCGCAGCAAAAATTCTTTCTCAATTCAATGAAAAACAGATGTTTTATCAATGTTTTAGACCTAATATTAGATTCATAGTGTTAAAAATCTCATTTATATGCCTCCGGTCGGCATCGCTAGTTTTCCATCCGCCAGAAACTCTTTGTTGCCAGCCTAGGCCGACAAACAACCGGAAGTTATAGGTTGGCATCTTGACATTACTACAGTTGTCAAGCAGATGTCAATTTTATGCGTTGAATATTTTTTAGACAAGAATTAACAAGATTTTGACAAATTTTAGAAGTAAATCGTTAATAGAAACTGAAATAAATATATTTTATGCTCAAATGCAAGTATTCAGTGCACAATTTTTTAGGTTATGTATAATAAAATACAGAAAAATGTAATCGACAACAACAATATTTGATATTAAACAAATTAATTAAATTCATTTTATATTTTTCTAATGAAATCGGCACATAAAATATTGTGTATTACACATCCAGAAACTGTTATAATGCTAGTGCTCGTAATTTGCAAGCCTCGCCTGTGGCTCGGCGTGTCAACAATACTCGCTCTTGCAAAAGGTCAGTTTCTGACCTTGTGATACAAATAACTATTTCAGTACCTATTTGAAAAGTTTATTTCGACTCCAACTCTTCAAAATTAAACTAAATTTTACTCATTAGTAAAAAAATATCTCTTTTAAAATAAGTAGGTACGTTTTATTAAATTTAAACATTTTTATAGTTAGATATAAAATTCTATATCTGTAATTCTATAAATATTTTGTTTTGGGTCCCTCCTGAGATCAAGATCAAACCCTTTCATCTTCACTTCCAAACTGATCAAAACTTAATTCCCCATTCCCAACCAGAAAACAAACCACCAAAACAAAAATCAAAATTCCAAGAAGAAAAATAATCAAAATAACAATATCACATCAAGCTGACCAGTGCCAGCTATGATATATTACAACAATATAAAAGCACGCTTGCGAAGATATATGTTTTACATCGAAACCATAGATTATACATATACCCCGACGTTCTCTCATAGGCGTGCGGCGGGTGGGGGAAAGGGGCCAACCTGCCTGGCACACTTTATCATCATGAGAGGGGGAAGCCATCAAAATGGATGCTTGATTATTGTGTGTATGATTTATACTTTATGAGGAACACGTTTTCAAATTGGGATCTCTGATCCTTGCTTTGATCGTATGTGAAAAAATGTGGACTTTTTTCTTGAGGATTCTTTATGGGGGTTTTTATACAAGTTTTAATTACTTTGTGATTGGTTTTATTTTAGCGTTAAAATAGAATCTACTTTTATTCCTGTTTTAGTAAGAATCTTTAATCTATACTAATATAATAAAGAGGAAAGATTTGATTGTTTGTTTGCATTGAATAGGTTCCGAAACTATTGGACCGATTTGAAAAATTATTTCACCTTTGGGAAACTATACCTACTATCCCCACGTGACATAGACTAGATTAAATTTTCTAAAAAAAACAAAATTGTTTCTTCTTATGACGAAAATGTACAGTGATTTGTCACTTAATTGAACAAACAACAAACAGATTAAATAACCGCAGACATTTAATTAAACTACTATGTATTAGTTGTTGAATATGAATTTCGAATTCAGTTGGTCTGGTTGTTTTGAAACAGACAGTTGTGGATTGTTAGTATTGGTTAATATTAAGTTTTTATTTATTTATTTGATGTTTATAAACAGAAATTTAATTAATCTACTATGTATTAGTTGTTGAATAGGAATTTCAAATTCAGTTGGTCTAGGTGTTTTGAAACAGACAGTTGAGGATTGTTTATTAAGTTTTTTATTTTTGATTGAGTTCAAATTTGGTATGGTAATAACAATAACTTAAGATCTAACTTATAATATAAATGTCAGTCCGCCATCTTGAAACAAAATGGTAGCTAGCCACCATGTATGGTATGGTAATAACAGAATTCTTATAAATTCGAGTTGGAGGCGTAGCAACGCGAGCGGGTTCGCTAGTTTGTAAATAAAAATAAATGACTTTATGTTTTAATTTGTCAATTCTACTCTAATGAACAATGTGTATAAATATTTATTTCGTGCTGTACATTTTGGCATTTAAAGTGAGCCCATTTGTTAATGTCATTATATTGTTAAAATTTGATTAGTTTTTTTTTAGTTATATAAAAAATATGGTCATTTGCTTTACTTTTTCGTCGTAGTAATAGAGGATATTAAGCAAGTGCTAAAAATTTACCGACATTCTAATTTTCTTATTTAAGATGGATCTATTATAACAACCATTATGCAAATTTGTAGGAATTTTTTATATGAAATTAGCGAGCAATCATTAAACGGAAGCCATAAACATAACATATTTCTGGCGGACTTGTAGTTTTACCGGTTCCTTTTCAAATTAATGGCATAGTTCTTCAAAACTCTCATAATTTATATTTATCAAAACTATTAATATGTTAATGCTCAATAGTTCATTAAACACAGGTAATCATTTTATTTGAATAAATTGACAATAAATTTAAAAACATACATACAAATTGACGATAATGAAAATCGTATTACCAAATTAAGAATGATTGTTCCATTATTCATATTAATTTTGAATTAGAAGTTCACATCGGTCAGTAATATTTTTAATTGAATTCTTAATAGTACAATAGCATCAGTCATCACACGTCATCAGAATTTAAATGATTCTGCTTTTATTAAAGAAAATGAAGGATTAGTAATTAACATGAAGTACAAGCAGGTTTGAATTAAGTCGCAGATACACATTTTAGGTTAAGGGTCTCGTCTCCGTAACAAAATATTGCGTGTTTAGAGGTGTAGCAGTTTCTGCTTTTCTCATTGCATATTAAAAATTTGAAGGCAAAACAGGTACTAGATTTTTGTGAAAGAATTAATCTAGGATTATGCCCAGTTAGAATTCTGAAAAAACCTTTGAAATCCATATAGAAAATTAATGAAAAAGTGTGTTTTAATCAATTTTTTACATGCTTTTTCTTATTATTAAGAGATTTATTTGAAAATGTAACTCGGCATAATCCTAGTTGCATTCTTCGTCTGTAAATAAATTGATGAAATTTTGCTTTATCTATAAAACTTCGTGAGCATTGTAGAAATTGCTAGACTGCTTTTCCGTATTTTTAGCGAGGGATTCTATGCATTAACATAGGACTTGATTGTATTTTTTCATCGTCTACAAATTTTGCCTTTCTGTATCTGTCGATGTGATTTACGTACTTTAATTTCAATGAAACTTTTGTTTACAAAAACAACAGTATCGCCATTTTGCAACAAAGCATCGAAACAAAAAGTACAAAACATTAGTGAGTTTTTTTACATGTCATGGCCAGCCCAGATGGAACGGTTACAGCGTCCTCCAGCTAGGAATCAGCGAATTCGTTCTGTTCTGTACAGTGCCATGTCGTGGCGTGTGTGTGTTTATGTAAAAAAAGAACTCAGCTTTCTCACAAGTGCGCTGGATTCTCGGAAAACCGACATTCTGAGCCCAGAAAAATGCTGAACACACGTAGAACCGACACGCGATGGACACTCGGGGGAAAAGCTACGGCCGCTCGCGTGTGTACACTCCGAGGAGAAGTACACCAGTGTCGCGGGTTAGCGGTCGCGGTCGTGACAGACAGCATGGCGATGAGACGACGAGATTCGTTTTTTGAGATAACTTTTCATGAATTAGAAATTGCAATCCTGAAAAATGTCCAAACAAAGACAAGAAGGATTTTCGGAATTAAGCTTGAATTACACTATACTTTTTTGGCTAGAAAAGATACTTAAATCTGTTCTTGTACTGACATATTTATCGACCAATACTGCGAAGTGAAAATTTAAAAAAATGTAATTGTCATTGTCAGTTGTTGAGGTTTTAATACCTGGTAAAGTACAATACAATATAATTGTACAAGAGTTTTTGTTACTTCAGGAGTCCATTTATACCGCTTAGGAGCCATTACGGGTCAAGACTTTACTTTTATTTCTGCTGTCACTCACTTTATTATTTTTGAGGTTATATACAGAAGGTTGGTAACAAAAAATATACATCCACTGCGTAAGTCTAGTATAAAAATTGGATGAAATATAGGTCCCGAGCACTTTTTTTTAAGACGAAAAAATCTGACGTGGACACCACATGACTTCCTTGTACGCCTTGTGTGTTCATACTTTTCTTAATAACTAAAATGTAAAATAATATTAAAAATTCTTTTAACTTATTATACTAATACTCACAAATATATTTTAGTCATTTGATTTAAACTGCAGAAGAAGATATAAAGCATATTTTACTATTGTCACTGTCATGTCATAATCATTTAAATTTTACGTAGTAACAAATGTTAATCGATCATGGACTACAAGATACCGAAATACTATAAATTATAAATATATACTTTAATTATTTTTAAATGATAGCAGATACAAAAATATTTATAAAATACCGATTGTAGGTAATAATCACATAATCTTTCATTTAAAATAAAAAAAATTGTCTAAAATTAAATATTTCTCGAAATATTTTTAAAAAGTACTACTTCCGGTTTGTAGACTGAAACCAAAAATAGGAGGTGCACAACTAGATGCTATAACAGTCCTAAATACAAAATTTCAACTTTCTACGTCTAACCGTATTTGAGTTATGCGACACACATACGTCCGTACGTACGTACGTACGTACGTACGTACGTACATACGTACGTACGTACAGACGTCACGTCGAAACTAGTCATAATGGATTCAGAAAAGGTCAAAACGGATATTTCCGTCAAAATCTGAGAACCGAAATTTTTCGCGATTACAATACTTCCTTACTTCGTACAAGGAAGTAAAAAGACGGTTCTTATGAAACTTGGATCGAAATTTTTTTGATTTACATTATCCAAGTGAGCATTCTAGAATTAAGTATGAAAATTGTCAAAATTTCTAGTCGAAAAAAGTATAATGTAATTCAAGCTTTATGCTAGTTTGTCATGACGGAATTGCAGGATTATAATTGTCTGGATTATGGTACGCTAATGCCTGGATCCCAGGAAGGAAAATATAGAGAATTTGTTGCAGATATTCAGATATAAACAACTTATGTTACAAACTTTTTAATGGCAATTTGTTTAGCTGCATATATCTAAACTAATGCTTCTTAAAAATTGCCGAAAGATGCTTCCGACAATAATACTACTGCGTCCGAGTGGTTGCAAGACAGAAGAACAGTCTTTGCTTTGGCTGATTTTCCCCCATTTTCAGGAGGGAATTAAAATAATGTGTAATTTAATTTCATAGTGCTCAACTCAGTTTATCACGGAACTGAAATGTAATTTCATAAATTTACTATTCTTGCTTTTGTACAGTAATTATTAATACAAATTTAATTTTATTCCATTCATGGTTAGTCAAATATCCATTATACAATAACCAAACCATTGATTTAAAAAAAAAAAATTTACGGTTTACTGGGAAAGGAATATTCCGATCTAAACCATAATTTGAATTGTAATTTTTTGACTGTTTAGATAAATGGAATGAAAAAGATGATAATCATCAGGTGATGATTATCATCTGTTAATAAATAAATTTAACTTTGAAGACTGAGAACTCTGTTACTTTTTCATTCCTAAACAATAATCTTATTTCTTTTTGTCCATCCTTGCCACCACAGCTCAGAACAGCAGCTGTTATCTGCAAGTGCTCAGTGTTCCACAGTCATACAACCTCCTCTGTATCTCTATTCTCTGCGATGATACTCATTGTGTTTCGCACATTCTGTTTTACGGTTTCCTAGAATTTCTGCCGTGAAGCGTGTCTTCCCACAACGCGTTACCGTTCACGTTGTGTTGTGTGGAACGCCCGTACGTCGTGCACTACGTCAAGCTCTGTGGACGAGGACGTCAGTGTGAGAGTCTATGTCTATGATAGTTGTGTGTGTGTATGTGTAGGTCTCTAGATCGTGAATGTTTGGATGTAATTATATGACTGATGAATTATTTGTAAAAGGAAATAAGATTTCTTAGGAAATTTTGTGTGGTATTTAGTTGGGTAACACTTAATTTAAAAAGATGGATTATTTATTGAGGGAATTTACTGGTCAGCAATTCATTGGTAAAATGGGAACTATCTGATACCTAAAGATTCTACGGAGATTCAGAATCCTGAAAAAGAAGTTTTTACTTCCTTGTACGGAGTAATAAGGAAGTATTGTAATCGCGAAAAATTTCGGTTTTCAGATTTTGATGGAAATATCCGTTTTGACCTTTTCTGAATCCATTATGACTAGTTTCGTCGTGACGTCTGTACGTACGTGCGTGCGTACGTGCGTACGTCCGTATGTATGTACGGACGTATGTGTGTCGCATAACTCAAATACGGTTAGACGTAGAAAGTTGAAATTTTGTATTTAGGACTGTTATAGCATCTAGTTGTGCACCTCCTATTTTTGGTTTCAATCTACAAACCGGAAGTAGTACTTTTTTCAAATATTTCGATAAATATTTAATTTAAGACAAATTTTTTAATTTTAAATGAAAGATTATGTGATTATTACCTACAATTGGTATTTTATAAATATTTTTGTATCTGGTATCATTTAGGAATAATTTAAGTATATATTTATAATTTAGTATTTCGGTATCTTGTAGTCCATGATCGATTAACATTTGTTACTATATACGTAAAATTTAAATGATTATGACATGACAGTGACAATAGTAAAATATGCTTTATATCTTCTTCTGCAGTTTAAATAAAATGACTAAAATATATTTGTGAGTATACTAGTATAATAAGTTAAAAGAATTTTTTATATTATTCTACATTTTAGTTATTAAGAAAAGTATGAACACACAAGGCGTACAAGGAAGTCATGTGGTGTCCACTTCAGATTTTTTAAATAAAACATTATAAATATTTAATAGTTGCAGACCTTTGTTAAGAGCTTCTAAGAGAAGGATCTAAGATATTGAAGGATTCCATTAAAATTAGTACTACATAAAACAATACAAAGAAAATAAAAATAATTAGATAGTTCTTTACTGATTCATCGAAGTGCCAAACATCGATACAGCAATTAAAATAGCAATAAATAATATCCAAAATTTTATTTGACACTTTGATTTCTTTCTGCAGAAACCATAATCGATTATGGGCAATTTAGGTTTCAGTAACCAAGTTGAAAATTACCACAGGTATATGATCGTTTCCTAGGGTGATCGCGATAGAAAGGGATAATCAAAGTAATTATCGAAGGTCGATCCGTAAACCTCAAAAATGCGACCTTGGCAAACAGTTCCGTGAAGAAAAAAGGAGAAAAGATTCCCTATTTATTTATTAAATACAAATTATCAGCACAGTAGCTCTTATATGAATAAATACTGGTTGTACGCCTTCATTTAAAATATTAATAAAGTCATTAATGCAATGAACATACCTGCAATTACAGATGATTTTATATTAGTTCCGCTTCTGTGTTTAATACACATTTGTGTTTTTACTTTGCATACCAATACACAGGGCCGGATCTACCATGAAACTGGAATGCGCCAGATTTGGGCCCAGCTTCAATGGAACCTCATTTTCAGATTATTTTTGCTTATACACAATGGGCATTCTAATCTTAGTTAAAAAATCTGACGTGGCCCTCACACAACCTTCCGCCATATCTAGACTTTAAATGGAAATGTATACTTACAATCCGGTGCCCATTTAAAATATACAAATAAAAATCTAAAATATTCAAACACAGAAATTAGTATAACCTGAATCAAAAGATTCATTCACACGAAAACTTTTCTGTATTGAAGCAATCCTCCGTTCAGTTACTACATTTATAGCTTATTTATGACTTATATAGCGCTAGTATGCCAACTTGTCACCCGTCTTATCTGTCAATATTTTTTATGCAGAAACAAAAATCAATCGAACATGAATTACAAGATTTCAACGTTTTATTTGATAAATATATTTTTTAAATTTGACTGCAGTTCTTTAATGCTACCAGATAAAGATAATTTTTTTATAACGTAAATTGCAAATAACTTTTCCTCTTATTCTTATTACAAATAAATACTATATTTATTCAAATTTATAGAAATTTTTGACACTTAAACCTTTCAATCTTCAAAAAATATCACTTCCGGTGAAGATATTTGTACCAAAATCTAATGAGCTCTTCCTATTCGTATACAATTGTAAAATACCAAATATCAAAATTTTTGGGTAATTCGTATTTGAGTTATCCAACAGACGGCATCGGTCCGGATCACACACATACACACACACACACACATACATACATACAGACATCATCGGGAAACTATCAAAAATGAGTTGTAAGGACCCTAATTCGTACTCATCCACTAAAAACTCACTACCTGATTTTTTGCATGATTCCAATACCTTCCTTTACAGGTAAGCGGAAGGTAAAAAGCTTTTCTAAAATAACAGACACATGCATGTTTGCATCTGCCAAAGATAAAAGATGTTTCTATGGTAATTAGAGAAGCTCATTAGCTGAATTCAACCCAATAAGTATAGAGAGAGGTAAAGAGGATATTATAAGTCTGGGAACCATGAAACAAATCGATACCAAAATTTTTACGGATGCGTTTTGAGTTTCTCTGAAATCTAAATTCGTTTTGACAATTTTTTCAATTATGTCTGCGTGTGTGGTTGAATGAATAATGGATAAATGGATGGATGAGATGGATGGATGAACAGTTGGATGATAGATGTGGATGGATATTTGCGAAATGCGATTGCATCCGTATGGTCAATAAGAAAGTCATGAACCCATGAACGAGAAATGAATCGTTGGTTAAAGGATAACATGCAGTGCTGAAAGAATTTTGGTCGTAAAAATTGAAATATATTTTTTTTGACTTGTTTATTAAGCCGAAATTGGAATACTGTGGTTGGAAATATGAATAAATCCTATTTATTTGGATGACTGGCTTTATTGTAAAACAGTTATAATTTTTGCGACGTTTCGACCAGGATCTTGGTCATTTTCAAGCAGAAGTTAACATGTCGATGAATTAAAAAGTTAGTTGAGTTACATTATAATGAAATTTTACTTAAAACTAAAATTTATTTGGAGTGTTTACACACCCCAAGAGTCCAACAGTGACTGTTGGACTCAACATGTTAACTTCTGCTTGAAAATGACCAACATCCTGGTCGAAACGTCGCAAAAATTATAACTATGTTGTAAAATAAAGCCTCTCGTCCAAATAAATAGGAGTTTTTCATATCTCCAACCTCAATAATTTAAATAATTGATATTTTTATGCAAAGATTAAAATGAGGTATCCAAATTTCTTTATTTATTACAGCTCAAAATAACATTAAAATATACAATGACCACATATAAATTTAAAAATAAACATAAACGAGTATATATGAATTGGTTTACCTGACTGGGGGTTAGGTAAATAGAAATGGAGAAAATTTCTGGGATGCAGAATGCAGTCACAATGTATTTATTATTTATTTGTCTGATAGAAATACATAAATACTTGTGATTGCATTCTACAAATTTTTCTATACATTCCTAATAAACGCCGACTATGTTGAAAGATGAAATACATATTTATTTAGGTATTGTTCACCATCTCATTCTCATCAGTCTAGTGGATAAAAGAATATTTTGTATACGGGTTTCATGTTAAAATTCCGCTTCAGTTCAAATATGTAGGTACGGTTCTGTCAAAATACACACGTGCATACTATGATATGTGCACTCCTATCTAATAAAATATTATAAAGTTCTATCGTATGTGCATCTGCTCGGGTCGAATTAATCATGAACGCCCCTTTAAATGGGTTTGGCTAATTTCTTATTGTGATTCATGATTCATTTTGTCATGTGGTATTAAACAGCAATGCAATGTATGATTTTTTCTTGGAATAAGTGACAGTGCATGTTCTAATGCTTCATGCACCTTTTGTTAGCATTGAAAATATTTATAAATATAGCGTAAAGATTCAGTATATTCAATCAAGAAAATATTTTTGTCCTGAATTCACCTCAAAGATTACTCAATATAACTTTTGCACTTTCAGCTTTTCATGTATATTTTATTTTCTGTTGCTATACCAATATTACTAATGGTCTAGTACTTTAAGCGGCTCGTCTACGTTTTTGCCGAATTCCTAGAATACTCTCGATTTTACTTTTTTCCATTTCACTCTTTTTTCAACTACTAGGGCTGTTTGAAACCAGCCCGAAACTTGTACTTTGCCGCATCCTAGCTAAGCAATGTCATTTTGAAGTTGAAAAATACTTTAAAAGTGTTTTTGTTGCGAGTAAACTGTCAGATTATATAATTGACTGCATGATAATGTTTTTATAAACATTTAATAGAGAAAGAATGGATCTACAGATGTCCCTTTTTCAAATTTTAAAAATTAATTTGTATCATGAGATATAACCGTGTAAAGTTTGCATAAAATAGGATTTTTTTAAAAATTTTTCGGAATTTTTATATACATGTACAATTTTTTAATCAAAATTTTGAAAAGGCACATCTGTAGATCCATTCTTTCTCTATTAAATCCTGGCTGAAATAAAATTTTACCATATACTGGCCACAAAACACTCGCTATGTTTGTACATTTTCTGAATTTTAGGAGGTAGACGGGCCTCTTAAAAGAAGCACGTCCCTCGAAAAAATATCGAATAAGTATTAAATATAAAATTATTGTGTAGGTATGTATCTCATACAAAAAGTGTGATTGTGACTTGCCATAAATATTCTACTTGTACCCTAAGCTTCACTTTTGTCCTAGATAATAGCTATATAAATATTACACACCTGTATGGCTGTATGAAATGTATGTGTACCTATTCTATTCCGTTTGCTAAAGTATAACATCTTAACCAGCATGTTATATAATTATCCAATTAAATATCTGTCCTTGTTGCAACAAAACATTTGTATATATAATTGATAAATACCACATGTCGCTAATATTTGTTATTATTTGTTCCAGGTAAGGAAATCGTGAAATCAACAATCGCAGGACGATCGGCCTTCTTCAATCAACATTCTCTAATTAATAGTACCCTCATGATTACAATGATACCACGATGCAAACTGACACAACCCTTCCTACACTTTAGAACTGAATACACATATGTTTACTTACACTAGTGCAGAAATGAAGCAATTATTTAGCATTTGCAACAATGTTGCGGTAACAACATGCCACGATTTAAATTGGATGTTAACAGCGTGAATAATTGAAACCAAGCAGTGGTATTACGCTAATAGAGCAGTTTTGTGGATGAGTATTTAGTAGGTAAACGATTGCATCAAGCAAATAGTCATTTGAAACACATAAGCTATTTATAATATTATAATAGTCTAGTCTAGAGTTCGACATTTATTTAAGATTAAATGAATACTGAAATAAGCAGAGAAAATTGATTCAAATAATAATATTATACTATTTGGTGGTTAAATCATGGATCCCACGACTGAAATTAACGACAATTTGATGCCGATACCGGCAACATTTGTTGGAAATTGAAATACACTTCTATATTATTAGCACCTTTTGGCATTTTTACCTCTCGCCACTCATATCTGTAAGAGAGGTATTGTAATCATGCTAAAATTTCGATAGTGAATTTTCAATGAATAAGCACGTTTTGAGGCCCCTAGAACACGATTTTGATAATTTCGCGATGATGTCTGTGTGTGTGTCTGTGTGTGTGTGTGTGTGCCTGTGTGTGTGTCAGTGTGTGTGTCAGGATGGATGTTGGAGGTACGATAACTCAAATACCACTGAATAAAAAAATTTGAAATTTTGTATATATTATTCTGACACCCTAGATTAGATCTGATTAGATTTTGGTGTTGATCCTGCAACCGGAAGTGGTAGTTTCTTGAAGATCTAAAGAGTTTTTCTGGAATATCCTCAAAATTTATGAATTAATAGGAATTTTTTAATAACATTGTATACTAAATGTTACTGTCTACAATATGTATTCAAAACGTTGTTTCTATCTAGCACCATTTTCCAATTACAAGAAGTTAAAAATTCTACAAATTTGTTACAATTTTGATTTATCTGCCTACCTATGAAAACAAAAAATTAAATATTTGAGTGTTAATGTCATAAATTTTTTTGACTTTTTGACAAAAAAAATGGAAAATATGAAATGTTATTTATTATTTATAAGGTCATAATAAACTTTAATAATATTATAAAAACTACAATTCCCAAATTCCGTTCTACAATGGTATATTTGTGAGTAAGTACCTTCATACACACTCAGTAAAATAGTAGAGTATGGCGAGAGGTCATGTGTTGGCCACATCGGATTTTTTACTGGCATTAGTTTAGATATTTGCAACTAAACAAATTTCCATGCTTAAAACACAAAACACAAATTGTCGATATTTCTGTTGTATAATCCAGTTTAGTAGTTTAGATGAAGAGCTCTTATTTTTAATTTTTTTTCAATTATTCTACTTTTTCTACAGAATATAAATTAATGTATTTTCAAATAACATGTCTAGTGGAAAGCAATATCCCGAAAGAGTATAATTGATTATGATTTATGAAATTTGTTCGTGGTTGTGTTCTTTTTCGACTGAAAGAAACAAAACTAAAATTCGTGGCCAGTTACATCGCTGTCACTTAAATTTTAACTATTCCTTGAATCCAAACCGAATTGTCCAATGTGACATAAAAATTGGTATCATTATTTTGATTCGGTATTTTTCGTAAAGTGACATTTAAAAGATGCAGTGGCATAATTGACCATAAATGATCAGAATTTATTTAAAGCACTGGGGGCTATTCGAAAAATAGTAATAGATATTTGGGAGGTACGAGTAGTGTGAAACAGATATGACAAATTGTGAATTTTTCGCTCACGCATGCACGCATACGCGCATCGTATCCGATGATTTTTCGAAAAAAATCCCTAAAAACAGGGGTTCCTTTGAAACGCGATAACTCACTCAATTCTTCACCAATAAGGACGAATATTTCAGCTCTGAAAAGGAAATTGATAGGGCTTTGTGACAATCGAGTCGAACAACCTCCTTAAGACAGGATTTTTTTGAGCTACAAGCCTTCAAACTTTGAGGTTTTTCATTGCTCAGACATCACATAAAGCGAGTTTTCAGGGGGTCGGGGGGAGCGAATCTCTTCGGGATTTTTGGAGAACGTAGAGGAGGAATGTATCCCCAGAGGGAATTTCCAGATTTTGGTTAACACGTCCCTGAAAGAAATGCCCCACATTTTAAAAACAGGCATTTTCTTGGTTCGGCCAAGTGGCTCGATTTTTTTTTGAGCAGTTTATATTGATGACTCTTATGCCTAGTGCACACGGGGAAACTTTTCACAAAGTTTCCTGAAAAAAGTTTCCAGAGAATGAAGATTTTTTTTTAAAACAATAAATATGTTTATGATCACATGTCACATTTGACGATTTGACAAATAAGAAGTTAGTTGCACTTCACAATGTTTCCTGAAAACGCCTCATTTTTATAGGCGCCGTTAAAACTTTGAAGTTTCCGGAAACTTTTTCCAGGAAACATGTCAAAAAGTTTCTCCGTGTGCACTAGGCATTACAGTATGAGGTCGCTACACCTTCACACCTATAGTTGGAAGTTGGGTATGAATATTGATATATAAATATTAAATGCATCGGTATTATCTCAATAAAATTAATGCAACATGCAATAAATCAGGATTTTATCTAAATTTCTTGGGATTGCAATTAAGTGTGCATTTTAAAAAAGATGCGTGCAGTACCACTTTTTAATCAAACAGATAACAATCATCGAATCACGGTGATTGTTCGTATGCATCGTATCAGGAAAAATACAATAACGCACGCATTATAATTACCGCACGAGCTTTTGATTTATTACAACGGTGAATAAGACATCGGCGCAGAAATAACAACAAACAATTACCATAAAACATAAAACATGATTAGTTGTAGGAAATGTTTATTAGTCGATAAATAACTTCGACGTTCCTACATCACTTAATGCAACGTAATGCGTGGTAATGTTAACGTTGAATACATAAAGGTTTTACGTGTGTTTTTTTTGCTATCTATAATTCATGTTTGACTAATATGCAAAAGTTTCTGTTTGTGTTTTGTGATTATCATGACAATGGGGTACGACATAATTGTCGCGGTGGTGCAGAAACACTAACAATTTTTACCTCTCGCCTAGAGAGGTATAGGGATCGTGAAAAAATTCGATGTCGAGATTTTTGTCAATAAGCACGTTTTAGCACCTTTAGAACCTATTTTGACTATTTTCACGATGATGTCTGTGTGTGTGTGTGTCTGTGTGTATGTATGGAAGTCTGTATGTGCGCCTACTATAGTCTTTCGTTCTGGTTCATTATCTCAAATTCTTCTGAACATAAAATTCTAATATTTTGCAATATACATTTGTATATGTTAATGAAGAGCTGATTAGATTTTGGTAAAAATCTGCCAACCGGAAATGGTATTTTCTTGAAGCATTTTAACATTTTTGCAAAAAAATATAGAAAATTCTGCGATAGTTACAATTTGTCATACGACATTTCAAAGAACAAATTATATCTTACAATATTTATTTAACATCTTGTCTATATCTCTTTACCAATAAAGGAAAATTATTTTTCAAAGATATATAATTTTACCTACCACGATTTGTAAATCACAATATAGGAAAAAATTAAAAACAAAAATGAATATGTCAATGTGACAGATGAACAGATTCACAATTTCTAAAATGTTTGTGGCACCATTTTAAAAGAAATGTAAATATTACTAACTGAACATAATGTAATAAGGTAATAATAAAGTTAAATTTTTATCTATAAAGAGCTAATTAAGAACAAGAACTAAGAACTATAAAATTATTTTCAAAAATTCACATAAATTACAGTGTTAATGCGAGAGGTCGTGTGCTGGCCACAACAGATTTTTTTTTTAAGATGCAAAGAAAATTACAAAAAAAACATACGGACTTTAATATAATTATTACACAATTTGAGGTATTATACAACTTAAATGGAAAAAATATTTTTTATTTATATCACATGTGCCTTAATTTTTTCCGAAAACTTTTCTGAGTGCTTTCCAACAACGTCTTAATTAGCTCGAGTGGTACACGATGGAATGCAAGATGAAAAATTTCCTGGGCGTGAATATTCGGTAAGAAAATCGCAATGATACCGCTCTATTTTTTAATTCTTTTTACAATAGAAACTTCAAATATTTCCTAAAGTATTTAACTTTAATAAATATGTATTATTTACCTTATGAATTGCTTATTTACACTAAAAATGACAATTTAACCAATGTTTAATTTAATGTCAAACTGACATGACATTAAAGTTTCCGCTTTTATTAATTTCAGTTAAGTTTCTCAAGCTACTAGTAAAAAATTTCCGCTAAATTTTTAAATAACCATGGTTACTATTATGGTACCTAATCAATTCTTCCATTGGCTGTTATTTGTGTCATGCGTTTTTCTTGAAAATTTCAAAAATTTAAATTCAAATTTAGTATACTTAGAACTTATGCGTAGTACACACGGAGAAACATTTTCACATGTTTCCTGAAAAAGGTTTCCGGAAACTTCATCGTTATAACGGCGCCTATAAAAATGAAGCGTTTTCAGGAAACGTTGTGAAGTGCAACTAACTTTTTATTTGTCAAATCATCAAATGTGATATGTGATCATAAACATATTTATTGTTTTTCAAAAAAAATCTCCATTTTCTGGAAACTTTTTTCAGGAAACTCTGTTTCTCCGTGTGCACTGGGCATAAGGTTACCTATAGGATTTTATTATTATTAAATAGTTTTTAGATTTACATTTATGTTTACGTTTATGAAAGTTTGAACACATCTAACTAAATACGAGCATTCACAAGTGTTTGCAAGTAGGACGTGTGACTGCTTATATGCTGATAGCTTTAGGTGAAATCCGAGTGAAATCCTTCAACTAAAAATTTTATTAGTTTTAAAAAAATTTTGATCAATCTCAAAGAGTTTGTTCTTCAAATGTTTTAATTCTTTGTATTGCATTCGTCTGTCTGTTTGATGGTGCGTGCGGCATGGTGTCCATGTGCGTGGGTGGTGGGCGTGGCTAACGGCTCGGCCAATCACGGACCGTGAAGGGCACAACTGGGAACGGGCACGTTGCGTCACTTCGGCCGTGATGCCGCATGCAGCATGCCACAAGCCATACCACATCGGGCCACATGGCCACCAACAGCAACAGCATTTCCACGACTGTATCACTGGAGAAAAGCCTCATTTACACGATGATATAGAGACATGGATAGCGGATAACTACTATAAATCATAAATTTTATTCTTGTTTTTCAAAATTTACTCCCAAATTATGAATGGAACTAGAATTGTGCCTTCTTACATATTTTGTATCAATATATTTACGAGAAATCAATTTTTAATGGCCAAATAGCCGAATGTATTATGTAACCTACAACTAACAAGTAAAGTTCTCAACCAGTCAAGTAAATATTTCAGTTCACTGCTAAAAATCTATTCTACGGAACAACGAACAACCGTCAACCGTGTATGGCTGGTACCTAACCGCACACATGGTAATATATTTATTCCATACTGAAGAATAAAAATATGTGATTCTGCCACACCCAAATTGGGTAATAGCCTGATACAATGTATGTACCTACATTAGGTGGGGAGACACTTTTTCCAATAGGTACATTTTTTCCAATAATGTATTTTTCATTTTTCCTATGATAATTATTTCCAATAATGCATTTTTTCCAATAAAATTATTTATTTAATCGTATCATCAACTGTTATTACCTTATATACAACATTTACTGATTATTATAAACAACATAATACGTTAGATACTTATAATTAATTATTTACGAATTTAATAAGTTAGATACAACCATAATAATATCAAAACCTTCCATAATATGCAAATTGTCAACTAATTGATAGACAAATTGTTGATTTGTTTTAACATCGCTGTCGTTGATGATACGAATAAGCTTTGAATATAACGCGAATGCGATTTAAGTCCCTTTGGATATTTATGAGTCTCGGTTTCACCTCGTCGCTTAGCAACATCCTCGGTATTATAAATCGCATAATATTCTTGTTAAAAGCTATAATATAAATAAGGTTAGGTTAGGTTAAATTGGAATATAAATGGATATTGGAAAAAAGAACTCGCGAAAAATATGCCATTTGAAAAAGAATTCGCGAAAAAACTGGATATTGGAAAAAATAATTGAAAAAGAAATCAATGGAAATAATGGTTTGGAAAATGTGTCGCACAATCGTAATAAAATTTCATAATCTCTTTAATTCAAATTACTTATTTCATGTATCATGTATACTCTTGAATTACAAGCGTTTTAAACCAGTAAATAAAATAGGATTCACTATCTTATTATCAATGTTAGGTAATAATTTATGTTTATCAGGTGCAACATCCAATGTTTAGGATTTTTTTAGTAACTCATAACGCAGTGTAAAAGTTATTCGTACTGTGTAAAACGGCCTTATGTAAGAGTAACCGTGGTCGTGGTGTGACTTACAGACGGAAAGATCAAGAGATAGGTACGTGTTCAAGTTAGAATGGTGGTTGGACGGATGACTATGGTGGAACTACGGGGTTATCGCAGGTTTATCTTTTTGTTTTCTATTTCTCATGAATTTTAAAGAATAGATGTAATTGAGGCCCACTAAAATAAATTTTAATTTTAAATAGTTTTACATCTAAAGGTGGGTGCTCACAAAATTGTAGAATAAGAACAGTCTTAAAGTTAAAACAGTAACCTATGAGTCGATTATGCTGCAGGAGTAAGAATAAAGCTAGATTCAGACCTACCCAATTATAAGTGTAAGTGGCTAATTTAACCAATCAGCGCTGAATGTTTGCACTCATAATTGAACTTGGAATTTTATGGAAGCGCTGGTTGGTTAATTTAGCACTTATACTTATAATTGGGTAGGTCTGAATCTAGCTTAAGGATTTAGAATTAGTTCTCCAGCATAAACCGACTCATATGTTACAACTGTTTTATCTTTAAAACTATTTTTATTCTTAAATATTTTAGCATAAACCCACCTTCATTTTAACTAAAGCAGAAACTCGGCAATTTTAAAATAGGTATTAAGTATAAGTTTTAATTTAATATATTCATTTGTCGGTACAAGGTATTTTATATTATTTAGGATGCTCCGAAACTAGACGTGTCAGTATTAATTTTGAAGTTATTTCAATTTTCAATTGAATTCAATTTTTTCTGGAAGATAGATGGCGTATTTTTAATAAGCCAAGAAATTTATTTTAATATCACAATCAATTATGGTTCGTATAAAAAAATTACCTTTAAAGTTTTATTTAAAAATGAAAGATTTATTTATATAAAATATAAATTTATGTACCTACACTTATAGTTTATAGCTATTGTAAAAAATATTTTATTATGTGAAAGAAATAATGTCATAAATAATATTTCTACTACGTGGTTATTATGCAAGGTGCGAGAATATATATTTATATACCTACCCATAATTTTTATACGGAGTAGTAACATTTTTAAAACCACAAGGCAATAAATTTTAAATTTTTAATCTCGAGATAGAGAGTGCTTTTTGTTGCGATTGTGAGTTATTGCCACGAGGGTGATGAACTAAATTATAAAGAATGATGAATAAATTATAACAACATTTAATAAATTCTAGCAAATACCTATAATATAACTAGCCTTTTAATCAAATAAAGTTCTTGTGCCATTGGGTTAATACAATTATTGTTTGTACCAATAACATAGCCAAACATAATCTGATGCTTAATGACGGATATGAATCTCAAAATTAAAATATTTTTGACAACTGTGATTTCAAATTTATCTTTTGAAATGAATGGATTATAGTCGTAGATAAAGAAATACATACCCATACAACACATTAACGTCCATATAAGACGTACATCTTGCTACTGTCTTACAGACGTCATAAGGAGACTAGTATTGGTCGAATTTTAGACGTCTTATGCGGTAGTCTTTAAGTCGTCATTATGTTGTCCTGTTTTAAATCTTCCGCTTACAATATTATAGGAGTCCTATATTTGTCTCAAACTCATCTTGGTTATGACATACAGGAATCCTATATTTATCAAAATTATGTCGTATATTAGTCATAATTTTATTAAAAGGGACATCATTTGACTGTCGAAAAGGTATTAAATAGACGTCATTAGCATGGAAGAAAATAATATCTTTTAAACATCCAGACTAGAGGACATATGACACATATGTGACGTCTTTGTGATTACATTTGGATCAGACGTATTAAAGACATGGACGTATTTGTGTTGTATGGGTAGTTTTTTACTCCAGTTTAATGTAACAATCACTTATAAATAAAAATAATTACAGTTAAACTCTCGTTGAATAGTTGAATATACTTCATGTTGTTTTGTAATTGGACAACGGTAAGAAAATCTTTTCCCAATATGGATTTAGTCAATTTTCTGACATTGTAAAGGACAAAAATATAACACTGTTCAAAAATTTCTTTCAAATCAAATGGCAACTTGATGAAAAATGTGACAAAATTATTATAACAAAAACCTTAATGCCAATAATAAATCCCCATCGAAATAAAATGTAAAAATCCCAATGCTTTCTAGTTCTAAACGAAAACAATTACCTCTATCTCGTATCCTCAAACAATCTCGCATCGAAACATCCAACCATCAGAACATCAGAACATCGAAACATCTCAGACAGGCTCAACAGACAACAGAAGATCGAAAGACTTGCCCGCAAGCGACTATTACGTTGTCTTAACATAGAGATACATTACAAAAATATACGGACATGGTGTGTAATCTTCAAGGTAGAAACGTATAATTGTGCGATCGAGCGGGTCCGGTGAGCCATAGGTTAACCAGAGGCCGCCTTTTTTATCCTAACCCCCCCCCCCCCCATAGCTATGGTCAATGCTCATCAGAAACTTCTTTACTGTTGATTGTAAGTGCATGTGTGGACTGTGTTTCTACTTGGATTGGAATCGTGGGTGGAAAACGGGGGGGAAGAAGATGTAAGATTGAGTTGGACGTTAGACATGAAAACAAAATGATATCACGTGAGGCTTACACGGGGTGATGTGTCTGGTCTGGGGTCATCTATGTGGGAATTTGGGGGTCACAAAAATAAATAAAAAGTTTTGTTTTGACTTTGTGGGTCTGCATTTTTATTTGAATGATTCTATTCTTATGCAGGGTGTAACCCAACCTGTGTAACAAAATTTAAGGGTGTATAGTATTGAACTGTGATCATGAACCAAAAAGAATTTTGTTGTAATTCATAAATTAACAGTAGTTTGCAAAACAATATCATGGTATCCCAGGAAACACAAATATATACGTACTACATATATATCATGTAGCAGCCATTATATCAAAGTAAATTGCGATGTCACTCATACATATAAAAACTTGTTATTTTTAATCAAAAATGTCCGCCACAACCCTATATAATAATTATATAATAATCATATTCCAGAGTTACGTCATAATTATATAGCGCTGATATAGATATTATGTAGTTTTATAATTGATTTTAATTTGAATTGTTTTCAATTTTTTTAAAAAAAGGAGACACTCTTACGGCCTAAAGTTGTATGTTTATTAGTAATCGATTAGTAAGGCACTATGTTAGCAATTTAAATCTAGACAATTACAACAATTTCTAAACGTCCTCGTTCCTCTTCGGTGGGATTCGAACTTGGGATCTCATTGTTGACAGGTACAACGCCTTAGACCGCGTAACCATCCTGGCTTGTTGATTTATAGTGAATGATAGTGTTATAGTTATAGCAATAATACCAGTATTTTTAATTACGTACGGGATTTACAAAGCTAGTTAAGTATATTGTGTATATTTTGTACTACCAACTGGAATCAAAATATTTACCTTAAAATTATATTTGACGTATAAAAAAGTACAATTCTTTAGTTGAAAGACTACATATTTCTTTACAAACCAAACAAATTATTTGTAAAAAATAAATTATGTTTACTAAACAAATATATATTTTCCATTATTGAAAGATTTTATTTATTTGAGATAAAAAAAATTACTAATAGGTTATCACACCGACTACCGAATTTGTGCGCATGAACTTCTCCAGCCGCATAGTTGCTTACAAATATAAAAATAACATTTTATTTAAATAAATAAACTGGCACTGGTAACAAAAAAATTGTTGCATGCGTACAGATGACATAAAGTATTCTAAAAATATATAATAGATTAATAAAATTCTTATATAAATGGAATATAATATTCAAGTAGAATACATACAATGTAACTATCTTCAAATAATATATTTAACTATATAAAGAGTATATTATTTGTGTTATATAATTGAGATATATTTTGACATAGATAATATATTCCATTAATAATATCGTAGAGATATTCCACAGTGAGAAATATTATGTATAGTCTACATAAAAATGCTATATTATATTGAAATTTCCTTGTGATATCTTAACTATATAATTTTTACAAGTGTGTTTGCTGGGATGTATGGGTTTTGTCACCAGGCCACCGACAATTCGCAAATATCGTACAAATTGGAATCTTTATAACAGTTACTATCAGGAGTTTGAGAACCATATCGGGTTTTGACCATTAAAATCTTTGCCACAATCTGTAGGTACATATTGGCAAATTTGACTTATCGGTTTTTTTCTAAAGCCCTGTTCGCACGAGGATTCTACCAAGATTCTGAATCCTGGAAAATAAGAAGTTTTCTTCTTTCTAGTGAAATAACCTGTTAAATTGCGGTGCCGCTAAATTTAATCTTCAATGAGTCTTGGAAAAGAAGAATTTATAATTTATTGATTTTGCTTCAAAACCATGAATTTATTTTTTTCAAGATTTAGAATCTTGAAACTTCCCAGAAATCCCCAGAACAATTCAAGAATGTGAATATCATATCATGCTTGTTAATATCCTAGCGATTGCTAATGTCTGCCTGTAGTAACATTATCCATGTAACATCCCAATGGTGTAATAATATTCTAATTATGTGTCCCATGTGATTCTCTGAGATGTTTGTATTGATTATGTAATTTTTGATCGTACTCAGGATGTGGCTAGGATAGACTTACGTAATATTACTTAAAGTACAAGAATAAGTTATGTTTAAAGTTTAAATATCCCATGGACGATTCATGTTAAGTGGACATATAGGTACAGGAAGCTTATAAAGGTACTATATAGATAATAATATAATTTTCCTTTTACTTTTAGCAGTATATTCGTACTATGACAGCATATAAATTAAATAGTTACCTACTAGAAATATGTACAATATATCTTGATGTAATAGAAAATAAATGTTACGAATACAAAACATATCATTATAGTTTTATTCCTTAAAACCTGGTTTGACTGAATTTTGTATTCCAGAGAGAGAAGTATGTTTTGCCTAAATGACAATATTGAAATGATAATATCAATCATAAGTCTTAAAACTAGAGTGAACATTCGTACTGATTTTGTCAGTACAGTACTGATTTTCAGACCCTTGTACTGAAACTGAAAACATTTAACGATATTTTGTACCTATACTAAATTTTTACATACTGTACTGAATGTTTCTATTTTGGACCCTCCTAAAGCTTTAAGATAAACTTGTTTTCCAATAATAATAATTATTAAAATTTATCATAAAAATGTACAATACAATCAAATGATTCTAAACAAATTTTCGCCTGTATTTTTCTTATACTTCTTTCTTTCTTTTTCAGTAATAGTACCTATACTTAAAAAATACACAGGAATTGCTATATAAAAAATAAGTTTTGTACTGATCATCAGAAAAATAAATGGCCACTCTAGTCCTAACATTAAAGAAAACAATAATTAAATAATTTGTTAAAAACACAAAATACCATCAACCATATTACATAAACCTCCATCCACATAATTCACATTTCATTCCTCGCTGGTCCCTGCCCATCCACACACATCCACATGCACACTTATTTATACGCAACGCACAATTACGGCCACGGCACGTATTATGATATATGTGCAGTCGGAATCACAAACACACAAACACGTCGTGGTTGGCTGTGCCTGCGCCTCATGTGAAATACGAGAATGAGAATGTGACGCGATATGGCTGCTCGCCGTTCTCACGGATCGTCAATAATTAATCCCAACTTTAATTACCCTAGATTATAACATATCATCTCTCACGAGTGCTTGAGTTGGATCTAGACACTGCATGGATGCTGGTCGGAACAAAAGAAAAAATCAGACGCTTTTACGTTTGGTGATTTCGGGTTAGACCAAATAAATAATAAAAAATGTATTCGTAAACTAAAATTAAGCCAATGTTTATTTTTTCAAAACAATTTTAATCATTCAATATAAATTAAAAACGTGATCGACTGGAAACTGATAGAATGGAAAGAAAATCATTTAAATTGCAGACAATTTTTTTTATTTTACTAATTTTATATAACTTTTCATCTGTTAAAATAGCAAGTCAACAAGAAGGTTGTTGTCAACCGAAAAATAAGAAATTTTGATAGCAGTTCCAATAATTTTCTGCCTAATATTCCAAAGGTTTTTTCATTCACTGTTTAATTTTTTAATGATTATGTAGAATATGTAAGTAAAATAATACCACATCCTTTGCTCCTTTCATGCCAAAATTTTTAGTAAACATATATGAAAATGCATTGTATTGAAAATATGATTTTTATCACATTGTACCTATTAACTTAGGAACAAATCAAAATATAAATTATATTTTAAAAAATTATGTGTTTTTGAGTAAATCAAAAAGAAAATCGCATGACACAAATAATAGCTAATGAAAAAATTTATTATATTAATAGTAAGTACTACCTACTAGTAACCATGTTTCTATAAAAATGTGGTAATTTTTTCTAGTAGCTTGCGGAACCTAACTGTAATTAATAAGTGAAAATTTTTCTGTCACAAGTCAGTTTGACATTTAAATTAAAAATTGGTTAAATTGTAATTTTTAGTGTAAATTAGGTAAATAATACACATATTTATTATGATAAATACAAATTTAATAAATATTTCAAGTTTCTATTGTAAAAAGAATTTAAAAATAGAGCGGCGGTGTCATTACGATTTTCTTACCAAATCTGCATTAATTCATGTCCAAGAAATTTGTCATCGTGCACTCCAACAACGTCTTAGTCAGCTCTCATGTACCACTCGAGCTGATTAACCTAAAAAAAATTCAGGAAAGAATTAATGCACATGTGAAGATTTTAAAATGCATATAGCGTCAATATTTTAAATGGAACCATTCTATTATTTTCGGATATTGTTAATAAAAATTTGTTAAATAAAAAAATAAGTGTCCAAGTTTTAATCTCTTGTGTTCTTTTATTTTATTAAAAAAATTAATGCAAGTAGCCTAATCTTAGATCTATATATTTTAATAAAGCAGCATGTGTCATGATTGTTATTTAGAGGTAGGTAACTCTGAAAAATAAAATGATTTATTTTTACAGAACGGAATACATTTTTTTACAAACCTTATAGCAAATTTAAAGTTGAACCAATTCAATGAAATGTCGAAACTGTTTGAAACAAAATTGTTATGGTAATAAGGAAAGCAAATCAATGTTCAAAGTATTGTAACAAACTCTATAATATGAATTTATTTATTTTTCAAAATTTGTCATTAACATCTTAATGAGAATAAAATTTTTATTCAAAAGTATAGTCATCTACATAATCATAAATTTGTATTTAAATGGAATAGGTATCAAACTTTTAAGAAAAAATAATGTAGTCAAATGCAAGAAATTGTTTTTTATTTTAAAATGCGCGTGTAACTACATAAATAATTATTCTTTTTATTTATTTATAATAAAATGATTTATAGTCTATACATCAGAATCAGGAAGAATTAAGAAAATAAATATCTATAATTAATACATGCACCAATTACAAGCCACTTAATACCCGCTTATAAAAAAACTAATAATGCATGTATGTGAAATGAAAAAGAAGTCCTAGATTCAAACCCATATTTCATACTCTTAGGTAAAACATAATTACATAAAAACTTCTAAGCGTTAATACCTCACTGCTCTTATTAAGATTAATAATTAACGATTCAGATCTTTCACGCAAGAAGCGGATTTAAAGTTTACAACCTCAATTTATCATGTCTTTGTCGAGGTGAACGGATCAGTTAATAAATGTAATAACGCACATAATCGTATCAGATCAGATCGATAAATCTAGGTAAAGATCTTCGAGAGAGATACTTCTGCTGTCTTCAGGCTTGTGGATTGTTGCTTGTCGACGACTGACTTCACTTGTCTATTGCTGTTTGTCGCATTCGAGCTGTAAATTGTGTAATCTGAAAATCACTTACGTGGACTTGTTTCAGTGTTTTTATTTTATACTTGTCTGTAAATCATTTCTTAGTTCTGATTGACAGTTTCTGATAATGATAACAGTACAATAAATGAAATCATGACAATGTAGGTCTGGACAGTAATAGTTATTCCAATTGAACATTTTTATTAAAAGTTGTATTTACACTTTGTGTTCACGAAGAAGAGTCCTATATTTACATGCATTTATGCTTGAAATACAATGTTACAGAGGTTTCGTTCTAAGTACAGATTTTCGTGTAATTTACATACTTTTATATTTAAAAACATATTTGCAGTTAGTTTAAGGTTTAAACTAAGTTCGTTTAGTGTTGAAATGTTTAATTTTTAATTGTATTATATTAAAAATTGCGGTTGAAAACAAACTTTTTTGAAAGATTTCTTATTTTTTTTCGGTTTAAGACAAAATAAACAAAAAACTATCACTAGACATCTTTAATTTTGTAATAGTTTTTAAATGATGTATGTTATGTAGATTCTGAGATATTTTATTTCTGTAACACTTTTTAAAATCATAGAACGGGTGGAAATACTGCTCTTAATATTCTTGGTGTCCAGCAAAGTACGAAATATTGAATACCTTCTGATAAACTGAAATTTGTTAAGGTGATCCTCTACTCATGGCAACAAACACTAAAAACATTGATTCCGCACGCAATTCTATAGCGTTTATTGTTTTGTTAAACATAAAAATAACAAGAAATTTATGTTTGAGACGAAAATAATTTTGTCACCCATATTTGTAAAGAAACGGCAATATTTGTAAAAAGGAGGGTTTTCGCGGGACACTGTACAGCTTTTATTTATAAGTGAATTTACTTACTACAACAAAGCTTGGATCTGCGAAATAACTGATCGAATTTTTTTAATTCGTTTTAAAATAGAAGATATTTGTGTTAAAAAAATAACAAAAATTGTCGAAATTCATAAATTAATATATTTCGATTTTAATGCAAAATTTTACAATTCTGCATTTTGCATTTTGTAGATTGTACTTTTATCTTCAACAATATCTTTAGATTATTATATTTTTTAACAAAGCAATAAACGATGTGGAGTGGCGCGCGAAATCCATGTTTTTGGCTGTTTTCTGGGTGCGGTAGAGGAAAAAAATTATTTCAATCTTCTTAATTTATTTGTTTTTAAATTTAAATATAATTTAATATATTTCGAATTTTAGTTAGTCTGTTAAAGTGTTTTGTGTTGAATTATAACAAATTATTCTTAATAAAGGAATAAGAATAAAACTATTTGTATATATTTAATATAGGACGCTTTTAGGATAAAGTATATCTTTTTGTAAAAATTAAAAAGTAATTTACAATTCCAAGGGTTTTATTCATCCTTGAAAAACACATTAAAAATAATTTAAAAAGAAAAAATGTAAAAAGAAATTTTCAGCTGTCATTATTACATAAAATAATTGTTTTACTACACTTTAACTAGGTATAATAAACAAAGTACTTAATTTCGTGCGTAAAATAGAAAATTAGGAAAATAATTATAATCATATTTAAGTAGTTATGAAAAACATGCTGGACTGAACAATTATAGTAACGTAAACACAAAACCATCAGCATAGTGTTATATATGAATGGGAAATCATACTGGTGTAAAATTCGTTATAATTAAAGCATTTACCGTACAGTAGTCAAAATGGAGTCATTAGACTTAAGTAGGCATAAGCGACACAATACATTACATGTATAAACAAATTAAGTAAATAACATATATTAGTGTCCAAAGATAATATTAGCAATTTCACTAACAAACAAGATGAATTTATAATGTAGGTAAATGACTGAAAATTACAATAATCTGTGCGTCAGCGTAAACTATCAAAAACTATCAGTAAACTTGTAAACTATTTTACTTAATAAATGTTATTAAAACACTTAAACAAATCGCTTAAAAATTATTCATTTGTTATAATTGAAGGATTGACACGTTCGATCGAACAATTGAGAGTTGATAGCAGAGTAATTTATACTCGAAAACTGTTGTATATAATTAAATACGAACAAATTGCTATAATTTTAATCAATCAAGCCAATTAAAAATAACTTACTTATACTACCTATCTTACCGACTCTTCCGCCAGGCAGGTTTAACTCTTGTTGCTAGTGGATATGAGATGGCAGCACCAGACCAAAATGCGTCATGTGAGATGCTTTGTAAATTACTATCGTTGTATTGCTATTTATTTAACTAATCTAGGCACAATTTCCGTTTCAAATAAAATGTTATTACATTTTCATTCTCTAAATAAAGTTTTATTCACACGAACATTACAAATATGTGCTGTATAAAGTACATCTCATTAGTTTTAAATAATACGTGTAAGGTTGAAAAATTGTTAGAATTATTTTTATTTTTACACGTACTTGATTGTATTAATAACAAAGAATTATTGTAGTTTATTTGTATACTTTTTCGGGTATGAATTTCTTTGTGTGCATTCACAGTGCAAAATATATTAATACAACTTAACTAGTTTATTTTATGTCATTAAAATGTACCTAATTTTAGACTGGTTACTTGATAAATTAAAAAAAAAACATAAATAAATATAGATTATCATAAGATATCCAAAAAATTATAAAATGTATATAGGTAGGTACAATAAATTAAATAAAAATAAAATAATAAATTATTTTATCCCGAGATGACTAAATAATAATGAATTTCATTACTTTTTTCCGGCTTAGTGCTTAGTAATGCTAAACTATTTTAACCTATAAAACTTTGTCTTATAGTTATTGATCAATAAATTTTTTTGTACTAGCCTTATCCAAAAATAATAGTTGTTTTTCTGAATAGCGTAAATCTGAAAAATGGGTTAATTTACTTATTAAGTATGGAATATGTCTGTATTTGATGACAATAATTTCGATGGAGATTTTCATTATAAAACACAAAAATAATTTTTTTAAATGAAAGCATGGGAGTAGAAAAAAAATAGTGTATGCCATTAATACACTCGTATGAATTACGACACTTGCCATAGCTCGTATCGTAAATTTCATACTCGCGTAAATAGCTATCATCATAAACTTATTGCATAATATACTATTATAAATGATTTTGTTATCCAATATAATATTCGTAGATAAATAATATTTTACTTAAATTAAACATATTAATTATTACACGTAATAATTACAAAACGAGCCATACTTTTCAAGATTTGTGTGGCTTTAGAAAGAATAAAAAGTAAAAATATGTTTTGTTTTTATTAATTTGGCAGGAGTGGATTAAAAATGCGGCGCAGATGTATTTTTATTATTATTTAAGGTCAAATACTACTGTAAATTAGAATTAGATGAATAACAACAGATTTTACATTCTTATGTGCAGAAATAAAATTAATGTCTTTTCAAATCCATATAACTAATTGCATTAATCAATAATATTTATTAAGAATAAGAATAATTCTTAATTTTCCGATTTCTGAAAATACACTGCAATTTTGATAGCCTCTTGACATTTAATTAATAAATTTGAAGAAAACTGCAGTTCTTGTGCAGAATTCTTCCCTTGACGTAATCTTCCGTAGCAGTGGTTGGAATTTCGCTAGGTATGAGAAAATAAATGAAAATGTGTTTTTCCGATCTGGGCAAGCAGGCCGTGGATTCCCGTGAACATGTGAACATCTGCGGTGGCCGGTGCTGCTCTCAGCGGCGGATTCCTCAACGTTCAGGTTCCGCTACCATGCGGGGAATTTTAGAATTTTTTCCCTCTTTTGTTAACCACGTGAATTGCGATTGCATTTTGCGATGATTGTTGGAAATATTTGTGGAGTTGTACTTGTACTGTGATATATTTTATTGTGTGGTTAGTGGGAATTACTGAAATGGGTAATAAACGTTAGTTCTAATGGTCGGATAATTAGTAACAATTTTTTTGCCAATTTAATAAATAATATGATGGCTGACTGTTGTCTGATGGTTGTAACACATACTAAAAAGTGTCGGCTTTGAACTGAAGCCATAAAAGAATGGGAACATGCCACTGCGTCAAATTGCCGTAAATGTCAAATACCCGCTGTGTCCAATTGCCGCAATGTCAAATTGCCACTGTGCCAAAACGCATCCCCACCACTTACATACTTGTAATAACGTATGTGGAGAGACTACTGCAAATTTATTTCGACACAGAGGCAATTTGACGAGTTTGTGGGGCTCTAGTACGGTTTTGTTAGCTTTGTTAGTGTAGTAAATACCAAAACCGAGTTTGTGGGGCTCTAGTACAGTTTTGTTAGCTTTGTTAGTGTAGTAAATAACAAAACCTATGTCCGATTGCCAATAGTCTCTCGACATACGTTATTACAAGTATGTAAGTGGTGGGGATGCGTTTTGGCACAGTGGTAATTTGATATTGCGGCAATTGGACACAGCGGGTATTTGGCATTACGGCAATTTGGCGCAGTGACATGCACCCAAAATAATAGAAACACTTCAAAATTGAATAATAGATAATAGTTTCTTACTTCTGACGTTCTGGCAAGAAGAAGAGAATAAAAACAACCAAAAAAACAACACAACCTATAGCTTTTATATTTTCCGAAAACCTACTGGTATGACCCAATCATTTTAGGACACCCTATATATCTAAGTACATATTAATTATTGAAATAAAAGAAATTATCTTGGATGTGGAGTCAATATGTTTATTTCTGATGTTTCTGACGTTTCGGTCATCCAATGACCATCTTCTGGGGAAACTTTTGTCTAAATTAAAAATAAACATATTGGGCCGAATTCAGCATTCTTCTTTAAGCTAATAAATTTTTATCTTTTTTTCCTTCCGCCATATATGCAAAGGAAGGTATTGGAAGCATGTTAAAAATCGGATGAACAGGAATTAGGTAGGGTCCTTACAACTCATTTTAATAGTTTTAGATCTCATGTTCTCATGTTCAGAGGTAGGGTAACTCAAATACGAATTATCCACAAATTGACAGAGCTGATTTGGTAATTTTTATCCAAATCCTAATACGAGTCATATTTTGAATTGTCACTACCCATGGATTTACTACCTTAAAAAAGACAAGAGTGCTGTATTCGGCCAATTGACTATACACCTCCAAGAAATTTCCTTTATTTCAATTGTACTTCTCAGTCGATAATCGTAGTTACATCAATATTAATTATTGTCAACTCCCAATCAGCACAACCGTGACTCCAATCAACCCTTCCTCATTGACAAGTTTTTCCTCACAACTCTGTTCTCGACTAGTTTTTTGTCCCCGCCGCATATTCCGCTGCGAATGCTGCACGGCCCACTGGATGTGCGCTGGTCATGTGTGTGAAAACAATGGCACATCGCTGCCCGGCCGCATTCTGACTTTGATGTGAGCCGCCGCGAACCGCGAGTGAGAGCGCACTACGCACAGGTATGCGTGCACGCACGCTAACGCACACACAGTGGAGAGAGCGGTGGACAAGTGTAGGGTAGGCGAGGGTAGGTGGGTGGGTTTTGAGGTTAAACTTATTGTAAAAGCTTAAGATGTTCAGTTGCTTAATAATTTCAACTATTCTGACTGTTGTTGTAAAATAAAAAATTAATACGAGGATTCACTAGTGAATCGATAAAATAAGGTTGAGGTTGCGGAGGATATTTTTGTAAAAGCTGAAGATATTCCGGCACAACAGTCTTTACCTATACTTGTGTTCCCATTTCAGTAGCTTAATAGTTTCAATACACCTCATTTCATGTGAGAAAAACGCGTTGGGTAAAATAGGACGATGATGTAATCTGATTGGTCGAAATGAGAGATGGATTGACACTATTTCCTTATACCACCTTCTTATTTTGAATTTCATGGTTATATCGAAGTACTACATTATTCTATAGATGACAGCTTTATTTACAAAACATACCTTTTTTTAAGTTCGCCCCAAATTTTGAACTTAAAAATGTTTGAATGTATAGAACGGACTGCATTCGCAGTGCCATCTGCTTTTTTCTTACGGGGAATTAGGTATAAGTAGTGCTTCGTACAATTAATAGCAAGACTAGTCTTGGTTTGGTATTGGTCTTGGTCTTGACAACTTCAAGTCCAATACTCGAGACAAGATTGATAACCAAGAGTCTTGATTCTATATCTATAAGTCTATATTTTCTGGTGTAGAATGGCTACCCAATTTTTTCATTAAAAAAATAATATCAGTTATTTAAAATATATAAAGATATCTATTAGATTGTTAAGTATAAAACCCATTATTTTAAAAATAACTTAACTTAGTATCTAAATTTGAAATTGTTTGCAATTAAATTAATTGATACTGGTGACATTTCCTTAATTATTTAAGAACAAATGTTGCTGAAATTATAAATTTAATCTAAATTAAGTAGATTTTGATAGGTCCTACCTACTGATAAGTATTTTTATCAATACTATTAATTGATTCAAGACCAAGACTGCATGAATGTAACAAGACCAACACTATTAGTCTATATATAGTGTTCAAAAGTAAGGCAAGATTAAGATAAGACTTACTAATTCAAAATCTTTTGAGAGCAAGACCAAGTCAGTCTTGGTCTTGTTCTCCACTTTCCAGAGCACTGATGTAAATCAGTACCCATTATTTGAATGCTGAAAATGTGATAATCGATTATATACATGAAGAATAAAATTCGTTTGCTGTATCTACATTGTCTTAAGCTCTAACTTATTTAAATGAGGTTTGATTTGTGTATGTATTTCGGGTTTGGAGGGGCTATTATTAATTCCAAATAATAATTTCAAGTATTCCAGCAAAGAAACTGATACCCACTATAGCATTCTACGCACTATAGAATTTTATATACATTTCCAAGTAAAGAGCTACAAAGTATAGAAGCATCTAACGTGAAAAACGCAGCAAAAATGTAACACACCACAGTACAGTTAAAAAAATAAAACAATGTGTGAACATAACAATTAGCTCTTAACATCACGATCAGTCACATCGCTGGGAAAATCCACCATCTTCCTCGTCAAGTCAAAGTCAGAACAGAAGTTCACATCATGATACCACAAAACCTAACCTCACTCACAGTCACAGTCGAAACGCGAGAGTCAGAGTCAGTAGCCGTTGCCATCGCAACGTTCAACACTCGGAGAAACAATCAGCAGACAGCCGATGAGAACCGCTGGTGCTTGTTTTCAGCGGCTTTTGTTTCTCATTCTGATGCGTCATTCGTGGTAACGATTGTGTTGTGGAGCTGAAAGTCGTCCCTCTGGCTCTTGTTTCTGTGGATGTCTTCTTGTCCACTCGCCGTCAATCACACGTTGGTTGTGGATTTGTAACGCGGAGAGCAGGGGCTCTCCAAGGGCAATCAACTTGCTGATTCCAAGAATTACTTTCAAATTTCGATAAAAAAATTATCAGGCGTGGGCAGGGGTAGTAGTACCTCAAGAAGTAATAATTATGAAAAATTTGTATGTATAAAGTCGCTTCTAATAATGTTCTTTAAATTTAAAGATTTATAGAAAATTTGAAGAAATGAGGTCGACAGAAATTACTCTCCTGAATAATACTGAAAAAATTTACATCTCATCTCATTTAAAAATATGTGTAAGGTATACGATTACTAAATTATATCTATTCATTATACTTATCTATAAACTACAAAAATAGTAATGTAAAAAATACTAACTAGCAGGAACTTCAACCGAACCGAAACAGGAACGAACCGCTGTTGTTTGAGGAACCTGAACCGTTAAAAATATTTTTCTACGAAAGTGCGAATTTACATGTTTTCAGATATTGATGCAGTATGCTTATGAAACATTGAGTGTTGAAAATAATTTCCACGCTCAAATTCGAATTTAAAATTCGCTTTTTAAAGACGAACATACTGTAAAAGAATTTTCTTCTATTCGCAACTAACCATATAGACCCGGAGCTCATGACAGGTGATGATCTCCGATTTCATACAGCATGCTTTTTGGAGGATAGAATATTGACCCTATGACAACAAAGAAAAGCGGGTATTTAACCCTTGCACGCTTTCCAGTCATATGGAAAATTTCGTTTTTCCACTTGCACACAAATTTTGTGTTTTTCTCTAATTTAACAATAGTAATACGCCCTTTTATTAAAAAAAAGGACTCAAACGGCCACGTGATCTTGTACTAAAAAATATGATTTCCGCGTCTTCATACAGCATGCCAATGATATAATATTTGTGACATAAAACACATATAACCAAATTGGCATGCAATCCTCATTGGCCCAAGGGTGAAAAATTTCGAAAAAGTTTTGTGCAAGTGGAAATGCAATTTTCCATATGATCGGAAAGCGTGCAAAGGTTTAATACCTATGTTGTCATAGGGTCAATATGCTATCCTCCAAAAGGCATGCTGTATGAAATCGGAGACCATCACCTGCACCCGGTCTAATAATACAAGATATTTATTGCTCAAATAAGTAAATAAATCAATCATTTAAAAATCAGGAAATCGAACCGCACAAAATATCGGTTCAGGTTCAGTTATTGGTTCACTATGATTTTGAGTGTTCGCTTTTGTTCCGGATTTAATAGTTCTATTCTTTATAAACCGGTAACCGGTTATCAAAAAACCGGTTCAAGGTTCAGCTTCGTTTCAATGAATTTATCATATCACAATCAATTTTGTTTTGAACGAAAATATGTATAAGAAATTTGATGAAATTATGTAAAATTTTAGTGTTATGGACTTGAGTATCGACTTGAATATGTAAATAAAGAGATAGTAAAAAATGTCAAGTATGTGCAAAATTACTGTTCATAAATGCGTGAATAGAAGCTATCATAGCTTATGTTTCGTGCTATTCTAATTTTGAGAATGAGATGAAATTTTCAATGTGTAAGTATGTATTTATTCATGAATGTAGAGAACTGAAATATCATTGTGTAAAAAACGCAAAACCTCTCATTAATTTAATTAAAATCTTCGAAATAACTTATTCTCCAAATTCTCTTTTCCATAAAATCAAAACATTTCGTAAAAAAATATACTGTAGCTAAAGAATCTTGATAATAATATAAAGCTATAATGTGTTTTATCATTGAGTACATCACCACCATAGTCGTAATGCTAGGGAGGCTGAAACTTTATGATGGGAAGAGAACTCGCACTGAATAGTGAGAAAAAAATTGTATTCACTGTTCCCGACTTGAATTATAGTTATAGTTTTGCTTTGCGATCACGTTTTGTTAATAATAAAACATGTACGGCCAAAACTACTTGCATATAAAGATGAATAATTATTTTAGCATTTAGTTCTCACATCTTCAAGTTGAAAAACAGCAAGAAACCGAAAAGAAATGAAAATTTTACATTATGAATAACTGCTCAACATTTTGATGCTATCATTTTTATGTCCAGCATTTCCATTTGTCAAGTGTAGGTACAATTTATTAGAGTGTGTGTTAGTTAGTTTTATTTGTTTAGATTTTTCTTATAAATGAAAAATGAGTTTTCTCTTAGACGAATAATCTTAGTAGGTAGGGGAGAGGTGGCATGAAAGGGACAGGTATTGAAAGGGACACTGATCATATTTTAATTATGGTACGTATTGTAAATCTGCAGATTTTTTCATAAGATGCTACTACTGTAAGAGAAAATATTATAGAATATAAAGACATTTGCTACTATACTTCAGGAGATAGATGTGCATTTAGTGTTTCATATCAAAAATTATAAAAATCCAAGTAGTCGACTTTTGAGTAATTTTTTAATAATGAGTTAGTATATATTAAATATATTTTATTGTTACTAAATAACTAGTCTAAGGGTATAATTAATCTTGAGTATTATATAAATTATACAAGGATTTTTAGCGTAGGTACTTCCAACAACGTATTAAGGGTCTCGTCTCCGTAACAAAATATTGCGTGTTTAGAGGTGTAGCAGTTTCTGATTTACTCATTGCATATTAAAAATTTGAAGGAAAAACAGGTACAAGATTTTTGTGAAAGAATTAATCTAGGATTATGCCCAGTTATAATTCTGAAAAAATCTTTGAAATCCATATACAAAATTAATGAAAAACTGTGTTTTAAGCAATTTTTTACATGCTTTTTCTTATTATTAAGAGATTTATTAGAAAATGTAACTCGGCATAATCCTAGTTGCTTTCTTCGTCTGTAAATAAATTTATGAAATTTAGCTTTATCTATAAAACTTCGTGAGCATTGTAGAAATTGCTAGACTGCTTTTTCGTATTTTTAGCAAGCGTTTCTATGCATTAACATAGGACAAACGCGGTGTTGAGCTACGTGGAGACGATACCCTTAATCAGTCTGAGTGGAACACGACAAACCGACTCTCGACAACGTTGATGGAATGTACATTTTTTTTTTCTTGATATAAATTATTGTACGTGAGTAGATTTGGTAAGAATGTCGTAACAATACCGCCATTTCATTTTAATTGTGTGTTTTACATAAATGAATATGTATTATTTACATTACTAATTGCGTTTTTACACTCAATGTGATAATTAAATTTATTTTAATTTCGATGTCAATGTGAGATGTGTAACAAAAATTTCCAATATTAATTAATTACTGATAGGTTAGTATATCTAGAAAAATAAAATTCCCAAAAATTACCATTCGTAAGACATGTTTTTAAATAAGTTCTATTGGTTGTTAGTGTTGCACAATTTTTATGATAGGTAATTTTTCTATAGCTTTAAATTATATACGGAAAATTCCTATAAATACATTTTTTAAATATTTCCAAAACGCTAAAATTCTAAGGAGTAACAGTATCTTCGTTTTTATACAGCGTGTATACTATTATAACTGGAGGTACATATTGGAAGGGCATATTAAACGTACTGATTCTGAAACAAAAAGATGTTTTTCCAAATTCCTAATAAGGTCGTTTACTTCAGGAGAACATTTTGAGTACCACTGAATACTATTTTTTTTAATAAAGGCAGAGCTGTGGCCGGCTACTTGAAACTAAATTCAAGTATTGTATTATGGAAACATAAGTTATAATTAGTTACAACGTAATAACTAGGTACCTACCTATATTGAACCAGTAGCCCAAAATTGTTTCCATCACAAACTTCAAAAATTAATTTTCGAATTTTGAAAAAATTTTTTTGTTACATCAAATTCTATGTGCCATTCTAATATGTACCATTTTCCGTTTTAAAATATCTAGGATCCTAAATTTTTTAACATAATTCAAAATTCTATATATTTGCTTGGTTTTATTAGACAAAATACAATAAATTAAAATGCCATAAACTGAACCAGCATTATTTTTAGTTTCTGGTTCAATATGAATTACAAAGTATTAAAATATATTAGTGACTTAAAAAGATTAAGATTATTAATTAATATGAAAAATTATGATTTTTATTTTCTTCTTATTGTTCAATTAAAACACGTAGTAAGTATAAAAGTAAAATATATAACAGTTTTTCATTTCAATTTGATATTTTCATCTGGCTTTAATTGAGGAACTAAGCTACTAGACACGACTTCTAAATAATGAAGGCTAGTCTCCACTATTTTTCCTCACTTTGCGGCTTCTCAGTTCTTAGCGCATTCTATTTCACGTCCTCAGAGGCAATTGCTGTGACTCTGGCTCCAAGCTTCTGTATAACAAGTTTCTTTACCAACAAATTAAACCTCTAACCGACTTCCTTAATTAGGCGATCCGTATAGTTAACAACCAATCAGAATCCACGCTGTTTATTTTCTACTTCTCACAGAAATAGAAGAGAACTTCTCAATTCTCAAAAATTCGATAATGGCGAATCGAGTTATTAAGATTAAAATTCTAGTCTGGATTGGTTAAGAATAATTATATTTTCATGTACTTATTTACATATATGATACTGGTATGTATTAAAATGCAATTATTTTAAATTGCAACCATTAAACATGTTTTGAATCTTCTAGTGATGAAGTTTTACCTTAGAAGAATAATACCTATATTTTTGCGTTAATTATATTGCTGTTTAATTAATATTCACTGTGAATTATTACTTAATTTATCGTGTTATAACTATATTATTATACTATAATAAGTAGTAATTTTGGATATTTTAAAAATAAATTTCATTTGCATAATGTATGTAAAATGTAAGTATATCACGTTTTAAAATAACAGTATGGGAATCAAAAATAGAGTGTAATAACACCAGTATTATAATAACATTAACATAATTAGTACATATGATATATGAAATACTTTTTATACGACAAATATTAGCATGTTCTGCACGAACAAGTAATAAAATTTAACTAAACACATAGCTTTACCTGTAGAAGTTTGCAGTTGCAGTAGTACTGTATTTATTTTCAGTGACGGCTGGTAACTGAAATATTACTAAAGAAACATGAGGAAAGAAATACTAAAAATAAATTGGTGTAATGTTTACTTCGATGTGATGGTAATGCAAATTAATGGTAAATTGGAATTTAATATACACTCGAGGAAAATAAAAACGCACCACTTGAAAATGCACCAAGAATGACACAATTTCAAAGTGTGATATCTCGACTGCATTTCAACGAAATTGGATGAATCTTCGAGTTCTGAAAACGTTGAAGTCTTATCTTTAATGTGCTTATAGCCAATGTGACAAATAATCGACTCCACCACCTTCCACCCCCCTAAGAAAAACAACTGTACCTGATGTCCAAAAAGGTCCAACTTTGGCAACTCATGCGCAGTGCCAAAAAAATCGTGGACCTTATTGGCCAACAGAGTAATAAATATTAGACTTTTTCTTCAAGGTCCGCAAAATTTATCCGGGGGTGGCAGAGGGTGGATCGGATTTGGTGGCAGATTACAGGGCCGAATAGAGAAACCTTTAACGTTCTCGTAAATCCAAAATTTATTGATTTTCGTGCAAAATTCGCCAAGTTATGGCCAAAACCTCAAAAAGGCACTTTTTTTTCAAAAATTCATAACTTCGCACCAAATCATCGTAGGTACTTGAAATTTTGCGGACCTTGAAGAAAAAGTCTGATATTTATTACTCTGTTGGCCAATAAGGTCCACGATTTTTTTGGCACTGCTAATGAGTTGCCAAAGTTGGACCTTTTTAAACATCAGGTACAGTTGTTTTTCTTAGGGCGATGGGAGGTGGTGGAGTGGATTTTTGTCACATTGGCTATCATCACATTAAAGATAAGACTTCAACATTTTCAGAACTTGAAGATTCATCCAATTTCGTCGAAATGCAGCCGAGATATCGCACTTTGAAATTTTGTCATTTTTGGTGCATTTTCAAGTGGTGCGTTTTTATTTTCCTCGAGTGTAGTATGATGGTATGTTTATTTTATCTGTTTTAATGTTAATTATAAAATAAGTTAAGATAATAACAAATATGCAGCCCTCTGTAAGTGATGACGTAAACGATACGATCCCGGAGTTCCGTGGTTCAGTGTGTGATTGTCGTTAAATTATAAAACACTTTGCAATTAAATCGCACTCGGATGTTTCAAGCTACCCACTTGATGATCTAAAAAATGTTGGTTGCAAAAAGAATCTCTCTGCAGCCAATTTGAATTTAAAAAATCGTCACACGGATTGAGGTTTTGTTCTGACTGCACCAAGACGAATCTATCAATCTATAACTGGGAGTTAATCCTGTTGAATGGTTACTAGAAAAAAAAATCTGACGTGGGCACCACATGACTTCCTTGTACGCCTTGTGTGTTCATACTTTTCTTAATAACTAAAATGTAGAATAATATAAAAAATTCTTTTAACTTATTATACTAGTATACTCACATATATATTTTAGTCATTTTATTTAAACTGCAGAAGAAGATATAAAGCATATTTTACTATTGTCACTGTCATGTCATAATCATTTAAATTTTACGTAGTAACAAATGTTAATCGATCATGGAGTACAAGATACCGAAATAATAAATTATAAGTATATACTTTAATTATTCTTAAATTCTTAAATATTTTTAAAAAGTACTACTTCCGGTTTATAGATTGAAACCAAAAATAGGAGGTGCACAACTAGATGCTATAACAGTCCTAAATACAAAATTTCAGCTTTCTACGTCTAACCGTATTTGAGTTATGCGACACACATACGTCCGTACGTACGTACGCACGTACGTACAGACGTCACGACGAAACTAGTCATAATGGATTCAGAAAAGGTCAAAACGGATATTTCCGTCAAAATCTGAGAACCGAAATTTTTCGCGATTACAATACTTCCTTACTCCGTACAAGGAAGTAAAAATAGCAACATTTTTGCCACGATAACTTTGTGGTTGTTTTGGTCTGAGAAGTAAAATTCGAATCCAGTCAGATACACATTTCAGTTCAACTGTAAAAATCTACCATAAATTTTACTAAATTTTTTTTTTTGCTCCTTATTTACCGGTAACTAAATTTAAATCCAATAATTATTTATTAATTATAAACTATTGAAGTTCTATTTTCAATTTCACTTTCCATTCAATTATGAAGATACATATCACAGAGGACCACGTACTCAGCAATCTAATCTAACCAAATACAAATGCTAGCGCTATAAAATTCAAATCACGATTCTGCATGGAACATTAATCCCAAACTAGAACTTCATTACCTATTATATAAATCTCCCACTGCTTACAAAACCTAAACCGATACGGTCCTGTACACCCCACCGCTCACACAAAAATACTCACACTGTAAAGATAATTTTATTTAAACCTATCCCATCTTGGATCTTGGTTCTCAAGAATGATTTAAATTTCCATATCGTATTTAAATTAAAAAACATCCAAAAACTAGGAAAACATTATGTATTCACCAAATTCAAGATTTTATTTATTTCGTGTATTATATCTATTACTTAAATTTTAAATATATTTAAAAAGTGTAGATGAATCTCTTCGTACAAGTTGGAAAAAAATTGATGTTCCCTTTCCCCTTTTTCCAACTTTATAGGCCGATATCTCAAAAACTAAGCGAGAATTCACTCTAGTCTGCAGCATTGTATTTCTAACACTTAAATTAACCTATAACCAAATTTTCAGAATTTTGAAAATTTTGAATTTTTTTGACCTTCCAAAAACCGACCACCCTCGATTTCTCAAAAATGGTTCAATATATCGACTTAATTTATTCACCAATGAATTCCTAGCGCCGAATTACATATGTGTACCAATTTTCAGCTCAAAATTCCGACGGGTACAAGATTTATCACGGTTTCCCCATTTTTGAAGATTTCTTACGATTTTTTCTAAAATCGACAATGTTGGATAAATCTTGTACCTATCGGAATTTTGAGCTGAAAATTGGTACACATATGTAAATCGGCGCGAGAAATTCATTGGTGAATAAATTAAGTCGATATATTGAACCATTTTTGAGAAATCGAGAGTGGTCGGTTTTTGGGAGGTCAAAAATTTTTCAAAATTCAGAAAATTTGTTTATAAGTTAATTTAAGTGTTAGAAATACAATGCTGCAGACTAGAGTTTGATTTCTCGCTTAGTTTTTGAGATATCGGCCTTTAAATTTAGAAAAGGGGGAAAATGGAACATCAATTTTTTCCAACTTGTACGAAGAGATCTACACTTTTTTAAATCACTAAGGTATTAATAGGATATTAATGGACAAATTCTTGAAATGTTATGGAAATTTTATTTTGTCTAGTGAGTCTGTGTACCATAAAAACCATGCCAATATAATCCAACACTCCAAAATACAAAACTACAACCTCACAAATCAGCTTCACCTCCAACTCCCATCAGGAGTGTGTCACAAAGGTCATGTCGAAGGTGCGGCTGCTGACTCTTCCCCTGCTCCCCCTCCCAGTGATAAAGGGGAGCGGGGGAGGCACTGGTGACAGTTGAAAGAGTCGCTGCTTCCGGCGCGCAGCGCTACAGAAACAATCGAATGCGATCAGCGAACCGAGGAAGATTGTGATGCCAAGCCTTCTTGATCCATGGGCTCGAACGAAAACCAGTTGATGATGGATTGGAGTCTTGGATGATAGATATGTAATGTTAGCGCATAGATGACTTGTAATTGTTAATATTGTAATGATAAATGAGGATGAGCAACGACTTTAGTTTTGATAATTCAGATTAGAATTTAGTCAGGTAAACAATTCTACAACTGCTGCACCAAATTATCCCTTGTGGTGATGTAGTGTAGTCTCTCAAATCCCGAATAATTTGGTTTTAGATCAATTAAATCTAGTGATACCGCGAGATCTCCTTAAAACGAAACTTCGTCCCGAGATTATCGAGATTTCGACACAAAAGTTGCTTTATTCTCGTCTCGATTTTTCGAGACGAGACGAGAGTAGCATCATTTTCGTCTCGATTTTGGATGGATGTGCTCTTTCATTGTCGTTCATTATTTCAAATTTTACTGACCAGAAAATTCTAATATTTTGCACCATATACATTTGTACATCTTATCGAAAAACTGGAAAGATTTTGGTAAAAATTTGCCAACCAGAAATGGTCGTCCATAGTGCTGAGTGTTGACGTAAATACATTTTCGAGACTATCTAGTCGAGATTGAGATTCTCGCCTCGAGATTGAGACGAGAGCGAGAGTAACCGTTTCGAGACGAGAGTTGTTTCAAACTCGTCTCGAAAATTCGGGTACAATAATTATCGTCTCGTCTCGCAGCATCACATAACTAAATCCTACGAAATCTAATACCAATACCGCAAACCAGGATTCGATATGTCAAATTTTTGACTGCATATCTCAGAAATGAACAAACATGATAATTATCTTCTCACCATTGAATTTCTTGCGTCGCATTTAATGAGTTTATAAGTTTTCAGCGAATTTTGATGGGTACATTATTTTATAAAGGATTTTTATAATCTGAGAATGAGATTCGTAAAAAATTTACCCATAGGAATTTTTTGCTAAAAATTTGGACATAATGTAATTCAACCAGAGGAATTCATTGCTGACCAAACCTTTTGAGATGTCGAGGATAGTTAATATTTAAATAATTCTTAAAATTTGAGTTAGATTTAGTTTTCATAATGAGCCTTTCAAAGTTCACATAAGTATTGGAAACAAAGAAAAATATGAAAAAGTTCAAAAACTAAACGAAATAAATACGTTGTGATATTACGGTTGTAATTAATTAAATAGAGTGGCAAATTAATGTTTTACTAAAAAAATTCAAAAATTCAGATAGAATCTCGACTATCTATGATTCAAGAGAAACAAACATATTTTAACACCGATATAGCTAAGCGATTGAATAACAAATTAAATTTCAAAACACTTACGTATAGGTACGTACTTTAAAATGTGACTAATATAAAATACTAATCTACCTATCAATGAGTTACATACGTAAACAAAAACATTCATTTCTTCTTTACAAAACACCATTAAAACCAAGATTAAACGTACCATACATCATAATGACTATTCCAACTGCATTATGATTAAAGCGAACATGTTTTTCCTCTACTTTTTATGTGTAATTCGCTCGTAGCATACGTCAACCCAGTTCTATGAAATTAATGTTGTTTCGCAAGTGTGCTCTGACTGTGGTTTGGCAGAAAACAAAAAACCATCGTTAATGTCAACAAACTGCCATCGCATATACCACGATGTGGTACCTTGATCACGAATGTTCAACTTCACACGTGGAAAATGTACTTTTTCTTAGATGTTTTTATAGAAGCACGTGCTTTGTAATAAATATGAGCATGTTCAAGAAGAATTGTTACAATTTAAAAAAAGATTACTGTATTTTAAATTTGTGTGTAGTATACCTACTGTTATTTTTGGTAAAAATTTTACAATTGACAAAATGAAAAACTGCATTTGAATTAAATCTTAATCTTTTTCTTTTCTTTTTTTTGTCAGATCAGTAATAATTTTTCCTATTTGTTAAGATTGTCTCTCTAAAAAACTTTGTGGTGGCAGCCTCACATCCATATAATTTATAAGAAATATAATTATTATATTTTACAGTCTGTGCAGTTACCAGCCGTCAACACATGAGTACTCGTAATTATTAGTAGAAAATTATTTAATATTTCAAGAAACCTTATAACTCCATTTATCAATTATTATTTTCACAAATCAACTCATTTAATTCCTTACTTTGCCCACTTGTAAAGTAAATAACTATTACCATTCAAATATTTTTTTTATTTCGGCCAGTTTTCAACTTAAATTATATCGAAAACTGTGTCAAAATTTTTTTTCGACTACAGATTTGAAATCCTCATGTTCGAGTTAGTATATAATCACATTTGAAGCCAATTCCCAATATTATTCATTAGGCTAGAAAATAAGCAAGTTTTATATCTCTTTGATTTTGTACCATTTTTGAAATACCTCAATAAAAATTGTACCCCTTAGAATTTTTTTATGAAAATTTGTATTCTTACATAATTTGACCCGAGGAATCCAATGGTGAAAAAATTAATTTTCCATTTCGACCAGTTTTCGACTTAAAAAAATTATGTCAAAAAATATTGGTCGAAATAAAATTTCGACTGCAGGTTTGAAATCCTCAGGGTCGAATTAATATATAACCAAATTTTCAGTCAATTCTGAGAGAAAAAGTTATTTTGGCCAAAATTTCATCAAGGGGTAGATCTACGTTTTTTGGCCATTTTCGAAAACCCTTCATAAAAATTGTACTCGTTAGAATTTTTTCGCGAAAATTTGGATTTGTATGTAATTCGACACGAAGAATCCATTTATGGAAAAATTACGACCATAGTTACTCCCGTCTTTCACCTGCAAATTTTATCTCGAAAATTATTCACCGAAATTTATTTTTAGTGGCACCATTGGATTCCTCAGGTCCAAAATAGGGTATATCCAAATTTTGAACGAATCGAAAATTTCAAAAATATTCGACATTTTTAAAAATTTTCAAAGTGCATTTAAAATTGTACCCGACATAATTTTTAAAGAAAATATGTATTTATATGTAGTTTGATACGAGAAATCTAGTGGTGTACTTAAAAAAAATATACAAAAATATTTGTATCTTGATTTGTATAGTAGTAAAAAGAGTAGAGTATGGCGGGAGGTCTTGTGCTGCCCACATCAGATTTTTTTAGAAACTAAATTGGCAACAATAATGATCTAGAGATATAGATTATCTTAACTGATTGATAAATGTAATTTAGATCTGATTCATTAGGTAAATGAAATCCACATTGTACATAATGTATGTTTATTTTAAGAGGTTAGAAATTTTAAAACTTTATTATCATATTTGGAAGGTTATATCATATTGTAACAAATTATACAATTTTTTTTTGTAGCGTTAACCTTAATTATTATATCCTCGACTTTTCAACTTCTGCTGTGTACAATACTGTAATGTACACTATTTTTTAAAAGTCATTTACTAACAAAATCAACTGTTTCAATAAATAATGCATAGTTATTTAAATACACATACGTAAAATACATGTCATAAACATAATATACAAGCGTATATTAATGTATTTTTTTCTGACACCTTTAAAACATGCGTCACAGTTTGTTTACATTACGAAATGATTTTTTCATATTCAACATCGTTTCAGATGAAAAGGTAAACATAATAAAAGTTGCAAGAGGCCTAGAAATAGTTGGAACAAAGTGGCACATGTCAGAATAAAATGTGACAGTGTTTTATATATTTTTCATTGTGAATCACAATAAATTCTCGTCATTTATGATAGTTTCTCTATAACAAAGGTCGTGTGGATCGTAAAATTATTGCTGCTATAATAAATTTTATCTCAGAGGGACAGTAATTAATTAATATTAATAATTTGTTTGCAAAGTCGTAAAACTTTTTATAATATCCGGATATGCCACAGTTTGTTTTAATTTTATTGAATTAAATGGCATTTAAAATCTATTTATACAAAGTTATAAATATTATGGTGCATTACAAAATTACAATATTATTTATAGCATAACAAATATAGTAAAGAACTTAGTAATACTTTAGTAAGATTTGTGAAAATACTACCTACCTAAATTATGTTATTAGTATGATTATGTACACAGTATTGTATTGGTGAATTAGGCAAAATCCGAAAGGTTTTTCAGTTTTAGTAACATAAAATTATTGTTGATAATTTTAAAATTATTAGCTTTTTATTTGATAAATAACTAAATTCATGAAAAAATTAGATATAAAAAATCTGAAGTGACCTGCACACAACCTTCCGCCATATCTAGACTTATAAACATAAATGTATACGTATACAATCCGGTGTCCCTAAAATATACAAGATAATTGTCAAAAATTTATATAAATTTGGAAAAATATAGTATTTATTTGTAATAAGAATAAGAGGCAAAGTTATTTGCAACTTACGTTGTCTTTATCTGGTAACATTAAAGAACTGCGGTAAAATTTAAAAAATAAATTTATCAGATGAAACGTTGAAATCTTGTAATCCATAATCGGTTGATTTTTGTTTCTGCGTAAAAAATATTGACAGGTGAGACGGGTGACAAGTTGGCATACTAGCGCTATAAAAGTCCTAAGTAAGAAATTAAATGTAGTAATTGAACGGAGGATGGCTTCAACACAGCAGAGTTTTCCTGTGAATGAATCTTTTTATTCAGGTGATGCAAATTTCTGTTTGAATATTGTAGATTTTTTTTGTATATTTTAAATGGGCACCGGATTGTTAGTATACATTTCTGTTTAAAGTCTAGATATGGCGGAAGGTTGTGTGATGGCCACGTCAGATTTTTTTGTAGTTGTGAAACATGGTGGTATGAAATAGACGTACTAATAAATAAAATAAGTACTGTTAATAGATAAAATTCTTCACCTTTCGAGAAAGTGTTATCACGAACGCCACTGGGTTAAACCGTAAGTTTATTATAATTGCCTCTCCTTGTAGCTACTAAGCAACATAAAGACAATGAATTTAAGTAACTATAAAATTTTATACGCACTAAATGTCAGGAACGAATTATAGCTACTAATAAAGTTCGTCTTTTGAAAATTCAGGAAGTGCCTAGTCAAAAACTTGATTCACAAAATATCGCCGCGTTTACATTATATGATTTAACGGTTACGCATATCCTCAGCAGTTTTATGTGATATAAAAATTTATGTTCCGTGGAAAACAAACAAAATTATGAGTTAAAATTTTGTACGTACTTTTCAAAACTGTGTATCATGTTTGTCGTAGAATGGCGTCATTTAAATAAGTTTGCGTAAATTATACACTAGGATTATTCATTATGTTTTTGACAGGCCACAATTCATAAAATTTTACGAGTGCAGTAACTTGGACACTGAAGTTATAAAACAATGGGAATGGCAAATGACCAAATGAGTAATTCATGTATAATTTGCATCTTTTTAACTTATAATAAATATTTAGGAGAAGTATTATATTGTGCTAATGTGATTTTCATCGATCTCTATTTATTCTAATTCTAATAAATCTTCATCTTCACGTTTGATACTCAGTTTAAGTTCAGGAATATTTTTTTAAATCGATCAATCGATTCGTATTTCAGTTTATTTGAATTCTTCACAACTTGAAAACGTAACAATTTTTTATGAAATTTTAAATTGAAATTTAGAACTAAACCAAAGCCTTTTTATATTTGTCTTGTTTCCAATTCGTTTCGAGTGTACAGTATCAAATGAACATGTATGGTATCAAAAGTAACATTGAACTGTTTGTCAATTAGTTTTTACAAAAGTACTAGTGTAAATCCTATCGAGTCAAGTTACTAAATGAAAGATCTCTGTCATGATAATTTAATAAAAGTCATTTCAGCAATCAGGAAACATAAGCAGAATGGTGATGTCGTATTGGACGTACAGATTTTTTTTTAACTATCTTATAAGTAAGTCTAGGTATCATGCAAAAATACGATACAGGGATTTTCGCGGAAATACATGTTTTGAGGTCCTTTGAATTCGTGTTGATAATTTTCTCAATGATATCTGTGTGTGGATGGATGGATGGATGGATATGCGTTCGTATGTTCAATAACTCATGAACGAGAAAAGATAAAATTATGAAATTTGGTATTTATAAAGTTTAGGATATTGGGTAGAGCTGAAAAGAATAAAATGTTAACAATAATATAAGAAATAATTATCGTTTAATTCATTTAATGTATCTGCTTTCAATTTTGAGAAAAAAATAATTGTTATTTAATAAATACATTTCAATAATTATAGTTGATTTAAAAAACAAGCTTATTCAGTTATTCTATTATGTCAAACGTGTGTCAAATGCAATAATAATTATACGACTACATACAGTTGTGTATAAAAAAGTCGTGTGGTGACCACTAGATTCTAATGGAGACACGTTTAGTCTGTTGAAACATTGAATAAAATAAAAATATCACCTCGGAATTAAAACTGCTAAGAGATTATATTGATTTTTTCCAAATTCTATTGAATACTAAATTGTGGTAGCTAGCGTTTTTGTAGGCTCTCTTTTTATTACGAAGCAATTTTTTGTACAGCAGATAAAAACATTTCTTTACGAACCACCGTGCAATAACATCACAACTATTGTAGACGTCAACGATGTGTGATTTGTTATGAATACACATCAGGAGGCCAAAAAATAATTAAATTCAACCTACCCATAGATTAAAATAGAAAATCTCAGCATTTCCACAGGCATCGATTCCCATGACACTGGGCATTCCCGGCCCTACAGAGTACATAGCCCTACCCACACCCAGTGAAGGTCGCGCTGGGCACGTCCAGCGGACGGAAGTGACATTTCAGCGCGCGGTCAAGCGCTACCCGGGGCCGTGGTCGAGAGTCTCTAGACCAGAGCAACACAGCACCAGCTCCGGACAGCGTGAGAGCGTCTTCGTGCAAGGACAATACAAGAAACATAAATCAAGCCCACACGAGCTATGACGTGCAGGGGTGGCACAGGAAGATTTGGTGGAGGAAATGGTGGAGGAAATGGTGGATGTGATAGATATTGCGACTAAGGTCCTGTTCACATGAGGATTCTATGAAGATTCTTTCAAGATTCTGAATTTTGGAAAAAAATAAATTCAGTTTTGAAGCAATAAATAAATTATAAATTCTTCATTTCGAAAACTCATTGAAGATTCAATTTAGCAGCACCCCAATTTACACCAGAATTATTTTTCCAAGATTCAGAATCTTGAAGGAATCTTCATAGAATTCTCGTGTGAATAGGGTCCAAGACGAAAGAACAAGGGCTCCAACTCTTCCACTTCACATAAAGGCCCATCTTTTGCTATCAAATGCAAAGCAAAAAAGCATGTTACGTTACAATAAATCATTTTGTGACTTTGGTTTTGAAATCGATGACCTCATATTTTACAATAATGTACTGAAATTTTTTATAATACAGCCAGAATCATTCAAATTGTTAATCTTCTGGATTTACAAGAAAGTGTAGCGCCTTAAATATAAGAGAAATTGGAACCAATTATTTCATAATATGCCTTTTTGGTTGACTAACGATTTTTTGAAAAGTTTTCAAAAATTAGTAGTAGGCTAGTAGGTAGTACCTCTATCTGTTATCCATATGCCATATTATACTTTATTTACGACTTGAATGAAATTATTATTATTATTGATAAGCAATTAATTTTTGATAATTATCTACGGTACTTACCAACAGATAAATTCTATTAGCCAATAACCAGAATTAATACAAGAAGTTGTTGATTATTATCTCAGTAATTTATAACATTACTATTTTAAAAGCAATAATATCAAATTACAAATTTTCATTCCGGCTCTGGCGCAATCGCATAAGTACCACTTCCCTGCACCTCATCTCATAACCGCACACACACAGCCATCCAATCCACCTACATTTAAAATGTAACTCGGACAGGGACAGGAAACTTTAATAGATTTCCTTAAGCGCCACTTCTCAGCTCACTTGCATTTGTCTCTTTCCAAACCATTCACCAGGGCAATCACCATTCGCCCGGCCAATCAAACTTGATTATTTGTGATAAATTACAATGATTTAGATGAGAGCGATAGAGCAAATTGCGCCTGCTGACAGGTGTTTAAGCACTGAGTTAAACTATTGTTGTGGATTAGCATACAACTAGCAATAGTATTGTTTTGGAGCTGGATACTCATGCTAACGAGACTTTAAATCACTCGGTTGTTTATTGTCATGTGTTATGGTAATTTGTGGTTTATGATGGCTTTTTTATAGGAAAATTGCGTAAGATTAATAAGAGGTATTTGGTTATGTATGCTTTGTTATGTTTAGGTGTGTGATAATTAATGAACCATTATATTTCAATTGGGAGATAGTTTTATGAAGCAGTTTTGATGTAAGGAATAAGGAGGCACAGGATATTGTTTGAATTTTTTTATGTATGATAACTTTTATTTTATTTTATAATTTATAATAAGTAATATTATTTATATACCGGGTGCTTCATACCACGCGTACCCTCCGAATATCTCGCGAAAAACAAAACGGATTAAGAAACAAAAAAATCTGACGTGGCCATCACACAACCTTCCGCCATATCTAGACTTTAAACAGAAATGTATACGTACAATCTGGTGCCCATTTAAAATATACAAATAAAAATCTAAAATATTCAAACACAGAAATTAGTATCACCTGAATCAAAAGATTCATTCACACGAAAACTCTTCTGTGTTGAAGCAATCCTCCGTTCAGTTACTACATTTAATAGCTTACGTATGACTTATATAACGCTAGTATGCCAACTTGTCACCCGTCTCATCTGTCAATATTTTTTATGCAGAAACAAAAATCAACCGAACATGGATTACAAGATTTCAATGTTTTATTTGATAAATTTATTTTTTAAATTTTACTGCAGTTCTTTAATGCTACCAGATAAAGACAAATTTTTTATAACGTAAATTGCAAATAACTTTTCCTCTTATTCTTATTACAAATAAATACTATATTTATCCAAATTTATAGAAATTTTTGACACTTAATCTTTTCAATCTTCAAAAATATCACTTCCGGTGAAGATATTTGTATCAAAATCTAATGAGCTCTTCCTATTCGTATACAATTGTAAAATACCAAATATCAAAATTTTTGGGTAATTCGTATTTGAGTTATCCAACAGACGGCATCGGCCCGGACCACACACATACACACACACACACACACACACACGCACACACACACACACACACATACATACAGACATCATCGGGAAACTATCAAAAATGAGTTGTAAGGACTCTAATTCGTGCTCATCCACTAAAAACTCACTACCCGATTTTTTGCATGATTCCAATACCTTCCTTTACAGGTAAGCGGAAGGTAAAAATACGTTCAAATTGTTTTTGAATGTTCTATCGAATGACACCAAATGAAAGTTTCCCCCTTTTGGGTAAGGAGGTGGTCACTTCGTCATGTTAAATTGTAACCCCCAGTTTTTATTGCAGATTCGGATTCCGTGATATAAACAATGAAGGTTTTGTCTGAAAACATTTTTTCGGTTCGCGAAAATTGACAACAATTCGTGAAAAAATATTTTTTTTGTCCTGTCAAATAAATATTAACATCTCTATTAAAATATTTTGGAATACAAAGGTCTTCCACATTCCTTCATCAATCAAATGTATGGGTCCTTCAAATCTTTTCAATTAAAATAAAGTTAGTATGGTTTATTTGATCAAACAAGTGCAATTTATCATATTATTGATTTAAAAAATAAATTTTCAGAATGAATCGATCCAGCTCGACTTCTATAAACATTAGTTCAAGGATCGAAGCAGTTTCTGCCACATATTCATATAATCTATGTCCGCTCGAATAATATTGTTTATACCAATTTGAAATTCTTTAGTCCAACCATCTCTCATTTTGCGTACTCAATTAAGGGTCTCGTCTCCGTAACAAAATATTGCGTGTTTAGAGGTGCAGCAGTTTCTGTTTTACTCATTGCATGTTATATATTTCAAGGAAAAACAGGTACTAGATGTTTGTGAAAGAATTAATCTAGGTTTATGCCCTGTTAGTATTCTGAAAAAAAATTTGGAATCCATATAAAAAAAAATCTGACGTGGCCATCACACAACCTTCCGCCTTATCTAGACTTTAAACAGAAATGTATACGTACAATCCGGTGCCCATTTAAAATATACAAATAAAAATCTAAAATATTCAAACACAGAAATTTGCATCACCTGAATAAAAAGATTCATTCACAGGAAAACTCTGCTGTGTTGAAGCCATCCTCCGTTCAATTACTACATTTAATATCTTACTTAGGACTTATATAGCGCTAGTATGCCAACTTGTCACCCGTCTCACCTGTCAATATTTTTTACGCAGAAACAAAAATCAACCGATCATGGATTACAAGATATCAACGTTTTATTTGATAAATTTATTTTTTAAATTTTACTGCAGTTCTTTAATGCTACCAGATAAACACAATTTATTTATAACGTAAGTTGCAAATAACTTTTCCTCTTATTCTTATTACAAATAAATACTATATTTTTCCAAATTTATATACAATTTTGACAATTAACCTTTTCAATCTTCAAAAAATATCACTTCCGATGAAGATATTTGTACCAAAATCTACGGAGCTCTTCCAATTTATATACAAATGTTAAATACCAAATATCAAAATTTTCGGGTAATTCGTATTTGAGTTATGCGACTAACACCCCTTGACCACACACACACACACACACACACACACACACACACACATACACACAGACATCATCGTGAAACTATCAAAAATGAGTTGTAAGGACCCTAATTCGTGCTCATCCACTAAAAATTCACCACCCGATTTTTTGCATGATTCCAATACCTTCCTTTACAGGTAAGCGGAAGGTAATTAATAAAAATGGGTATTTTAAGCAATTTTTTACATGGTATTAAGAGATTTATTAGAAAATGTAACTCGCCATAAACCTAGTTGCATTCTTCGTCTGTAAATAAATTGATGAAATTTAGCTTTATCTACAAAACTTCGTGGCCATTTTAGAAATTGCTAGATTGCTTTTACGTATTTTTAGCGAGCGTTTCTATGTATTTACATAGGACAAACGCGGCGGTATTGAGTTACGTGGAGTCGATATACAAGTAGCTAGACATAAAAATGTTACAAATGACATTATTCTTTAGTACCGGATATTTATACCGAGGGAAACATCCTTAAAGTTCCTTAATTAAATACAGAATTGATCTGAATATAAACAGAAAATTTATTATTCAATTTCAACTTATTTTGAGTTTCAATTTAAAGCATCACAAAAAATCATCTCTAATTCCTTACTCGAACACCCACCACCTCTTTTATCAACAATTAGCACACTTGACTAATCACCATGGATCTCAACAATGACCTACCATCGACGATCGGGTCGACACAATGGTATCATCGTTACCAGCATCGCAGCGCTGCTGGCGCCCCTGGCACGTGGCGGCACAATGTGCAACTAATGCACGAGGCGCAACCCCCGTGAGAGGGCGGGGGCGGCAATTACAGTGAATTATCCCCAGGAAGAAGAGGAAAACGAACGAACGAAGCTGCAATTTACTACATCAAAAATTCATTTCTGGACTGTACAGCTGCTGTGGCTGGTGTTGGGAACTCTGGAGGGTAGTATGGTTGATGGTTGAAATGAGTTTTCGTCAATGAATTTGTTTAGCTTAGTATCAATGACTTTTGGCTTGCTTAAGGCGCTACACTTGTGCCAAAAATATAGTAAATAAATATATTACTAACTGAGCTCTTGTTAGTGCACCTACACTGTTCATATTTTACATACAGATAGATAAAAGACGACTCTAGAGTGCTAAGAAATTATATTTTTGAAATACTTAATGATATTTTAGTAATAAATTACTAAAAAGAGTCAATTTGGCCGATTTTTTACTATTTTTTTCGTCAGATGTGTAATTTTCTTGACAAAAAATATTTTTTCTACAAACACTATTAAAAATTAAACTTTTAACACGGCCTACTGCTGTTAAAAATGCAATATTATAAGACGCCGTGTTAAAAGTGAACTGTCAATCACTTTTAACGTGCGTTAAAAGTAAACTGCCAATCACTTTTAACGCACGTTAAAAGTAAATTTCATCTCTTAATAAACAACTCTCAATTTTTATTGAATTCATAGACTACGTGTTTCATTATATTACTATATAAATATCTTTTGTTACTGAACTGTCAAAAATAATTAAATAAATTATTTCTTATATTAAAATATAAAACGATGTTTGTAGAAAAAATAGTGTATGATATACGTGTTAAAAGTGCTTTTATTTTGTTCGAAGGGTTACGCCACTCCGCTTCGCGTCGTGTCCTAAACTTCCCGTCTCACAAAATAAAATGTCACTTTTAACACTTATATCATAAATAACTATTCTTAGCACTCTTACGACCAATGCAAGGAATCGACTATTTAAAACAAAATTAATAAATATGCATTAATAATAATAACTAAATTTTGTATTGAAATTAGGTAATTAATATACAACTTATTTTTAATTTAATATAATTATTGTCACACTTCAATAAGATAATATTGGATATATCGTAGTAGCGCTACTCAATAAAAAAATCACGAATATCTCTGGAATAAAGCTCTTACGGACAATTGCTAAAATGAATTTACGTTTACGTGTTTAATTTATAAAATAAGTTAGGCCGTTTAAATCTGGAACAGCCTGTAGAAAATAATTTCGTGAAATTGGTTTAGAATTATTTCTCTATGATCAAGGGCAAAATGAAAATGTTTCTGGTTTCTTTATTTGTTGGATTTTCTTCCAAGTTAGATAAGGTGCAAGGTGGAATTATCTATACCTACATCTACATGACTAGAATAATTGTAAAAGTAATTATAGTTTTCAATATTTACAAGATCATTAGCGATTAATGATACCAACCTAATTATTAGTATGAATTTTACTAGTAAGTTGCAATTTATAAGGTATATTATTACAAATATCGCTTTTATAATTAGATAAATATTTAGCAAATTAAAGTGTTGATTTCTTTAATTTATATAATTAATAATAATAATGATCTATATCTATAGGTACTACCTAATGTAAATTCTACCAGTATACCTGCACTATGTATAAACTTTAAAAGTTCTATATTTCGATGTCATATATGACATTATAAATTTCAAATTGAACTTTATTTTAACATTTACGTTTCTATATGACTGCCGCCCTTAACTGTAAAAAGTACAAAATATGAATAGAAATATCCATTAATTTCTTCTTCTTTTTCTCCTACCTATAGTTCTTCCTACACTCTTAAATCAAAGTACTAAAGAATACCATAAAATTCCAATATTAATTAACTCATTTTTCATTCTTCCGAACCTATAGAAAGTCTAAACATTAATTTCCGTCATATTATTTCGTATCAATAACAAACAATAAAACAAAACCTGCTACAGAATACCAACACAACAACATCCATTCAGGAATCAGAGATTTCATTCTACAGGTATCACATCTATATAATTCGCACAATACGATCAAGTTAACACATAATAGGTGTAATTAAACAGTAGTTCCCCACAGGTGGTCCCTGGAATGAGCCCAGTAGGGAGCCACCGTTAAGGCACCCCCGGGAGAGATGGTTATTATATCATCGCCACCGCCAAAGAGCGAGGTGGCTCTGACATTCGATATGCTCATCACAATTGTTTTGCTGTTGTTTCTTTATAACACTCTGGATTCATTTTTTGTCGCTTGGGTATATTGTTATTGTTGGTACGAGCGGTAAAATTTTTTGGTTGATTTATGGGTTTGACCAGAGAAAGCGTGGAATATTTCTGAGCTTTGGAAATTTTTTGAAAAGATTTAAAAATGTTTCGACTTTAAAGTACCGTAAAACGGGATTACTTTGGCAGGTTTTGAGGGTTTGACGGATTTTTGTCGCGTAATTTAAAAACGTGTTGTTATATTCAACTTTTTATAAAGGCATCGTACCGATGACTCTGTGGGATTAATTTCCTCTTCTTATGCATTAAAAATCTTGAAGGACATCCGAGAAAAAAATTGTTTCTAGGGTGCCAAAGTAGGCAGAATTTTGGAGGAACTTTGGCAGCGCATATAAATTAAATTTGCTCGAAATTAGAAGCTGTTTATGATCGTGAAGAAATCACAATGGCAAACTGTTTCGAGGTACAATGCGGTGTTGTACCTTGGAACAGAGCTGGTTGTACTTCGGGACAAATAAAATATAAGGAAAAAAAGAATCAAACAAACAAAAAATGTATTTATAAAATTTTTATGTTGCACATATTTATTCAAAGAAATATAATTGAGTCTGGGATGAAAAATAAAATGATCCTATTTTATACGATTTAGGGCCGGTTGTTCAATCTCAGCTTAAACTAAGTTTATGTTAAAACCATGGTTACCAAGTTTTCCTGTTGAATTGTGGCTTCTCATTGGTTTACTGTTTTATTTTAACGTTGGAGATTGGCTGAGAAAACTCAGTTTAACTAAGCTTGAGTTTATGTTTAAGCTGACACTAAACTTGAATTGTACAACTGAGCCTTAAAGTCTAGTATACCGTAGCGCGATACTTAAAATTTTAGCTTAGCGATAAATGTACGCAATTATAATTTCTATTATCCTTGAAAATTAAATTTGAAGCTTACATATCCTCGAAGACATGTACCTGTGCCTTGGAACCATGTCCCAAGGTACAAGCAAATTTTTTTCCAAAGATACAACTATGAAAATACCTATTTTTATTAAAGATAACGCAGTATTTGTTTAATTAATTTTCAAATATCAATGCAAGAAGTTTTCGAAGAAGTAACAATGTATATATTAACTGGACTATCAGACAATAAAAGGTACCAAATAGGTACTTAGTAATACAAAATGCAACATACGATACAAAAAATACATTTTCCTCTGAAAAAAAAAAATTCATCTTCAGTAGCTGAACAATAACTGCATGAGTCCTGAAACAACGTTTATAACTTTATTTTCAACAGTGTTGTCAAATTCTACTTGAAATTAGTATATTTTTAACGCTAGATATGGCTGCAATTGATGTTGTTAAACGGTATACATGCATACAACACTCTCCCCTACGGTTTGGCTAAATCTCGTTCGGGCTTAATTCAATTTGGTGAATCTACGTGTCGGTCAAACTACGGTTAGCTATTTCCAAAGTTCGGTAAAACTACGGGTTGGAATAATATCTTTCGGTTTAAACTATGAATCGGCAGATCAACCGAACAACGGATCGGTCAAATTAAGCAAACCTGAACTAGTAAACAATAAACAAAGATCCGGAAACTTTATTGTTCCATTTAAATTATCATCGTTCCTCTGATTCAAATGTTCCATTTGCTCGAAACAAATATTCAACATAAAATATAAAAAATCTCCCATTACAAGCTGTCAATCATTCCACATGATCTTCTCCAGCACATCTCTCGGCAGTGAACATTTGCAGTACGCTCGATACTGTTAACAGTACTTTAGAGCTTTTAGATGTTCAAGTGTTTTAAGCTCGACAAAAGAACAATGGCGGTGTAGCGAGCGCGCAGCCGAGCGTGAGCGCTCGCGGTTAGCAGGACTGCTGAACAGGGGTGGAGGATAGGGGGGTAGTGTATGTGGTGGTGCGCTGCAAGGGTTGGAGGAGAAACAAGGGAATGGTAAATAGAGGGGGGAATGTAAATATGGTGAAGTGTGTGGAGATGAAATTGTTTTATTGTAATGACGAGTTTCTACAAAAATTTTGAGTGTGGTTAGATGACTGGCTCTAAATGGTCGATCGCATTATAAAGTAATGTATCAATAGCATTTTGAAGATGTTTCGTCCAGGACAAATAATATCTCTCATATCCTAGTTCCTAGTTATGCCTTTGTTCAACTTTATAAAGTCCTATTGAAATGAAGATTCAGTTGCGCGATCTACTAATTTTGACTTAGAGAAAGATGCATGGAAGAAAGAATGAAACAACTTCTCTACTGTCTATCTCAGACATATCAGGCAGGAATTTTCTCATACTGATCCCTAAGTTAGTGAATAATGTGTTTTAATAGTTGTACTGTGTTCAGTGTTCGGTTTGTCGTTGTCTTTACTTGGTTACTTGTCAATTTGTGTGATCTTTGATCTGATTTAGATCATCTTCTCTGTAAGGATCTTTATTTTGTTCTAGATCAAATAAATATGATCTATGAGCTTAAAATAAGATCAGAATTTTAGATCTTTTTCTACGTTATGCAAGTTAAAATTAAGAAAGGTAGTAGGTATACATTTAACTAATTTTTAATCTGTTTAAATTTTATACCTACTGTAAATTGAGTATTTTTTTCTCTCTTTTTAATGTAATGTAATTCAATAGTAAAATATTTTGTCTGATATTATATACAAAAAGATCCGTAATTCTAGATCTGATTTAAAAAATAAAGATCCGATCATAAAAATTGATCTATGATCATATTATGTGAAGGTGTTTCTTCTACATTTACAATGTTTTTAAATATGTCGTGAGAAAAATGTTGTGTCTCGCTTCGCTCGTGACACAAACTTCGAGCTCGAGTTCTAGTTAGAAAAATAACTATTGTCTATTATCAGCTAATGAGCAGGTATTAAAACTAACTTAGCTAAGTGCAGCATTTTATATTAAAACTTAAGTAGGTACCTACCTATCAATAGTCTTTTTTGATCGCTACAATAATTCTGGAAGCAAAAAAATATTTATTTGTAACCAAATTATTATCCATAACTATAAAAACAAAAACAGTAAAGTATATATTATCAGAGTAAACATCAAAAAGATAAAAGTAATAGAAAATGATAAACTAGAATACTATGTATTTAACTTTAACTTTTAACTATACCGCAGGAACAAATTTAATTCATATTCACAAACTAAAATTACAGTAAACATGCATTTTGCTTAAACTGAGATCTGAGATTTACATGATAAAAAATCAACAACTCATAAAATATGTAACACCCGCATAAACATGACTTTTCACACCAAGTGTTTGTTATTTCTTTGTGTTGCACCCATTACATGATAAAATAATAGTTATTCACACCAATGAAAATATTGTGCATGAGATGCAAAGTGTTTGCTGCTGATGACGTACAGATCAAACTGACCACGTGATCAAAATTAACATCAAACACGAGAAGCAACAATAATCTCACAACGTGCCTTAATTATGAATAAATTAGGTGTGCAAAAACCCATAAAAACTCATGCATTGTGTTGTTTTTATGCTCACAAGGACAATAATATTACTTTACTTAGATTAAGTCAAAGTGTTGAGTAATACTTTAATCTTTCGCTCATGAAACTTACCTAATGACTTTTCTTACTGATCTTTAAGCTTGCATGATATCTTAATATTATTTTTTACTCTGCAATCTTTTGCAAATTTTTACATTTACACATCAATTTTAATTTGGCAAGCAATAAAAGCTTAATGCAAATGTATTATGGAGTGGATTGCAAAATGCGTTATGTATCTGATTGAGTTTGACTGACTTTCAAATTTCGTTGGTAATCATTATTTGGAATTATAAACGCAAAAATTTAATAGTGCGACCATATTCAGGATGTATAAGATTTGTACTGAAAATAATGATTATTTCAAACACAAGAATAATATGTATTTTTTAATCCCTTTACTATTTATATTTTCAACAAATATTCAGAAAGGTTCTAGTTGAATTTGTGTCATCCTGTCCTCTCATCCTATAGCTTTTGAAATTGACAACGTGATTAAAATATATTGATCCCACTTTTAAATGTTCTTTTGTTCGTCATTTTGCTTACAACTTATTATAAACATCAGAAAAGTTCAACAATTTCCACATATTTTTTCATAGAAACACACTTGTAACAAAATTACATACCTTCGATGTAATGTTAAAAATTATTGCAATTTGACAATAAATTGTAATTTGTCAAAATGTGTCAAAAACACTTGTAAAATTGTAATAGTTTTCCTGTAAATTGTAAAAATTTGTAAGTATTTACAAGGTTGTAGTTTTTGTTTATGAAACACTTGTAGGTAACTACGTTTTTGACATAATTGTAAGAAAATGACAGTAATTGTTGTTTTATGAAACAGGGCCCTGGTATTAAAACATCATTTAACGAACTGCTTTCCACCATGGCTCTAAATATCATTTTATACACATTTCGACAAGCCGTGGCTTTGGCCGTTTTTAGTCACGAGCTGAACATAACAACTGACATATAAAGCACGGGGTGAAGTTGGCTCCTATATTTCACATTTCAGTTTTGAGAAAAACTCTTTCAATCATTGTCAATTTTTTTCCCATACAAAAATTAAATACATTTACCTAAGTAGAATTTTGTAGCTAGTTTGTATAATATCATTATGATTTAACCTAAAATTATTATAAATGAAATTTTCCATATTTATGAATTTACGTTCTTTAATTTGTAGTCGTAGAAAAAGTATAGTATTTGACACGTTTATAAACTCTCTAGATACTGGTCTTTTATACACTCGCTGCGATCGTTCCTAAAAAACTCATGACTAAAATTACATTAATAAAACTTGATTCACAATTTTTGGAATTATAATACATATAATCCATGTAATCCACAATATTTGCTCTTAATGCCACAATTTTATTTCCGCAACAAAACTCTGATTTCTTATACTCTATGCATCTACTGAAGAATTCACGAGCAGCAGACTTCTCCAGCAGGAATACGTCACAGCAGCAGGAGGACATCTCGGATCTTCCCTCTTCTGTGCGACGCATTCAGGACGCGACTTCATGCGTGAAACGAAATCGATTCATGCACTTACGTTGTGTAATTGCTCGAGTACAATTCACCTCCACGAGTACCGAGTACCAAGGGCTCTCCGCGCTCCACTGTTCCAAGAATCTTCTGCTCTTAAATTGTACGCGTACTTGCTTACAATACAATACAATACAACAAGCCTGGTTTTATTACTTTATTAGGAATGGTAATAAGTTGATGTGATATTTTATAATGGGTTTGAGAATGAGAAAAATCTAAATTATATTGCTGAGTCTTAAATTTTAGCTTCTATTATATTTTAAAGAAGAAGAATGCATAATTTTAAGGTGGATTTTAAGAATATTTGTAGTGAAGGTGTATGCCTTTGTGACATAAAAGGCACTATGGAATACTTATATAAATTTCAAAATAATGCTCTTGTTACGCAAAAACGATTACTGAGAAAATTGTTGTTTTCGAGATTCGTGCAAACCCATTTTGGAAAATGGCGCTATTTGTATAATTGAGGCACTGATTTCCAAAACTCGCTACTTGCATCCTAAAGCCCTGTTCGCACGGCGATCTTTGGAGATACTACGGAGAGTCAAAATCACGGCAAAGAAGAAGTTTTTTTCTTTCTAGTGATAATTACGTGGTTTTGAAGCAATCAATAAATTATAAATTCTTCTTTTCCAAGACTCATTGAAGATTCAATTTAATTTAACAAATAAGTCTCACTAGAAAGAAAAAAACTTCTTCTTTGCCAGGATTTTGCCGTGATTTTGACTCTTCGTAGAATCTCCAAAAATCGCCGTGCGAACAGGGCTTTAAGAATATTTGCCTTTGTGATATAAAAGGCACTATGGAGTATTTACATAAATATCAAAATAATGCCCTTGATGCGAAAATTACGATTACTGAGAAAATTATTGTTTTCGAGATTCGTGCAAACCAATTTTGGAAAATGGCGCTACTTGTATAATTGAGGCACTGATTTCCAAAACTCGCTACTTGCATCCTAAGTCATTTTCCATAAATCACAAAAAACACGTTTGGTGAGCTGAATTTGCCATTGTAGCTATAAGCTATAACCTTTTTTGTTTCATTTAACTGGCAAAATAAACATTTCAAAGGAATAATTTGTGCTCTACCCCCTTAATTCAAACCCGCTGAATCCAAATATGTACCCCATTTAGTCATTCAACACTTAGTTTAAGATATATATGCATTTGAATAACCGCCACCACTAATAGATGCAAGGGAAGAGTTTTGGATCTCATGTCGGCTTTCATTGCTCAAAACAATGGCAAGGTGCGAGTTTTGTTTATTTTTCACTTAAAGGATATTTATAACAAACGCAATGCAATGGGTAATGCAACGCAGTAGGTAAGGTAAAAAGATGAATGTGTACAATTTGCTAGGGATGATTTATAACAACGAAGGTGAACAGCAACGCAACGCAAGGATAGTCAAATTTCAACTCCTTGCATTGCCTTGCGAGCTTCTTGCCTCTATCCAATCAAAATTCAGAAATTTATAAAGTGCAAAAATCACCATATCTGAAATTAATTTAAATAGCTGTCACATGTTGCAATCAAACGCACTAGCAAGTACATATTTTGACATTATATTTTATCCAACACCTCTTAATAAAAGCATCATAACTATGGTGATTTTAAACAAGCAAAGTAAAAAATTACCCACAAGTGGCTTTGATCAAAATTATACCAACTTGTGGGTAAATTGTTACTTTGCTTGTTGAAAGTCACCATAGAAACGATGTTTTAGGTTGAAACTTAATATTTTTAAAATATTTAAGCAGTTATTAAGAGGTGTTGGATAACACGTTATACTTCACACGTGGGCCAAAAGGAATGAACCACTCGAGAAAATTAAGATTTCCCTCGTGGGTAATTCTTTACTTTGTCCACTTGAAAAATAAATAACTAATATTTCATTTTAGATAATTCAGAAATTAACTTTATCTAATCCCAACCTAAACCTACCATCAATTCAATTCCAAGCGTTCAAAAATCTCCTCATTCGTAAAATAAACATCAATTTGTCAACTTATTACTCTAATGGATTGACACATTTTCGATGGCATTTCCTAAATAAAACGTCGGTGATAAGAATCCCAGATAATGTATTGTCCGGTAGCGATTTGATTGGACTGATTGAAATCTATAAATGTGTGCGTCAACGTCAACTCCTGCTGCTTATTTCCAACAAATGCAGGAGAACTAACATTACAATCTGTTTTACTTTATGCCCGCATGTGCAGTAGTATTGTCGCTACCTACATGTGTAATGTGATTATTACTTGGCACAGTAGGGTAAATATTTATTGTTGGAATCTAATTTAATTTCTGTAATGAGGTGAGGTGTGATTTGAAATGGAATGCATAAATTGTGATTTTATATTTGTTGTGGTGGAGGAGCATATTATTTTTGACTCAAATTATAATAATTATTGTATAATTTCAGAGTTATAGAAACTATATTTTGTTTTCTGCTAATCTTCTAAGAATAATTGGATCTAAAACGGTATTAATATAATTCGTTCTTTGGAACTGAGTCCATTTTTTATGGGTCCTGCATTCGTGTGGCAGTTTCTATATGATATTAAAAATTTATTTTCTGGGTACGTACCTATCAAAATAAAGGTGGTTAAAAATGTTATTTCAAGATTATTTCAGGTATAATTTTATAAACATGTTTATAATCAATAAAAAAATTAATGTTTTTTTAAAGCGATATACCTACTTTACCTGATTTTTTATTTATTTTTTACAGATGATATTAGAAAATTGAAAATTACGTCCGGATATATATTTGAAAAATTGTGTACGTGTAAAATGTATCAACTGTTGCTTGATTTATTGATTGAAATAAATTAATTGAATCTTATTTTGCAATTATTAGATACCGAACTAACTGAACACATAGGTCGTATTTGCATTTAGGATTATATCTGAATTTATATAATTATCATTGATAAATTGACGACTAGTCGCATTAATTTTTTTCTACGCCTGCTTCTGAAAGTTCATGTTTCTGCAATATTTTTAATGTTAAAAGCAGCTATTTGTGTTACAAAATAGCTAAGTGTGCGACTAAGTACTTTGTCGTACTTTTGGGCACTTTGCAACACAGTTTTTCATTTTCTTGAATGTCCATTGTTTTCGCAACAACATTGATATTTCACAAAAATTTAAAAATTTGACAGTACCTAGATGTAAAAATATTAATGGTTATTTTTGTATTTTTTAACTTCCTTGTTTTGCAGGAGTGTGTAATAACATGTATTGAAAATATTTTGTCGAACTTAAACGATTGCAACCCTCCTTTCGCTCAGGCTGCAATTTTATATAAATAACTATTTTTTAATGAAATTAATTTTGTATTTTTTGAGTCTATTGTATAGGTATTTAAGTACTATTTTTTATTTGTTTTAAAAAAATCCATAGATATTTCTTGTATGTAAGGTAGGTAAATAATAATTTTACCGTGTCACTTTTTATTTTATGTTTCTGTTAAATTCGTAGAATCGAATGACGGACGGAAATGTAAGTACGTAATTGAAAAATATTTTGTGCACAATTTTTATCCTGGTAAATTCATTTTCACGTTTAACCTTAACCACTACCGACATTTTTCCTGCAATGTAAATTACAAATTCTGCGAATTTCAACCACACTTTTGTCCTACGGTTGAACAGATGCTACAATTTCTGTCTGATGATACTGATGAGTGATGAATCATGAGCGCAAATAATTGATTTCTAGATTTATACGCCTACAACTACATTAAAAATTATTTAGTTGCACTTTTTGCAAAGCTGAAATAAAATCAACCTCAATTTTACATCAAATTTAATATTTATTTTTCTTGTCTACTGGCATTTAAAATAAATTATATTTTCTTTAATTAGGTGCGCTGCAATATTGGTTACGCCGTTATAAAAAAATGTATTATTGCTGGGACTAAGTATAATTAAATTAAATGAGAGCGTATAAACAATAAATATAAAAAGAATACAAAATATATTCAGGGTTATAAGTAGATCTTTGCGAACTAAGTTATTTAGTCATAAAGTTACACAAAAATTTTCCAAACTCCAAAAGTCCAAATTTGTGAATCACTATTTTGTATTTTTATAAAAAAGTCCTACGATAAATAATTATGTTTTTATTTTAAATTGATTTGAGTAAAAACAATTTATATTAAGCGTATGATATCTTCGAAACCAATCACCAGAAAAATACGATAAAAACTATACCTACATCACCAACAATAAAATCAAAACAAAAACAAAACATCCGCCCGCAAACAGCAAACAATAAACCACGATCACTGGCTGAAAAAACAGCATGAAAACAACGTGAAACATATGCACTCATTTAAAAATTCCGCGAAAATCAGAACCATGCACCGCGCCGAAACGCGAATCGGCAAATTCATTTTGCAACAAATATCGTGACCGCAACACCGCCATTTTGTTAAAGTGTAAACATCCGACTAACGCTCTACTAAGGTGAGGTTGTTTTAGTGGGTGTGCTTGTGCATAGGAAATTATATAGCAGTACGGCGAGTGTGGCGAGCCAAACAGTTCGTGGTTATAGACCGCGGCTCGCGGTATCGAAGGTTCGAGCTGGGCGCATGTTATTGCCACGAAGTAAGTTGATAACAGAAAAGCAATATGACTGGATGGGTTTGTGTGCAGCTAATTTATTCGGGGCTTTCTATTGGCCGAGGCAGAAATGTATATTTTGTACGGGTACGCGGGGCGAAGACGATGTTTAATGGCGTATTCGTACATCGGACGAGGTACACATGTGATACCCCCCGGACTTGGGTTCGAGTCAGGCCCGGAGTACCTGGTTTCTCTCCTGAACCTTGCCACTGTAGCCTCTTAAATGATACAAAGTACATAAATTTTTAACGCTCAAAAACTATAACTAATTTTTATGTAAAATTATTTACCAATTTATTTATTTTAAATGATAAAATGATATTTATGTTTTAAATAATGTCTTCTACACTTCAACTCATTGTGCCAAAATTTTTACAATATTTGCAATGATTCTTTGAAGATTCGTCCATGTTTCACAATTTTGGGGAAAATAATTCTAGTGAGAATTACCTGTCAAATTGTGGTGCCGCTAAATTGAATCTTCAATGAGTCTTGGAAAAGTAAAATGTATAATTTATTGATGGCTTCAAAACCGTGAATTAATTTTTTTCCAGAAGCTTCAAAAAATCCTTGTCTGAACAGGGTTTAAGGATGAAACTATAACAGATATCAAGAAATGTAACAAGTCAGATCTATTTTCATATCGTTAGGTAATTTTTTTATTTTACTCGTGTAGCTCTACTATTTTGCCAACCTAATAAATTTTATAAGTAGTAAAAATCCTACTGTAACTCAATCAATAATAATTTTCAATCAGCCAGAAGTCATTTTTAGCCCAAAAAAATACAATTTTATGATTTAATAGGTAGGTATAGCAAATTGTGAAATGCGAAACTGTTTCCAATCAATTTTTTTCCAGTGGTTATTTTTTTCAATACTTTTTTCCAACGGCATATTTTCCTCGAGTTATTTTTTCCAACATCCATTTTTTCCAATGTAACCTAACCAAACCTAAATTAAATAATAATTGTATTGGAAAAATGTCCCATTGGAAAAATGCGTTAAAATTATCATTGGAAAAACGGACTGGAAAAACAGAGTGGTAAAACTGGATTGGAAAAAGTGTCTCCCCATCGCAAATTGTATTCATAACGTTATTATTTTTGTCTTTTTGGGGGTTATTTATACCCATTTTCTCATTTATTACCTATTACTATTTCTGGACTGTCTAGCATCAATATGTTTTCGTATAATCGTTGCAATATCTTCTGGTGTGCCACAAGGCTCAAATCTTGGCCCTTTTCTTTGTATTCTTTTCCAGAAATACGCATTCAGTACTTAATTCTTAATAATACGTGACATCACATTACTAGGTAAGGTTGACATTTAAAAAATAATATAATAACCATATCTGTCACAGGCTCAATATTCTTATGCTGATTATTTTTTATTACATTATTCGCTATATTTTTGGTTTTCGTAATATGATGGTCCATTTTCCGCATTTCGCGTGAATACACCCCTGGATGGGCCGTTCTCTGCTTCATCAACATGCTTGCATGCGCGTGTGCGTGCGCATGTATGGCGTAGGTAATGTAAGACGTGACGGGATTGTAAGTAATTAATTTGAATGCACGATGCGTGCGAGAGTTATTAGAAATTTATCGGATGCATTTTACTGGCACCGGAGCCCAGGGAATGGAAAACGAACACTGTTTTGTTTAGTTTTTGATTAAATCTAATCTGGAGTAATAATTGCGCACGATGACAAGAGAGATTAGAAGTAAATAGTTGTACTGAAGGGCTGGAAAGATTAATTTTTTACTACTTTTGGAAACCTTTCTCAACAATAGAAACTTATGCACCATTTGTTTTCTTATAGCTTTTGCACATTTAGTTGCAAAGTGTATATTTATCAAGAGTATAATGTAACAAAAGTATTAATTATGTACCTACCATTTTGATATTTAGGTTATGTGGAATAAATAATAGGTCTCTAATATAATAAGTATAGTTGCAGCTATTTAAATCTGTAATACTGGGTTAAAATTTTATGTAATTTGCTTTGTTTCTTCTATTATTATTAAATTGCAATATCCGGCCAGAAGGACATTATGACTGTACCTTTTGTGAAATCATATGTCATATAATTGCTGTGCATTCAATATTTATTAATTTATTATGTTTTATTATTACATGAATATATTTCATTTATTTACAAAATTACACATAGTAATGGTACTTACCCACACATTTAATGTTTATAATTTGGAATATAACAAACTAAACTTCATTTGGTTTCTTAAAACTAAATTATTTTCTAATTCGTATTAAACCTTTAAAAGGTTTTTTAAATAAATATCTAATATTTCCTATCAAAAATAATTTTTGGTCCTCATTGTTATTTACTAATAAATTCGTATATAGGTATATAAGTTGCAAAATAGAAACACACATTTCAAATTTACTTGTTTATATATTTTGCAAATTATATATACTGGCTAAATTTATATGCCATTTATGAATTTTAATTTGTTATACTACGATAAATTAGTTTAATAAATTAATTATGGCACAAGAATTATTCATATTAGTTCTATACCTACTGATTTTTAGTGATGCCTTGAAATGAGACGAGACGAGAAATAGTCAATTTTTGTTTCGTCTCAAATTTTCGAGACGAGAATTATTAGTATTCTCGTCTCGGTCATATCTCGGCTATTGAATTCTTGACTCAAGGAACTTGATTCTCGTCTAGTCTTAATTTCTCGAAAAAAATTGTTTATTTGAGAACCTAGAAGTTAATTTAGATATTTTTTTATACGTTTCTGTAAAATTTGCACACAATTCTTGTTTTAGAAATAAAAATATTTATACAAAAATGCTAGGAATAAAACAATTTTTTAAAACATTTTCGAAGACAATAATATTACATTTTTCCATGTTTTAGTTTCGAGAATTCTCAATTTTTTCGAGACATATTTTTCGTGTCGTAGTTTTGAATTCTCGTATTATCTCGAAAATCCGAGACGAGACATTTATTGGTTCTCCTCTCGTAATTTCGAGACGAGACGAGAAATTCTCGTCTCGGCGGCATCACTACTAAATACTGATTTATTATTTCCTGATTAATTTATTTTTTAGTAAGTAGGTATAAGTATATTTAAAAACGAAAACGCATGACAAATTATATTCCTGATATCCTTTACCACTCTAATATAAAATATCAACATAAATATAAACCTAGTCTAAAGTCTACAGATACAAAGCTTAGTAAAGTAGTATTTTACCGAAACAATTTAATTTGAAACACATCTACTTTCGTTCCTTTCATAAAATCATCAATCGCTACAATCCAGAGAACATCTGTTTGTTTATCATCATCATCACAATCTCCAGAAGAGCAAATAACACATATCACCTTAGCAACAGACACTTACTCCAACAGTAGGCTTTTCCTCCCGACAGACAATCGAACGATATCAATTGGAACTATTACTTAGCGCATGACAAAATTACGAAGCCTCCACTCATTTTCACAGCATATGTCAGGCGGCGTTGAAACTGCAATCGCTTCTAACTACCGGAGGAAAATAACTGCAATTTTTGACTTTTAAGAATATTTGGGCGAGCTACAGATGGCGCGTGTTTGTGTGTACTGTTACTTACGCGCGTGCGCAAACAAACGACTTAAGTATATATTTTGCTTTTCTGGACTACAAAAGAAAACAGTGGGTAATATAAATGCGATCTTGAAATTATTACTTGCATGTCCAGTGTATGAAAACATGATGTTTTATTTAACTTTCAGTGTGTGTTTTGACTGACATAAGGGTAGAATTTGTTTCGAACGTAATTGGCCAGAGAAAGGACATTTTAAAGGAAATTCTTCATTAGCTTGATGGAAGGAAGTGGGAACATTTGGTGAATACCTCATAGATTATTTCTGAAACATTTACATTCTTTTATGTTTACCGCTATATATTACTCAAATTTTAAGTTTGTAAAAAACTTATCACATACAGGTTAAGTTCCTTGCTACATTTTAATTCGATATTTTTATAAGGTCAACCAGGACAATTGGTCCTTTTTGTAAAAGTATTTATTATTTGTTGTATCTACAGTATAAAAATTGATTCCTGCTTGATTTAATAATTCATATAATAATAAATAATATGATGTAGATATATATGGTGAGGAGTCACTTTTTTCTTTTTCGTTTTTTCCAACGAAAATCGCATTTGTTCCTGAAAATATTGTCTTGTAGCATATTTTCGGAAATATTTCTGTAGACATTTGAACGTTATTTTTTTAAAAGTAAGTAATAATACGATTTTCTTTCCGAATAACCCTCGGCATAAATTAATATCCAGAAAATTTATTGTCGTGCATTGCTGCAATACAATTTGAAATATTGACAGCAATGCACTCGAAAAAATTTTTATCCATGCACTTAGGATATTACAATTGATAATTTTTTCTAATAATGCATTTTACCAATGATAATTTTTTCCAATAATGCATATTTCCAATGATAATTTTTGCAATAAAATTATTATTTCATTTAGGTTAGGTTGAATTTGAATAAATTGACATTGGAAAAAAACTCGCGGAAAATATGCCATTGGAAAAAAGAATTCGCAAAAATATGGATATAGGAAAAAAATAATATAGGGTGCCATGTATACTGTATACTGTTCTGACAATGGACTACTTGGTTTATTTTTGTTTTATTAAATATTTCTGAAGATGAAGAGATCGAAACTTGGAACCAGTATTTTTATTTTCACAAGCCCAAAAATAATTAATGAGAATTGAGTGTGATGTAGCGTAGAATGCTGCCATACGTCCTATACAAAATAATGACGTCACAGCAAAATTTCTTTCTCAATTTACTAAAACCTTAATTTCTTTAATAAAATTTATATTTTTACCTAAGTTCATAGTGATAAAAATCTCATTTTCCGTATCATGCAAGTAGCCCATTCAGGTTCGAATTCATATTTCAGTTAAATGCATAAAAATCTCTCCTGTGGTACATTCTAAACTAATAACCATAAGTTTCCGTGAGTATAGTTACGATACGATATAAGTAATTTTTAAAATTATAATTAGTGTCGCCTTTTATGTTATTCCATGGGTTTATGACCTAAGACACCTAGTCATAATATCCTATTCTAGGAAATTTTTTTTAACATTGAATACTTTTTGATTTGAATAATACCTACCTATTGGTTTTAAAAGATATTCTTAAGTTTCCAAAATATAAGGTTTGTACGCTGTGCTAAATATTACTAAATTATAAAATTACAATAATCTTATAATAATTCCAACGAATTTCTTATGAAAATGAGATTGACCACATATTTAAAAAGTTCCAAGGCGCCAGAAAACCCCACACAGTAAAAAATGAATATCACGTCCGTCCAGTTAATATTCATTTGCCATATGTGATCCAGTGCGCTTAGCTCATCCTTACTTCTCAGACGATTTGACCCGCGCCTAGTCCTTAAATGATCATTTAAAAATACAAAATTATACAAGCCGCGCGTCCCAACTTTTACTATTATAATCGTCGAACCTAGATAATTTCCTAAATGATACGTTCTCAGAGAATCATAATTTTTATGAAAATTTTTGGAGCAGGTCTGGCCCCCTTAGAATTTTGTCGCGATCTATGAATATTCAAGGTAAGCGCTTATGTCTGCCGACTAAATTGCCTCATCTAATCGGACGATTAAGTGAAGCGGCATTTAATATCATATAAACTTCGTTCGTGAATACGAAAAATATAGTTTTTGGTTTATCGTTTATAAGCCCCTGCCACTTTCCAACGAGCAGGCAAAGCCAACTACTTAAGATATGATTATGAGTATTACAGTTCCGCTCTCCCGAGATCCGAGTGCAGACTTTATAATAATGTAAAAATTCAAAATGGCGGGTGATTATTTCAGAGATTACCATAATTTGTCTGAAATCGATTACAAAACTGAAAACCGTGATACTAAGTCTCCTATTAATGTTGAACGTATGTTTATCTTTAAAGGAACAATACTGTACGGTCTGTTATTACATTGTTATTTAATTTTTTTTTGCGTGTCCAGCGATCGGGCGTGTTTGTGGTAATTTCTGTTTTTCGTATGGATAACGCGCGCCAAACGCGAAATTAATCGCAGAAGGCTGGCGGAGAAGGTTTTGTTTTTCAAATTATTGGTATTAATAAATAGTTTGATCAGAATGATGTTCACGAGGAATAATTTTAAAGTCATAATATTGTTTAAAACTAGAAGATGCGCATGAACACTCGATTGAAAATTAATTGATCACGCACAAGGATCTATTTTTAAGCCAGATTTTTGTTCAAATTACAAGACATTTTAGAAGGTACACTGCTTTTTATATCGTTGTCACGCAGTTAATTACTTACAAGGATAATAACTGGACGCATAATTTTTTTTCAAATATTTTTGCAATTTCGTTTGAATTTAAAACTTGATTCCTTTTCTCACTTCAATTATTTTATTTTATATGGTTTAGTCACGGTTAAAGAATACCTAATTAGATTTGCCAACATGAATGTGTAATGGATCAAGCTTACTGCGCACATTAATAGTAAAAATAAAAAATCTGCTGTGGCCACCACATACGACTTCTCGCCTAATTCTGCTTATTCTACTAATCTAATAAATAGTTTTACTTACATTTTAATAGTTTCAAGTTCATGTAATATGTAAACGATAATGTAAACCAATATGCAAGCAAAAGATGTCAACTGTACTGTCACTGTCATAATAATTCAAATTTTATGTAGAAACAAATTTCATATCATGGACAACAAGATACTGCAATTTCAAAAAAATATAATATTAATTGTACTTTATTTTATTGTTAAATACTTCCAGATTTAGCAATTTGTATTTATAAATAACTGTACACATAGATAATCACAATTTCTTTTATTTGTCATAAATAAATAATGTACCAATATATTTAAGGAAAACTTTTCCAAACTTCTAAAAGTACTACTTCCGGTTTGCGGATTTCTACAAAAATCTTATCCGGTGTTAAGATACTTATTAAAACCTTAAATATGAAATTTGGTTATATACGGTTTGATACTTTTTAAGTTATCGTGGACGAAAAATCGTCGATTCATACAAACACACAAACACACACACACACACACACACACACACACACACACACACACACACACACACACACACACACACACACACACACACACACACACACACACACACACACACACACACACACACACACACACACACACACACACACACACAGACATCATCGTGAAAATAGTAAATTCGTATTCTAGAGACCCTGAAACGTGCTTATCCACCAAAAACTCATACTCGAAAATTTTGACCCATTACAATACCTCTCTTATAGAATATGAGGCGAGAGGTAAAAATTGAATTGTTGTCAATATTTTAATTATGTAAGGATATAAAACGAATAGGTACATGATAAAATTCAGATAAAAATACTTTATTGAATAGTCCTACAAAATATGTATTCCCATTTGAAAAAATATAACTTTGTAGTAGTAACTTGAGAATCACTGGTTTAAAAAATTATTTTATTCTTTAAGCAGATGTCCCCCTTGGTCTCCTACAACTTTGCTTTATAATATTTTTTTGTAGTTATAATAATAAAGAAAATATAGGCGGCAGTTGGTATCGCTGTTATACCTTGTATAGACACTGATTTAAATGTAAAAATACGCTTTAATACAATAAATAGTAACTAAAATTGTAATTCAAATATATTTAAGCAGCTATGTTAAATAATTTACCTTTAGATCAAAAGTGTTATGACAAAACGTGTTTAAAAATTCTCCATTTTCTACGAGGGAGACCGTCGTTATAAATACATAATTTCACAATATGAACACAGTCTCGTAGTGCATCTATTCATCTTCGTTATTAAGATAATAACTCATGTCGATTTTTACTCATTTCTCCTTAAAATAACCTATATCTACATTTCACAGCAATATTTACATGTTACTTTATAATGTAATAATAAGCTTACGTGTTCTTTATATTTCTATAACACGATATAGCGCACAAAATATTAAATTTAAAAAATACCATTCAGTGACAGCAAGTGACAGAATGAATTCGTATACTTAGTGACTAGCAGAGACACCTAGAAACACCTATGAACTAATTACAATTTCTGACCGGGGTTGCCAATGAAAAACGTGGTCAATCGGTAAACTTAATTATTCTTTAACCATGAGTTCAGTAATACAATCTTCTGATCGAGTTCTTGATTAATATTTGTTTTAATTGTTTTCCAAGTCAAAACCCTTTATAATAACTTTTATTTGTTTATTGTTTAAATATCTGTAAACTGTATTATTCCGAAATTCCAGCCTCCTAGTGACCTCCAAAATAAAGAAGATCATTTTTTATAAATTACTAAAATATTGTTTAACGTACGAATATATTAATGCAACTAAAAAGACACAAGATGTATTAAACGAAACCTCTTTAACTGAAAAGAATTATGAGCGAACAATCCATGATCATTTAGCATTTATTGCATAGATTATTTCACATCAAACTATTATTAAGTCTTTTGTTATGCTTCCTACAACAGTAAATACAAAATGATAATAAATGATAGATCATTACTAAAATGGAAAGTTACTCTACCATCACATTCTTATCTTGTTTAAAGAAGAATATCAAATTTAAAAGTTGCTAGACTATTAGGAGTTTTCGCAGTATGGACTACAATAACATTAATCAAATCTTTGAAAAAAGAACTGAATCCAAAATGTAAGTGATTTATTTTAATTGTATACCGATTTGAAAAATTCTTTCACCGTTGGGAAGCTACACTATCCCCGGGTGACATAGGCTGTGTTTTTTTTTTTTAAATGAAAATTGTTTCTTTTTATGACGAAAATGTACAGTGATTTGTCACTTAATTGAACAAAATAACAAACAGATTAGATAACCAGACATTTAATTAAACTACTATGTATTAGTTTATGAATAGGAATTTCGAATTCAGTTGGTATAGGTGTTTTCAAACAGACAGTTGTGGATTGTTAGTATTGGTTAGTATTAAGTTTTTTTTATTTATTTGATGTTTATAACCAGACATTGAATTACACCACTATGTATTAGTTGTTGAATAGGAATTTCGAATTCAGTTGGTCTAGATGTTTTCGAGGGTGTTTTGAAACAGACAGTTGTGGATTGTTAGTATTGGTTAGTACTAAGTTTTTATTTATTTATTTGATGTTTATAACTATGCTAAATTGCATTATTGTCGGCGACTATCTAATTCAGAGTTTACTGCACCGATTGAATTCAAATTTGGTATGGTAATAGCTTAAGATCTAACTTATAACATAACTGTCAATCCGCCATATTGAAACAAAATGGTGCTAGCTAACTCAAAATGTACTGCACCGATTGGATTCAAATTTGTAATGGTTATAACTTATGATCTAACTTATGACATGAGCATACTAAAACATCAGTCCGCCATTTTTAAACAAAATGGCGGTAACCGATTGTGTTAAAATTTAGTATATTATCATGGGAGTAGTTAGAATTTCCACCATGTATGGTATGGTATTCTTATAACGAGATTACTTTAAATTCGAGTTGGTGGCGTAGCAACGCGCGCCGAGTCCGAAAATTACTTATAGATCATTACATTTATATCCCTAAATATCTATCCTCAATGTTGAATCTTTACACTAATTCAATAGTTTTATGGTTTACAATCGTTTATTTAACCATTTTAAAAAATAAATACATGGAATTAAACACTTAAAGTACAATAAAATAAAAATCACAATAGAAAGAATCCAAGTTAGATGAATGTGGTGAGGTCGATGAAGCAAATAAAGGACTGGTAATAAATGAAATTGATTACATTACCAAGGTCAGGTTTACGCTTCATTTGTTACGGTAATTTATTTACATTTCTGTGCACACGAACCAATACCCGCCATAAATCGTTACCAAGGCAAACCGAACGTTTTATGTCTTGTATTTGCTATCGACATCGACTATTGGAATTCTATAAATGAAAACAGAAAAAAACACTCGTGTTTCTGTCAAGATATGTCGCGATTATTCTAGATAGATATATTATTAACTTCCAAGAATGAATTGACACATTCGTGTTTTATGTTTTATTTTAGCGATGTGGTCTTGATACTGCTTATAGCATTATAACTACCGTTCAATTATTTTAAAATTGGTATTTGAAAAGCAAAAGTTTTTACTTTTGTCAGTAGCTTAAATGTTTTGTCTTGGATTTTAATGATTTGCTAATTAAATAAAGAATGGTATTTTTAAATATTTAGAATTTCAAGTGGTCAGGATTATTGAGAATGATTTCCTTTATGATTGACAAGTCCCAGATTGGAGTTTGTTATAACTCGAAATGTCATAATTAAACTTGAATACTAGTATATACTTATCAATTATCAATTTTACCAGACAACAACTGTGTACGTTTCAGACCATTATGTAAAAATATGTATAATGGTATAGTATAGGAAGTTCTATTGGCTAGATCCCCATAACACAGAAAGATAATATTTAATATTGACCAAAAGCAAATTGACTAATTTCATTGAACTGTTGATGAAATAATGAATATAACTAGTCGTAAAATTTAGTAGGTTCACCTATCTCATGTCAAACGAGAGAAATGCATTATTTTTCATGTGGTGCTTTTTGAAATCCAAAGGGCTGCAAGTTGCAAGACTGCGAGGAAAAATAGCATTTTCTACCTGAGGTGTTTGAAGGTAGCTACTACTTTTGTCGTAATAAAGTAAGATTAAAATTTCTATTTACAGTAGATGAATTTAAACATCTAATGAAGAACACACATAATCTGTTTCAAATTTGTATTTGACCGCATCCTGAAATTATCTTCATCAATCAAAAAAATCATCCTTGTCACTGATTTTTCTTGTAGCCAAAATTGAAGATATATTGTATATATTAATACTCCATATCTGCAATTTTATACTTTTATAAATTATGAATTATGATGCATATTGTATTTTTGTAGTCGTGTACTACCTAGTTAAACAAATCGACTATAAGAAAATTGGTACCATTCACCTACTACTTACTTACTATAATACTTAATTTATTCAAAATTTTATTTTGACATTAGATTATAAAGTACAATATCTATATTATAACCCTTTATTTAAATTACACACCAACTAAGTTAAACTTTGTGCGTGCAATATGCAATTTCAATGAAACCACCCAAAATAAAGACATTATTTCGTTTCATAATAGACACAATTTAAATGACATACAGGGTGAGTCAGCTAACTATTCCCTATTTGGATTTTTTATAACTTAGGCAATTTTTATCAGAAAGTGACGAAATTTTTGCAAAACATGAACTATCTAAAGGAATTTTTACTGCCGAAATTTCAAATCGATCAGACAAAAACTTCACGAGTGGTTCACTTCAATGTGAAAATTGGACCAATTAATCCAAAATCTCCAATTGCAGCCCAAACAGTCGTTCTAGGAGAGTGCAAGGATTGTTCAGCAATCCAGTGGGGATTTTCATCTGACCAATACCGATGATTGTGTCTATTAAATCCACCATCAAGATGAAAATGTGCCTGATCAGAAAACATGATGTTATTCAGATGACCAGGGTTTTCATTCAATCGTTCAATTTCGTCTTCTGCAAATTCCAATCGGTTTGCTTTATCCTCTTCAGAAATTGCCTGCAGAATTTGAATATTATAAGGATGCCACTTAAGGTCCTTTAAAATCCTACAAATAGTCGTTTGACTAATCATTAATTAATTAATCATTATTTCAGTCACCAATTAGGGAGCAATAGAGCAATAATGATAAAACTTTGCGAACAAAAACTCAAGTGGCAAAAATTTGGCGGACTTTACACAAAAACTTGAGACTTTACAAACAAATGAAATAGGGAACACTTAGCTGACTCTCCCTGTACATCTATTATAATTTTACCTTTCATTTTATCATAGCAAAATTTGATACATGAATCAACTGAATCATATTTCAGACAGGTAAATTGCTAAATATTACGCTACCCTTAGTTCTAAAAAATTCAAAGAAACACAAACTATAGTGTCCCGGGAATATGTACTCATAAGTTAAAATGTAAATGTTTTCTCACCTAACTAGTAGTTCAAAAGTTTTAACAAGCAGTGCATAATATATGAGCTATAAAAATACTTGTAACTTTTTCGTTATCCAACAAGACAATTACGTCTCCCTCATTTCCCGGGCAATTTTGCGCAAAATTATTTATCAGACAAAAGTCCATTTTTCATGGCTATCATTACGAGTGAGTAAAGTATGTATCATTACAATTACTTACTTACTTTATCTGATACTCTACACTTGGGAATAATAACTCATTTTAACAATTAATTGCTTCTGCTGTTTAATTTGAAAGTCTTTCATACTGAATATTATATTTATTGTGTGTAAGTAATCTACACTATCACAATTGCATCTTGTAGTTAATTTTGTGTTTCTTATTTTTATTAGGCTTTCACTCGTTTCATATTAAATGAATATTGTTATTAAGATTGACTGGGACGATATTTTTATTGTCTATCTTCATTTTATATCAAGTTTTTCTCTCGGCACTATAAAATACGTGACTATATTTTTAATGCAGAACACAATTTTAAATATTTTGGAAGGAGGTTGTAATTATTTGTATTGCTAAGTGTGTTAAGTCCTATTCACACATGGATTCTTTCAGAATTCTTTCATGATTCGGAATCCTGAATTTAGATTGTACAAGTATAGCTCATAGATATTTATACACCAAGTGAGAAATATGAATGTTTATTCAAGAGAAGAAAGTTTAGCCCCCGAGCCCGAAGGGCGAGTGGGATAATTTCTTCGAGTGAATAAGCATTCGTATCTCACGTGGATTATACAATATTTTATTCAATTTTGACGAAATTATTTCAAATATATATGAATTATAAATTTATTTTGACATAACAAAAAAAACTAATCAAAGTAGTCGTTAGTGGCAAGTTGTCAATGTTTTCATGCATTTTTGACGTAATATAATAACAGTTTAAAACGCCAGAGTGATTTAAAAATGTCTTGAGTGATTTAAAAAAATTTAATTTACTTGTCAATAAACATTTATTTAAAGTTGTTGCTATGGAGTTCATAATAGCAGTTTAAAACGTCAAAATTGAATAAAATATTATAATATTGCAATTATGCATGAAAATGTTATACCACTTCCAAGTTGATATGGTATAAAATTAGAAACCATTAAATGGATACACCATGGTTCACAGTAATACAGGAGGAGCCAAATTTTACATTGCAATTTTTAAGTTCTAGCAGACAGTAAATTAGTGTAAAAATTATGCGACATATTTATTCAGCTCACTGAATCAGTTAACACTACAGTAAACAATATAAATTAATATAATATTTGTGTAATTCTTAGTTGACAGAAGTAAAAAGGAAGGGGAGGGTACCATTTTGAATATTACAGATTTTAAACGAAATATTACATTTAGGATGAGTAAGTAGGTATGTTATTGTTCGATGGGTACATATATTTTATAGTATAGTTTTTGATTGCAGTTGTTGTGTATGAATATAAATCCTGAATGTTTGGTAAAATATAATAAGAAAAATTTGACAATTTCCATACTAAAAGAACTAACAAAACTTTAAAGAGTTTACTATGAACTATGAGATTCATTATAATTTAGTTTTGAATTTTTGAGAAATTCTTTTTGATCCGTAAGCAATATATTAACGTATGTACTTGAAGTTATGGTTATGATACATTCTGTATATAGACCGGATAAAAATCCGGCCGATTAAATATAACGAATATCATTGTTTGCTAGTTTCAAATATTTTTTACGTTTTAATCAGGTGTCATTATAACCTGTTTAAAAATTTGTAGTTTCGGGGAGGACTGAAAATCAGCAATGCTGAACCATTTACCCCTTTATACTAATTACAGTGCAATAAACAAATTATTTATTTATTATCTAATTATATAATAGGTACTTTAAATTTAAGATAATAGCAAGAAATATTCGTACCTACACATTATCCAAATCAACCACCAACAAAATACAAATGTGCATTATATAAAAATGTTTCTAAAACCAAAACATTACCTCGTATTTAGCATTTCAAATGTCCTTTTCCAGCTAAATTTCCATTTCTCGATCTAAAAATGGCAAGTGTCCGTCGTTCCGTGTTGTTTCATGACTACATATCGCATAAAACAATCAAACGACATTCCGCCATGAACTCCTGAGATCTAAAATAGCCCGGCCAGGAATTGATCCAAGGAGGCCTGGGTTGAGCCGACGTAACCTCAAACTATCCATTTCACACACCACCCCGTACGAGACCTAATCTAACCTCAACTTATCATTACCACAAAACCAGAAATATACGAGTTTAATGGTCACATGACTGGGGTACATTAACACCGACCAGTGGCGCCCGTGGAATGGGGGTGCAATGTTTAAAAAAACATTTCTTATTGACTGAATGAACAACTAGAAGGAAGGTTCTCAGAATAAAAACCGTTTGTTAAAGTTGAATATCATGCAAATATTTTAATTACGATTTTGTCAATTGCTGTATATTAATTAATCTTAGAAATATGAAAATATCTTAAAATATTATTCATATAATAATCAATATTCTTTATTTTTCATAACCGACGTTTCGGTTTACTCTTCTGAACAACATAAATGAAGTTTTTCAGAATAAGTTTATTACAATTTTATATCACGCAATTATTATCGACATAACTGTTTGTCGCTTGCAGTATAAAAACCTAGAAAAATGAAAATTATTTAAAATATTCTCTGTCATGCAAAAGCGACGGTTCGCTTCATTTTAAAATCTTCTACAGGTTTAGCAAAATTTTGCATAAAAAATATTGTCATAAATGTGAATAAATAGATTAATGTTAATAGTTATTTTTTATACAAGGCAATAAAATTACCTATATATTATCGACGAAAGAAAAGTGTTAATTCACTAATAACGAAGCAGGAGCGAGGAAATGATAATATAATTTTTTCGTCATATATAAAATTATATAGTGTTAGACCAATTGAATTCGAAATTACTATTCAACAACTAATACATAGTAGTTTAATTAAATGTCTGGTTATCTAATCTGTTTGTTATTTTGTTCAATTAAGTGACAAATCACTGTACATTTTCGTCATAAGAAGAAACAAATTTTTTTGAAAATATAATAGGTATGTCACCCGGGGATAGTGTAGCTTCCCAACGGTGAAAGAATTTTTCAAATCGGTCCAGTAGTTTCGGAGCCTATTCAATGCAAACAAACAAACAGTCAAAACTTTCCTCTTTATTACATTAGTATAAATTAAAAACCAGGGAACTCCGATGGGCTCAATTATTAGTTGAATTTGAATTTAGTAGATTGTATTTATGAGACGTAATATTTTTGAGCGATCAAGTACAATGATCCAATTTTATATCTAAAATCAAAAGTGGACAAAATAGTGGTCCTGAGCCCCAGAAGGGGCCCCGTTTCGACAACCCTGCCGTCGGTCTGCACCAACACGTGTTTTTACGTCAGTATAAAAATGTTAATGATATCGACAGCGCTCATTAGCTCCACGCAAATGGAAGAAAGGTTTGCTTTCTCCCGATCGCCTAATGGCGCAGAACGCCTCGCGCACAGATCCACGAATATCGAAACTGCTTTCCGCTGCTGCTGAACGCCAATTAAAGACATACACGCGCTGTTGTTAGCTTCACCGTGAAGATAATTAATTGGGTCGTGCTGTAATTATTGTTTTTATTTATTGACGGGCCGAGGGAAATTATGAGCTCGCGAAAGGTTTGTGCATTGTGAATTTCACTTCATTTTTCATGAGGTGTCTGCATCTGTCTGCATTCACATTATATTGGAATACTTGATTTTCACATTGTACACAAAACAACAAAGAAATTATAAATGTTCCTGGCAGGTCTACTTGAAATCTGTTATATAGAATTTTTTGTGTAGTTACCTATTTTAGACGAAAATTGTAAATACAAAACTTGTTGAAAATTTAAGCCTGCACATAATGAGACCTCAGTCGATCATATTGCTTTGTTAGTTCTCGAGAAAAATGCAAAAGAAACTATGGATGTTTTTTACAAATCTAACCATTTTTTTTATTTAATAAATTTTCATGATTATTAAATGTGTAACTAAAACAGAAAGGAGAGTACAAAAATTCCTGGTTCCAAGGTACACTGAAATAATGATAAATAATGTTTTTACGTTTTTCTCTAGAACCAACAAAGCAAGCAAGCAACCGATGTGTCATGTCTCATGTTGTGTAGTATTTAATTTTGAACAGGTTTTGTATTTACATCTTTCCTCTCAAAGCAATAAGTACGAATTACAGCATAATTTAAAAAATAACATTGTTTTTCCTGTATTGTAACAAAAAATGCTAATTTACATTGTCTGAGATTGTCCTCTATATCTTTCCTAATGCCACTTTTTAAAAGGCTGAATTTTTATAGAATTACTGAAAAGCATTTTTCTTCATTTTGACATTTGGCCATAATACAATTTAAATTTGATTTAATGAGTTGAACAGTTCGAAATAAATATATTTATTGATTTAATGAGCAATTCTATTCTTTGTATCAAAATATCACATATTACCAAAATCCTTAACAATCTTCAGCGGACCTCCTAACCTCAGTTCCATCTCTTTCTCATTTCTTAAATTACCCTCATCAAAACAAAACCAAAACCGCATTTCCACATCTGCAGATCCAGGAACCCATGAAACAGCACACAATCTGTGAAACAGCACCGACGGACACCTGACTGCTGGGTTTACAAGTCACAATCACACTGGACTTGCATCGCAGTCACAGACCTTCGTGAGTGGAGAAGAATGAAGAATGTCTTTGTGGTGAAATTATACGTTGTGTGATCATCGACGTCTGCTGCTGGTTGGGGCCGGAGATTTACGACAGATGTGGAAGATTTACAATGATTTTAGTGTTGTGTCTTTGTTGTAAAAGAATGGATAATATATGGAATTTGGTAGCTCGCTGCAGAAGAGGTGTAAATGTTGTTGCAAGATGTTTTAATATTTTAGTTTAATGGCTGGTAAAGTGTTACGGCGTACTGAAGAAGCTATTAAATGATGCTAAAACGAAAGAAATTTCAAAATAAACTAAAAGTTATTTTGAAAAATATGGCTTGCGACTAATTAACTACCTACTTAAAAAAATGTTTTTGGCCTCCTGAACTGTAAACATATCACATTGTGGACGTCTTGGTAGTTGTGATTTTCACATGTCTGTTTCCGCATAGTTCGTTAATACTAGTGATGCCGCCAAGACGAGAAATTTCTCGTCTCGTCTCGAAATAACAAATTTCTCGTCTTGGATTTTCGAGATGAGACGAGAATACAAAACTATGAGACAATAAATTGTTCTTGAGAAATCAAGAATTCTAGAAAATACAAAAATTTCATATTATTCTCTTTGAAAATGTGAAAATATTTTTTATTTTACTTTGCTCGTAGAATTTTTTTGTTTTGAAATAAATATTTAAAAATCGTATGCAAATTTAGCAGAAATGTACAAAAAAGTTTTTAAATTCACTTCTATAGTTTTCAAAATTTTTTTCGAGAAATTGACATTAAGACGTGAATCGAATTCGTTGAGACGAGAATTAAACAGCCGAGAAAGACCCGAGACGAGAATAATTAAATTTCTCGTCTCGAAAACTTGAGACGAGACAAGAATTGACTATTTCTCGTCTCGTCTCACGGTACTTTGTACTTGGACACAAATTTACAGAATTTAAATAAAAAATGTTATGAGTTTCATTATCATTATTTTAATGTAAATATTTTTAACAACAAAGTATCGAAGCACATAAACTTAATTAGCATAGTTTTCTGCTTTCTAAACAATCGCGTTTACCACAAATAAACATTTTATTAGGTACAGTTTCATGTTCATTTTACCAAACCAAAACTTAATTTTATTGGACATGGACATTTTCGTCATGGAGTAACTACAAACATGGATGCGCGTTGCGTGTATCGAACACTGGACACCATTTTGTATTTGATTTGACCCACACGAAATAAATAACATATTATGTAGGTAACATAATATTTTCGTACATAATCTTTCACGCCTTTTATCAACGTAAGTGTAGCTGGTCTCACAAATTGGTTTATTTTGTGAGTCATCGGTATAGACAAATATTTACAAATATTATTATAAATAATTGTAAAACCAATAAATTTCATTGTTTGTTATCCAAAAACTTGCAACAGACCTGAAGATGGCTACGTTTCATAGCCGAAACGTCGTGATATAAAATAAAAACATTTTAAAGTCCAACTATTCCTTTATCAACTCTTTTGGCTTGAAAAAAGTTCTTCAGAAATTAACTAACTACCTACAGGCTGAGTCAGCTAAGTGTTCCCTATTTCATTTGTTTGTATAAAGTCTCAAGTCCGCCAAATTTTTGCTGTAAATACAGTAGCCACTTGAGTTTTTGTTCGCAAAGTTTTATCATTATTGCTCTATTGCTTCCTAATTGGTGACTGAAATAATGATTAATTAATTAATGATTAGTCAAACGACTATTTGTAGGATTTTAAAGGACCTTAAGTGGCATCCTTATAAGATTCAAATTCTGCAGGCAATTTCTGAAGAGGATAAAGCAAACCGATTGGAATTTGCAGAAGACGAAATTGAACGAATGAATGAAAACCCTGGTCATCTGAATAACATCATGTTTTCTGATGAGGCGCATTTTCATCTTGATGGTGGATTTAATAGACACAATCATCGGTATTGGTCAGATGAAAATCCCCACTGGATTGCTGAACAATCCTTGCACTCTCCTAGAACGACTGTTTGGGCTGCAATTGGAGATTTTGGATTAATTGGTCCAATTTTCACATTGAAGTGAACCACTCGTGAAGTTTTTGTCTGATCGATTTGAAATTTCGGCAGTAAAAATTCCTTTAGATAGTTCATGTTTTGCAAAATTTTTTTCGTCACTTTCTGATAAAAATTGCCTAAGTTATAAAAAATCCAAATAGGGAATAGTTAGCTGACTCACCCTGTACATCACAAACAAAATTTGAGTGCAGGTGAATTGAAGTCGAATCTACAATCTAATTTCAATGAGTTTTCAAAACCGAATCAACATAACGCACTCGATTATCCATCGCAGTTTAAGAACTATCAAGATCCGTTCTTTAAGCCCTGTTCGCACGGGGATTCTTTGCAGATTCTACGGAGATTCAGAATCCTGGAAAATAAGAAGTTTTTTCTTCTTTGTAGTGAGAATTATCTGTTAAATTGCGGTGTCGCTAAATTGAATCTTCAATGAGTCTTGGAAAAGAAGAATTTATAATTTATTGATTCCTATAAAACCACGTAATTATCACTAGAAAGAAAAAACTTCTTTTCCAGGATTCTGAATCTCCGTAGAATCTTCAGGACTTTAAATAAACTCCAATATTTTGTTAAAAAATACTATATTGGGCACCAAACCTCCTGTTTTATTTAACATTTAATTTACATTTAACACGATTTTAAACCGTGAGAAAATGATTCCATTACTCCTGAAAAATAGACCAAAACTTAATAGTTGAGTCTAATAGTGAAGTTGGTAGTTATCGTGAATAAAAGTAAGTTTTTTTTAGACCGACGTCCGACGTCGCCTAGGGCACAGATACATCCGAGAGCTTTTAACAAGCGAGAAGCAGTAGCCGCTGCCACTAGATCCCAGGACTGATATCTGCCTATCTCAGCACTGCATCTCATCGGATCATCGGAAATTATGAATTCAACATTCAATCAAGGATTCCAGAGTCTCTAACCAAGCCTACTGTGGTGAGTTGAAGTCTGATTTACATGTTGTAATATTCTAGTGAGTCTATATTATAGAATATACATGGACAAGTATCCGACTCAATATTTTTGACAATTGATGGGTGTAATAATGACGTCAAATAAGGCAACCAATAGGATTGAAAATGTATAAGATGTAACTGACAATATATTATTCTAGTGAGTCTAAATATAGAATATAGATCGCTACATGGACAAGTATCAGACTCAATATTTTTTGACAGTTCATGTGTGTAATAATGACGTCAGATGACGTAAGGCAACCAATAGGATTGAAAATGTAAAACCATATTATGTAGATCAGATTTTATTTAGTTGCCACGTTAGGTACAATAAATAAATAATTTATTAAATTAAACGTCAAAAATGATTTGCAAAATGTGTCGTTTTTGTAGTGTTTCTAACAGGAAAAATTTTCCTAAATACCATTCGAAATAATAATTTTTTGAGAGAATTGTTGTCTATTCCGCGGCAACTTATTGCAATTTCATTCCACAAAACATCGCTACACGAAAAATTTCCCTCAATTACGTTTTGTTAAATTGTCAGAAATAAGTTGCCGTGGAAACGACAAAACAATTCTAAAAAAATATCATCTCTTATGGTATTACCGTAATACTCCTGAATATTTATTTTTAAGGAGGTACACTCGAGTGGTGGGGGGTTAGGGGCATCTCCTATACTCGCAATGTATTTCATATCAGGGTTCAAACTTATAAAAAATAAAAATAAACATTTTTTATTGTATGTAAACGCAGTCTATTTGAATTTTTTCTAATAAAATGAGATTTAAATTAATTAATTAAGAATATTATTAATTTTTGTTATTTAAAAATTGTTTATTTTATAAGATTTCATTCGGCTAAATACCAGTGTAAACTACGGCAACGCTGTGCTGTACATGTCATTTTTCACGTTCAGATGTCAATCTGACAGATAGTAAAAATGGAAGGTGAAGAGAATTCTGCACTTGAAATTTCATTAAAATCATTGGGTATGAATTATTTATTATCATTTGTGCATATTACCTTTCATTCTTGTGAATAACTTGTGATTATAGATAGATAATGTTTTTTTCCAGGTTAAATTCAAATTTCGGGCTTTTCAACGTTGCCGCGTCTATATTATGTTCTCGCCAATATTCTCCAGTAGGCATAAACGTCAGTCTTTCGATTAAGAAATCTTGTAAATTACGTGGTAAATGATGCTTGTATTACTTTTATCGGGTCTATGAGATACTAATGTAAGTTTTAAAAAAGCAATTGGAATTTTCTCTCATTTCCTTAAATGCTTTTTACGTTGATTTAAAAGTAGTCCCATAAGAGGCCATGTAAAATGTAGTTTTTTAATATTTATTTTTGGATAATCTACGTGGTGAAAAATTATGAAAAAATTCAGGTAACATTTTTACAATGTTTTGATTAATGTTGCAAAGTTTCATTAAACTCTCTCATTATTTCAAATGTCGAGTGTACCTCCTTAATAAATAAAATAATAATAATACTTGTTGATGTTTCGAACCGATTGAACTTCTTAAAACTATTTATTTACAGCAGATACTTATTTCTAGTTTATCTAAATATCAATGTCGATTAGTCTAAGTCTCAGTGCAAGATTTGCTGTTTCACCAATAAAATTATATATTAATTTTAAATATAAATAGGAATTCATTGTATTCTGACAGCTGTCATTTCAAATGTATTTTATAAAATGGACTTAGATTAGTTAAGTAATAGTTATTATTATTATTAAGTCAATAGTAGTACAGTATACTTTTCGAATTTAATATGACAATTGGACATTCGAATTAACGACAATTTCTGAGACCCGTATATTAAATTTTTTACGAGTAATTTCTATTATGAAATTCTCATTTGATATTTGTAAAAAATAAAATTCAATAGAATATAGACTTATATTGATTTGATGTTTGTCTTCCATGCAAATTGTAATTCTATTCTACAGCAAACCTTTAAATTTTTAAAAGAAAAAAAACAGATAGGTATAAATTTAATACCATAAAATTTAAACCAATTGAACATCAAAGAAATAGACAAATTATTAACAAAATACTTGATTACACAGCAGGCTATTTTAAAGTAGAATCAATTACATTTTTTGATCTTAATAAAAGAGTAGCACAGTATCATCATTCTTGTAAAGTGAATAAATAAGGATGAGGTACATTAAGTAGGTATCACATTAAATCGCATAAAATAAGTGTTTTATTTAACATTTCTTTCTAATTGTGTTAAATGTTCCTACTTCAAATCTTGCTCTATTTTTAAACATTGTCAAATATCCTATTCGTGATCTGTCGAATTATTTTTGCTTTTTACCTCTCGCCTCATTTTCTATATATAGAGAGATATTGTAATGGGTCAAAATTTTCGAGTATGAGTTTTTGTTTGATAAGGACGTTTTAGGGTCTCTAGAATACGAATTTACTTTTCACGATGATGTCAGTGCGTGTGTGACGATGACGATTTTTCATCCACGATAACGTAAAAAGTATCAAACGAACCAAATTTCATATTCAAATTATGACAGTGACAGTAACAGTACAATTGGCATCTTTGTTTAAATTATCGTTTACATATTACGTGAGCATGAAACTATTAAAATAGTTAAACTATTTATTAGATTAGTAGAATAAAAAGAATTAGGCGAAAGGTCGTGTGCTGGTCACATCAGATTTTTTTTATAAAATGACTATAATTGTGGTGTTAAAATAATTGTAAAAAAATACTTGTAAAATCATTAACACAGCACTTATGTTCTTCTTCTGAGATAACTGACGTTTCTAAATGTCTATATTTTCGTATCCTGAGAAAGAATCAAAACATTATCTACGTGTAAGATATTGTATATAGGTAAATAAAATTAAGCCTATCCCAGACGCTTATTTTTAATAAAACTGTCTACAATTTATCTGTCAAACTTATGAATGTTTCGTTAAATATGTTAATTTATCAACTTGCATCACATAACTTTGTTTAAGTACATAATAAATAAAAATACAGTTTGAAGAAAAAGTTGACCGTGTGATACAGGTTTTAAAATGATAAAATATAAATCAAATAGTCAAATAATATAACTGTAATACGTAGCTGAGACATGAATGTTAGATTTTTTGTGGTAAAATTTGAGTCACGAGCGTGTTACAATCTTGGCGTTGTATTTGTATTTTGTCGGCATGTATAATTTCCTAGCTGTACTTGTGCATTTGAATATGAATGTGTATATGTACCAATTCGTCAAACAACAGTACCTCCGTGACTTGATCTCCGTGTAAATCGGGCTTTATGATAATTAAATTCTGAATTTTAAACCAGCGTTGTCGGAAGGGACCAAAAAGCGGTGTTTCGAACAAAAAGAGGCACATTTTAATAAACATGAAGGGAAATTAGCTCCGAAAAACAAAGTAGCATGTTTGGACACCGCGCTAGATTCCTCTTCTTGTTCCTTTTCTCCGGCGAAGTCGCGTTTCTGAATATTTTAATATTAATATCGGCTAACATGGCGCCTGCTCGGTCATTTTCAGTGTACTAATTGTGTTTTTGTCTAGACTCGCGCACTAAAACAACACTCAATAAGCATTTTTTAAAGTCTACGGTTTTCTACATAAAATGGGTTTTCCTTGAAGTATGTAGCATAGCAATAATACGTTGTTTTAACACAAACTGAATTTTTATTATGCCTTTCGAAGGGGTTACATTCACTTTTCGGGATTCTGGATATTTTATTCGAGCCGAAGGGTATGAATACTGAATTAAGTTTTATTAAAAATTACTTCTTTAACATAACATGCAGGGAATTCGAAATAACATTGTATTAAATTTCATATGCGTGCCTTTCACTGCACTCTTATATAAATACATACGTACACTTTGGCTCAGCAATTGTTATGTAATAGAATATTATTCCACAAGGGTTTAACGACGATAATAACTCACTAGAATAAAAGTTTATTGCACGAGCCAAATGTGTCTTATTGATTCGAGTGAGTAATTATTCTCAAATAGCTGTCAGAATTGCTAGCAACCAATATTGTGTTTCAAAACGTCATAGTAGGCCAAAAGTCACTAGTGAGTAATATATTACGGGGGAAATATTATACGTTGCTACTTGCTGATAATTATGATGACGTTTTTTCTTCTTGACTGTAAAATTTTTGTGGAAAGATAAGAAATGCTTTGGAATCAGTCAATTTATTAGAAAATTAAACCACTCTACCGGTTTCAGCGCCACTTAAGCCCTCTTCACACATATGTTGAATTAAAAAATAGTTGCCGAAACATGAAATAAATAAATAAAAATCTGGTGTGGTCACCACCCAACTTTCTTATACACAACTGTGTGTACTAGTTAAATATTGTACTTGACACACGTTTGACATAATAGAATAACTGACGTAATTGACTTAGCTTGTTTGTTTTCAAGCAACTATAATTATTGAAATGTATTTATTAAATATATTATTTAGTTTTTGGTGATTCAATCATTTGTTTGACAGCAACTATGATTATTGAAATGTATTAAGTAATTAAATATATTATTTAGTTATTCTCAAAATTTAAAGCAGGCAAAGGATATAGATTCAACGATATTTTATTATTATTTTTAACATTTTATATTTGAAACATTTTTGTGGCTACTACCATTTTTGAAATAAATTGAATTTATTGTTATGTTTTAAGAAAACTTCCTCTTCCGGTTGTTGAAATGTGACCAATATCTTTTCAGCTCTGCGCAGTACCTATACTATACTAATAAATTTCATAATTTTACTTTTTCTCATTTATGAGTTATTGAACATACGGACATACACACATCCATCCATCCACACACACAGACATCATTGAGAAAATGGTCAAAACGGATTCAGTGAACCTCAAAACATGTATTTCCGCGAAAATCCCGACATCGATTTTTTTCATGATACCTGGACTTACTTACTGTGTATAAAGAAAGTAAAAACGTTACAACAAATAACGTACCTACACTTATGGTGGCTGAGTCAGAAATTTCTTAGTTTAATAGTTTAATTTTTTAATAAATTCACTGATTCCAAGCATTTCTTTTCTTTCCACATAAATAACTGTTTAAATTTTTTATAATTGGTCAAAATCCATATCTCAACATATTTTTTAATTAAAATTGGTACATACCTAAATAAACAATTATTTTGTAACAATATATTTTGAGTTATAAAACTTCTAAAAAACTAAAATTCAAATTCTTATTTTTAATTAAATCTTATATGTTAATTTTTTAATTTATTACTTTGTACAAAAGAAAGAAACCTAAATAATTTATAATCAAGGAGCATACTCCTTTATTTACTTACAGTAAAATCTCTGAAAAATTATAATAATTGTATAAATTACAATTTGTACATCCATCTACAAAAGATAGAAGAGACTACTTACACTTTAACAGTGTAAATTACACTATTTACATTCACGCATTTGTGTAATCTGCCACTAATAACTTCAGTGAGCATTATCCTGATATATTGACAATTACTTGGTCAAATTCCCAGTGTGATTACACGGTTTACTAGCAACTGTACGGATCATTACGTGCTGATTTACACTGTTTTGTTAGCATTTTAAAACCACAAATCGGTCATGCAAATATCGTATCGTGGCACAAGCTTGCACTGCCAGACTGTACAGGGTGTTCGCGAATTAACGCTGGTGTGTACGAATATTTAATTAGCTACCCAAGTAGCACACGAAGCTGTAAAAAAGCTGCGGTGACGTTGCTGCAGCAAATAATAACAGCAATATAGCTACCGCAGCTGGCATCGCAGCGAAATTATAACGTTGTTAAAGAGTTGTCATAGCCAAAGTGGTAAAAGATTTTCTTGCTTTGAAAATGTTGTCACAGCCATTTAGCTGCGACCACTTGGCAAGTAATACAGTCAAAATACAGCCATTTAGTTGTTTGGCCTTAAAATAACTATTTGGTTGTAGTACGTAGATATAATAGCTGTATTTTGTATGTCTATGTTACATATTTATGCGTGGAACTAAGAAGCTAAACTTACAAATGTACATGATACCTATATCAAAATCATAAAGATTATAAGTCAAAATTTGCACTCTACAATACTCAAATTTTACAACAAACATCATTTGGTCGTTAAATGTAGTTGTGATACTTCGAAATAAAAGATGCGCTTCGAAAATAACAATAATTTAGTTATTTATTTATTATTATGGAAATTAATTTAATTTTTCTTTATGGCTAATGATAGTTTTAATATGTTTACAATGCAAAAATATCAAGTTATAAATGGTTTTCCGTTATGTGTAATGCAGCAATAGTGATTAAATACATCTTGTTTAAGTAAAAATTTCTTGTTATCAAAATGGCTGTCTCTCTTCACGACTACTTTGATTAAAAAAGATGGCTACTTGTCTGAAATACAGACATATAGCTTGTGTGGAATGAAATATTGCCCAATAATAGCCATTTGGATTATACAGTTATTTGGTTGTAATATGGTTGTCAATGTACATGCAATATACTAGAAAACAACTATTTGGCTAAAATGATGTACAATAATTTACATACGAAACCCAAATAGTTGCAAGAATAGTCACTGCAGCCATCTAGTTATATTCATCCCTACTGCAGCTACCTACCAGTAATTATGAAAATATAAACATAATCTCTGCATAAAATCAGGCTACCTTATTTTTCAAGTAAAATGTTCAAAATTGTACAAACAATAGAAGACAACGAAGTGACACCTTGTGTTGTGCCCGAAAACTGGGAGAAAAATGCAATATTGTTTTTGCTTCCGGGTAAGAGGGGCGTAGCTCTTAGAAAAGATGTCAACATTGGCTCAGTTACAGTCAGTTTTGGAATTGTGGCTGTATTTGTAATTATTCAGGTAGATTGAAAGTTCATTATTTTTAAGTGTTGTTTTTGTATTCACTTCGGTATTCTCTGATACACTTGATACCGACTAAATTTGGCCATGACTTTGTCGATTAAGAATATAACATATGGTTTACAGTTAAAATTGTGGAAAATTTCGTAGATTTTCTAAGCTTCAGAATGTATTTTATAACCAAAATTACGTACAAATATTAAAGCTTTGATTTGGTGTATTTATATTTTGCTTCAAACTACATTTTGCAACTAAAATTATGGACATATTGCGACAGCTGTTAGTTTGTATGAACTTATAGCTGTAAAATACATTTAATAGCTCACAATACAGAAATAAAGCTTTAGCTGTTATTTTTCTATATAAGTTAGTAATCAAATCTATTTTACAGCTGAAATTGTGGACAATAAAGCTGTGGCTGTATTTTTGCATTTTTGATTATTGTAAAGCGAACTTTACAGACAGAAATATAGTTGGATGGTTAATATAGCTGCAATTTAGTTTGCGATAACACTTATTTGGACAAAAAAAATAACACAAAATACAGCTAAAAATAAAGCTAATATATAGCTAAAACAAGGCTGCCATAACGTTTTAACAGCCTTGTTTTAGCTGTGTTTGCCAATTTTTCCAGACTGTGCTGCTTGGGTAAGTAATTGGATGTTGCATTTTAGGTATTTGAATATTTATACCCTTACTCTTTGGATTTACATTAAAATAATTACTGATAATTAATTATAATATTACGCACAATGGTAATAGTTATTTACATAATGAGTACGGTAGGTTTTTTTTTAAACGCGGTAAGTACGACACAAAGCGGAGTATTTTTATAAAACCTAACGGAAACATTATATGTATTATATTGTACTTGTTACTCACTTGTAAACGTCATTTAATCAATCCCTACATTATTTTTGAAAATGAATGTTTATAAGATGTCCAAGTTACTAACTTGCAAAATTGACTGGTGACTTTTCAAAAATTAACAAGTTAGTAGCTAGTCAAATGTTCATAATAAACGGTTCACGTTGCTACAGTAATACTTCCAAGGCTTATGAGAAATCATATAATACAATTTTTGACATAACAGTTGTGTGTAAATGACAGAATTTAGTTATAAATTTTATTTTGATTTACAAATAAGTAACAAGTAAAATTTTAGACAATACCCACAAGCTAACTGTTTTACTGCTTCAATGAAGTGACAGGCTCGCCGGTCATTTCCTCCTTTCAGCAGTAAAAAATGTTTTACCTTGCTAGTAATGCTACAAATAATCTTTGGACTCACTGAATCTCGCTCCTTAGTCGTTCGCCCCAAACTTTCTAGCTCGCCCGTAAAGATTAATTTACAACGCTCGCCACGTAAATAACAATTTTACCGACTTATCTATTTTAATTTAAAATATCGTATTTTCTATGGAGTTAAGTGAGATGCATTTGACATTTGTACGAAAATTTCCTTACGTCAATTAGCCTTCATTTCAAATTTCAGACTCTATAGAACAATAAATTGTGTAAAGTAGCATTTTTGTAGGCTTTCTTTTCCAATACAAAGCAATTTTTAGTAACTTCTTAAAGCTAAAAAATTTAGACGTCAACGATGTGTGATTGTTAATTTACACTTCAGGCGGCCAAAAAATATTATTTATGAGGAGGAAAACTAGTATAACACTAATTATTTTAAAGTACAATACTACATAAAATACTACGTAGATCATTATCCTGTTACTGCAATCGGAATTTATTGTAAAATTAATATTAATTGATGTAATACCGCATTTTACCGCATATTATCGACTACTTGACATAAAACATGAAATATTCTGCCCATAAGAAATACAGTTCATGTTCATTTAATCTAACAGTTCACTAATAAAACATAGGTAGTTCAATTACAGAATTATAGAAGTATATCAGATTCCAGAGATTCTTTCAAAACCACGTACCGCTTAAACGCTGTAAACCATAAACAAATCCGCTATCAATATAACGCAGTGTGGTCGCAAGTTTTATTTCTTACATTCTTATTTCAACTTCAACCGAATTACTAAATATAAAACTATGTGGAGTAGAAATGTGTTTGAGTTGAAATAAATAGTTTTTAATTTTTAATAAATTTGTTGAATTTATCAACAGCCAGTAACGAAATTTTTATTACATAAAATTAGTCTTCGACTGAGAGAATTAAGCAATCGAACATTTAAAAAAAATGTATCTGAAGAATTGTGATTCAGTTTTAATAGGTATTGTATTACGGATTCAACATTTGAACAAACGTAACTCCTATGATATTAAATATTATTTTTGCACTTCCAGGACTAAAACTCTTCTTTAGTGTTTATTTTTAGAGACTAAGGTTCTAAATTTGATCCCAAGGGATTATTTTTCATATTTAATCCCGTTGTCAAGGAATTGAATTAATTAATCCCGCTGTCAAGTAAATACGTGCTATTTGTTACAGAGTATCTATGGTAATAATATAAATATTTGTCATAAAATTTACTGTCAAAATTACAAAATGTGTATTCTTTTAAACTATTTTGCATTCGTTTGAGGATGAAGTGCAAAAAATAGCGTATATACCACAGGACTAAAGTACCTTTAATCCCTCAGGTGATTATTTCCCTCACCTTCGGCTCGTGAAATAAACTTCACCCTCAGGATTAAATCATGCACTTTAGTCCCTCAATATATAATATACTATTTATAGCTAACGTAATAAATATTTAATAATTTTCATGTAATAAATATTATGTTTGCTAAAAACTAAACGCAATTTAAAAAGTTTGAGTATAACTGGTATATAACTTTAAAACAACTATAATAATTTGAATCATCTGTTACCAACGTATAAATAAATTCAATCGGCAAACGAGCTACCGAACTTGTCAAAACCTCGTTCGTTCCAAACTAAATCTGAAATATAAAGCATAGTTTGTCTTTATACGTTGAAGTTTACGTACTGATTCATGAATAGTGAACAATTCTGTGTACATTTATGATTATTTAAATGTAAAATTGTCTATAAAGTGTGTAGTTCCATTGTACAAGTGTCTGAAGGAATAATGATGAGACTATCTTCAAGTTAAGTGATCAGATGGAGTAGAACAGCATATTAAAGGTAGGCATTTATTTAATTATTTAGTGTCTATTCTTATCGATGGCAAGGAAGCAAACATTTGGTTTACATATTTATTAACCAATAAATTTTACTGCATAATATGCTAAACAGTACGTAGGTACTAGGTACAGTGATTATTTATTTGTTTATTGTATTCGGTAATAATATACTAGATACCCACAATAATTTGACTTGTTCACATAATTTTTTTAAAAAGAATTGAACTAACCATTGTTTGAAAAGGTTATTTTGAAAAGTCATTTGGTATTTTTAAAATTTGTTAATTAGAATTTTTAAATACTCACAAACGATTGTGTCCAAATTGTATAATGCAGTACACCAGAATCTTTTGGTAATCATGTAAACCTTTTATCACAAAATTACCTATATTTTAACTTAAGGTGGCAAATCACTGTACATTTTTAAGAAGAAACAACGATTAATCTTTAATAATAATTAACGTGAGCGTGTATAAATTCCAGCAATTAATTTTTGAATCTTTTTGAACACTATTACAATTTTAGCTAGTGATTGTATGAATAAATAAAAATATCATTACAAAAGCTGACATACCCATTTATTTCAAATATCGTATTTTTTATGAGGTTAAGTGAGATGCATTTGACATTGGCACTAAAATTTCCAAGAATGGTTAATTTTAGTGTACTTTAACGAAAGCACAAACGGTTAAAAGTTACACGTTGAGAGTGTAAAAATTTTAGTGTAAAATATTAGTGTTACTATATAGTGTTAAAATAGGGTAAAATAAAAAGTAGGATTTGATGCAAAATATATTATAAATTTAATATTACATCCAGATTAAGTATACATTATGTTAGGTACCTACAATATACAGTAGACATATTATGTATAGTTTATAGAAATATGTATAATAATTGAAATACGTAATAGGATTGAAATAAGGTTATGATCGCTTTTGCTGGATTACATTGCTTCACACATGGGATCGGTGTTGTATTATCGATGACTCGTCGATGACAAGAAAATAGTTTGTTAGGTATAGCTCCGGGAATCGATCCTTCTGCGATTAGAAATGGTTGATTGGTTGTTTTTTTAGTATATCCTTTTCCAATTTGATAAATTATTCTGTAAAATATGTATTAAAAATAAATTAATTAATTAAATAACATGAATTTTCTAACTTACTAGTTTAAAAAGAATTATTTTTCCGGCTTTTCCCAATAGATTCTTTAGGTATTTTGGATCTTCGTGTTGTAGCTGGTAACATCTCAACTGAAGCAAACATGGGCGCGGGTAAAATGGTCACATCCACATTAAAATATCTTCACGTGCAGTCACAATAATAATTAGGTTTATGCACCATTCCAAAATATGAAAGTATAGCAAAAAGATCAAACACTAAAACCAAATGAAACGTATAAAAACTAAACACAAACAACACAATATACTAACCCACGCCACTACGTCTGATCTGTACCAACTCTGTACATGAACAACGTGACCAGAACGTTGAAGGGTATTTTTACACTGAACGTGTTACTCTAATGTTTTATAACGGTAATATTACACTATCTTCAGAAATATCACACTGAAATAATTACTTTCGCACTATTATTGTGAAAAGTTCCATATCTAGTGTAAAATATTACACTAGTTCTTAGTGTACTTTTACCACATGCGTAGTGTAAAATGTAGTGTTGTTTTAACGAGTTTTTAGTGTAAAAATGAACACTAAATTTTTAACCAAAGGCACAAGTTTAATTTACACGCATGCATTTTTTAGAGTGTATCAGCGTACGATTTGCCATCAATAATCCACATATAACTAAATAGTACTTTTGGCTTTAGTAAATTTGTATGTATTTAAAGCAATTTAAATTGTTTGCCAATTTTAATGATTTTACTTCTAAGATAATTTAATAAATAATTAACTTAATTTTGCTGAAAAAGTAGTATTAAATAAATAGTTGAAAATTTTCTTCAAAGAAACAAAGTACCAACTACAAAATTTTATGAAACGGAACGCCGATATGGGAAAGAACGAATTGGTAACAAACTCTATAAGTCTATAACTGTAGCTGTTGTAGGGCTGTTAAATGTTGCATGTCGTCAATTGAACTGTCATAGCTTATTAACCCTGACGTTGTTTATAGATCGTAATCCGTTAAATGGTTTGCGGTACCGCGGTGTGTCCGTGGTTATGGTTAATCTCAAACTGTTGTGAAATCGCCAATCATCGTTATAGTTGGTCAATCATTGAATATGAAACACATTCATAAATCATGATGATAGTTGAGAAGGAAAAGTCTATTTTATGTAAGGACCACCGGAAATTTTATAAATGACACAATAGTTATTTGTTAAGGGTTTCTTTTTCCAAAAAATTTGCAAAAGTTTGTGAATTATTAAATTTATTGCAAAATTATAATTTAAAAAAGCTTCACTAAAACCAAATTCACATATAGGATCTTTCATTAACAGTGATAGGATTTTAATTTTAAATAAAACGTCAACGGTTTGCCATATCAATATAGTTTTTGCTTTATTTGGAAGCTTAGACAATGCAGTTATGTTCGAAACAAGATATCGTTCAAATATCCACCGCGGCTTTGTTGACACTGATCACAAGATCGCTCCAATTTGGCAGAATTTGGCTCATTTGCAACACTGGCCGCTATAGCTGTGATTTTCTCCTCACTTCGAACATTTCGTTGCCTTCTTGGTGGCTTATTGTCTTAGTAATGTTAACTCAAACTTTATCACAGTGCGTCTTATAGCCTGCGCAGAGTAACGGTGAGGGCGACCCAATAAATGTTGAGCACTCACAAATGAGCTCGAACTTTGGTAATATTTTTTTATTATTTCCAACCGGTCTAGAGGCGTCAAACGCTGCATCATAAAACTGCACACTATACTTAATAACTTGACACCTAGAAGTAAATAAAATATATATCAGAAACCGAGAAATCTTTATTGAAAAAACTATCACTCCTATTGAAAGACCATTACAGTGTGAAGGCGAGAAGTTCTGTGGTGACCACATCAGATTTTTAATACTGCAGCCAGTATCGTTGAAATTATCAAGGATGGTCTTTTATATAAATTTGAGTAAAATTTCATGTTAGTTTTGGTTTTAAAAATGAGTAACAGTTCATGCAACAAAAATAATTGCGATGAGAAAGGAAAAGAAGGAAGCAATTCCTGTACGTTGGTGAAATAATAAGTGAGTATTTAGTCTGTTTAATTGGAGGTCCAAAGAAACAAATAATTTCAGCACTGCTGTCTGCACGAAGTGGCTAAATTAGTTATTATAAATATGTTGGTGTTATTCGAATAGTAATAATAATACTCCATGTCGTTATTAAGTTGTATCCAGCCGAAGAAATAAACAGATGGTTAAGTATATGTGGGGTGCATTTGCCTTTCTTGATGCTAACCATTCAAACTACGCCTACAATTTCAGATAAAATAAACAAAATACAAAAGTAAACGTATAGCATAATTGGCTATTTTGTTTTTGTAAAAACAAAAGTAGAATGTAGGTGTTCTTAAATCATTTCTTATCAAAAGTAAATACGAGAAATAATTACTTTGGTCGGTACCTACATATTATTTTATCTTACCAATACGGTAAAATACTTTTTCACGACATGCGGAGAAAACACAATTTTCTTCTCGCGAAATAGTTAGGAAAATAAGTTTTCCCTCTCTAGCGAGTAAAATGAGCAGTGTTACCACCAGTGTTGTTTTACGATGAGGATGAGATATTTTAAAATTTATTATTTATTATGATTTTATAGTGATACTGTAAACTATTAGTTTACAATTATTATGTTTTACACTTTCTATTTTTACAATTTCACGATTTTACATAAATTTATTTTGGCATATTGGCTGCAGTGAAACATTTTGTTGTTTTTAAACGTTATTCTGACAGATGGCAGTTAATCTAACTTCTAGTTATGTGTTTCTTCTACATTAACAATGTTTTTAAATATGTCAAGAAAAAAAAAGTTGTGTCTAGCACGAGAGGAAAGCTCTTTTTTTCCGTACGTCTGTTCATCTGTCACATTGATATTATATTCATTTTGTTTAAAAAAAAAATTCTAATATTGTGATTTACAAATCGTGGTAGGTAAAATTACATATTTTTGAAAAATAGTTTTCCTTTACTGGTATTTTATCCATACGCAAAATTATTTTCTTTGTAACTAATATTAAATTTATTGACCGTACCGTTAATTTACTTATCGTTTTGTTTAGCCTATAAACCGGTAAGATCAACATACTGTCTTGAAAACAGGCATGTTAAGTTGATAAAAAAAGACCAATTGTGCAAATAATTATACTATTGTAATTTTTGTCTAACAATTATCTTTTGCTACTAATATCTTTGGTTTGTTTGCTTATAGGTACTTATATTTCATCCATTATAAATATTTGCATATTCGTTTTGGCAAAATTCATGTCTAATATTTAAGTACGCTGTGATGTATCAACATTAAGGCCGGTGATGACGGCTTGTTAATGAATAATGTGCATGCGGGTATAATTGTTTCATTGTTGCATATAATTTATATGCATTTTATGTCTTCCATACCACATACACACATGCAGAGGGTAATATAAATATTTGTACATAATGAACTTAATATGAGTAGGTAATAATTTGTGTAGCGTTTACCAATATTTGAAAATAAATTGGGACTATTATAAGTCTATAAAATAAAATGTATGGGTATCTAATAATACTGTCAACATTAATGACCACAAATAGTCATTTTTAAATATTTATTGACTTTTTAATTGGAAAAGTTTGATGTAATAATACCTACCCCGAGTTTTAAATAGATCATATTATTCTCGTAATCATAGATAATTCTATTATTTTCTCACAGAAAGCTATACTATTAGCATATTTTCTTTATTGTTGTATTGTTTTTAACATTTATACAATTTAAATAAAAATATTGATTTTCTCAATCAAGCAAAAATGTACAAAGAATACGATACGAGAAAAAGTCAATTCTCGTCTCGTCTCAAATTTTCGAGACGAGAATTTTTCATTTCTCTGCTGTTCAGTTCTCGTCTCAAAGAACTTGATTCTCGTCTCGTCTCAATTTCTCGAAATATTTGTTGTCATCTATTTGAAAAGCTAAGTGAATATAGGAATTTTATTGTACATTTTTGTTAAATTTGCACACAATTTTTGTTTTCAAAAAACAAAAATTGCAGCGAACAAATAATTTTTTTTTATATTTACGAAAAGTTTTTGTTTCGAGAATTGTTTCTCTTCTCGTAATTTTGAATTCTCATCTCATCTTGCAAATTCGAGACGAGAAATTTATTAATTCTTGTCTCGTAATTTCGAGACGAGACGAGAATGATACGAGAAATTTCTCGGCTCGGCGGCATCGCTAATTCCAGTAGTTTCTATAAAGGGTGCTTCTTGCGAAAACTACCTACCCTTAAATTTACAAATTTAAAAAAAAAATCCTTTTGTTCCATGATCAGTAATTTGAGTAGGTCCTATATGTCATTAAAATATGCACGAAGCTGTGAATCATTCTGTACCTATACCTATGATATGGGGCTGCCACCCAAGTTAATAAAAAGCGTGATAGATAATGTATAATAATTTCAATAACAAAAAAAACTACAAATTCATTTTTTTATGTATGTATAATGAAGAAAAGCTTTCCGAACTCAGATACGGAAATATTAAATAAAAATATATACCTACCTACCAATACCTACCTAGGTCTCATGGCAGTTATTCAGGCAGAGACTGAATTCTTCCGGAAATTCTTCCTAAATCGTCAAAGGAAAACCACACGATAAACTTATTTATAATTTCGTTTATTAATTAAAAATATCAAATTCTGTTCGAAAGTGTAAGCCATAATCATGAAACAAAGAACTATCTAAAATTTCCATATCATCCCTTCGACCACATTTTATTCCCAGTCCCTTTGTCGTCGGCCGGTCCTAATAAATATTTAATCCATCATTCTTTCCAAGAACTCACTACATCCGCTCGCCCGAACGTCGTTCAAGAACTTTATTTATGCATAAAAAATGTATAATTTAATGCGCTAGCCCCCACCCAAAATATTGACAGCCAATCGCGGATGGGCATGTGTGGCAGGGCGAGGCCTGGTTGGTCCAGAAATCGCCGCGCCAGAATCGAGAGAATCGTTATTATAGGTTTAGTTGGCTTTATAAATATGTATGATCCAAGCAAGCCTTGCTCGGCTCATGTGTGTGTGCGCATATGAGTCGTGGAGCTGTGCATGTGTTGAGCGGTGCTTGTTTTTAGCAAGCTTACTTGCATACTGCATCATGGCTTTATGAACACTTGGATGGATGTAGACTGCGTTGTGGTTGTTTTTTAAATGGATGTTTTCAGGTTGAATTTCAAAAAGAGAAAATAATAAAATGTTTTTTATAATTACAATAAAAATGTAAATTAATAGATTAACTATATACAGAGTGTAACCCAATCTGTGTAACAAAATTTAAGGGTGTATAGAAGTGGACGCACTAATGATTCAAAAATAATTTTGTTGAAATACGTAAAATTAACAGTAGATTGCAAAACAATATCATTTTGGGTACCACTGGTTGTCACATTTAATTACAAAGTTAAACAATAGTTATGCAGTATTTATTAACGCAATTACATTAATGTAATAATAATTTTACAAACAGGAAAAAATGAAATTACTTACAGAATGTCTCATTTGCTTGGACCCATTTTTTAATTTGCGAATTTCAATAAAATTATTTTTGATTCATGATCAACTATCCAATACTGTACACCCTTCAATTTTGTTATACAGGTTGGGTTACACCCTGTATTGTATTTTAGACCAGGAGCACATGACGAAAATTATGGACAATTTGTTGCATAGATATAGGCAACTTTTGTCACAAACTTCTATGTTACAAGCAACTTGTTGCAATTTGGTTAGCTATAGGTATGTATACTTATAATTTAATGCCACTTAAAAATTGAAAAAGGTGCTTACAACAAAGAAGTTTGTTGCAATTAAAAAATCAGTCGATTTATAAAACGCCTAGTATTTTTCTAAATGACTCTGCAATCTGCATAAAATAATGTCATATCATTTTATTACACAATATGCCGAGTCTTTTGGTAGAAACTCTGAACTGAACTAAATGAACAATTCAATACCCTTCTTGAATTCTAGAAACTCGGTTTGGTTATTGCACTGAATTAAATAAAAAACCTAGTATCTCCTTGAGTCTTAAATTCTTGTTTTGCTACAAATTAAATTAAATTGAACTAAATATTCCAGTACCTACCCTTCGTGAGTCCCATACTCAGTTATGGTTGATTGAGCTATATAAAAAACCTAATACCCTTGTTGAGTGAAATAAAATTATGTGACATTGTGTTTTATAATACGCACACATGTCTTAGGCTTTTTAAAAAAGCTTAATTTTACAATCTGCCTACGACACCAATTTACTTTTAAAATTAAAGTGACTGCTTCTCCAAAATTCTTCCTTAAGTAAAAACTAATATCAATCTTAATTTAAAATACTAATACAGGCATTGCTATAATTTTAAATCCTTCATATCCACCCAAAATTTTACTGTTAGGTACCAACTATCTACATTATATTTAATTTTTTCTAAATTTAATATCTCACGTATTAAGGCTTCCTATTATCAAATGTACTCTCATTTTCGTTTAAGTAGGTACGTACTATGAAAAAAAATAATGACAATTTTCTCCTGTAGTAAACTACTGTAACATCATTATTTATTTATTATTTGTATTATATTTATTATGTCTTTTATACAACATTAATTCAACACTCTTCTGAGCTGAGGTATAATAATTACTAAAAAATTAACTAGTTCTACAAGTTATACTAAATGTTCTTGTACGTAATTATCATTATTTTATGTCATTAAAAACTTGTTTTCTGATTAAAATTTTATTTTTACATAGACTATGTTTTATGCGGAAGGAATACTCTAAGTGGACACGAATTTATTTTATTTTTAATGCTAATTTTTTATTTGTAACTATTTATTATTCATTTTATTTTACATTTTTTTTAAGTAGAAATTTTAATAAAGAGCTGCAGTCGTAACATTATTTGTCTATTAGAAGTTTGGCGTTGTCAGAAAGGAATCAAACCATTTTTTGTTTTAAAATGGTACTAAACGATAAAAATACTTTCTTTGTGTTTTATAACAAACAAATAATCAATAAAAGCATTATTAAATTTAAAATGACTGCTTCTCCAAAATTCTTCCTTAAGTAAAAACTAATATCAATCTTAAAATAAAATACTAATACAAGTAAGTAGTTTGTACAATCCAGCAAATAAATGAATTTATCCTAATTTAGGTGTTGATTAAATTTATTTTAATAGCTAAATTATGCGAATCCAGTAGTACCTACTAAAAATGGACTCAGTAAGTAAGTGTCCTTAATTTTTTAATATTTAAAAACAAATTTCTGATCCGTAATCAGCATCACCAAATTATGATACACCCTGTAAAATAAATTAATTTTTTTCACAAATTGGAAAATTGTAAAGGAATCGTCTTAAGGGTATCGACTCCACGTAGCTCAACACTGCGTTTGTCCTATAGTAACACATAAAATACGTAAAAGCAGTCTAGCAATTTTTAAAATGCTCACGAATTTTTAGAGATAAAGCAAAATTTCATAAATGTATTTACAGACGAAAATTGGAACTAGGTTGATGCTTAGTTACATTTTCTAATAAATCTTTTAATCATAAGATAAAGCATGTAAAAAATTGTTTAAAACACACTTTACATGAATTTTTATATGGATTCCAAAGATTTTTTGAGAATTCTAACTTTCTTTCGCAAACATCTAGTAGGTACCTGTTGCCCTTCATATTTTAATATGCAATGAGTAAAGCAAAAACTGTTACACTTTTAAACACGAAATATTTTGTTACGGAGATGGAACCCTTAAAAAAACTATCGCTTTCGTTTGACAACCAGTATTCAGAGTGACACTTCCATAAATGACAAACAATACACAACATAATTTCTTAAACCTTGCTAATGAGCTTAAACAATGATACAGTACATTCAGTAAGACACGCAAGTCTATAATTTCCAAATCCCAGTAATTTTATCACACGACAATCTGTTTCTACGAGTACAAATCAGAGCTTATACGACTTATGATACTCTAACGACACACGTGAAATTACTACGTGCATTTCTGAATTTATACCTGCAGGTTGTAATCAGTAAACTAGCGACATCTCAATTTGCGGTTTATTATTTTATGACAGTTGATGTTCCGGGAATTGATCCGACTCCCTAGTTTGTAAATCAGAGAGCAATCCGCCATTTTCTTCTTGTAAATGATTCATGCCAAAGGTGAGGGACTGGCTCATCAGATCGGCAGGGAAAATAATATTAATCCGGCCTCACATAGCTAAAATATTATTATAACGCAGAAACCGTAATAGTTATTTATATGGGGAGCGTAGTAAATTAATCTTTACAGCGTTTCTTGATAAATTCACTAAATAGGTATAATAAAAGAAACATACATTACATTTTGTAATCAAACGATTTTGGTAATAGGACAAATGAGAGGATAGACCTGTAATGTCACTTCTATGAGTCTAAACCTTGTATAACTCATTTACTTAGTTACCATAATACCTGTAAATTGTCATTTACATATACACTCGAGGAAAAATTAGGGGAAATATCGATTTTTGACGAAAAATGTAAAATTTTCAAACCGTGATTGCATTTGACCAAAAATCAATAATTATTTGGATTTTCAAAAGATCAATGTCTCCTCTTTCGATTGGTGTACCTGAAAGCCACATTCGATACAACCCATGTCCCGTGAACCACCATAAAAAAAATGTTTTTGACTGAAAAAAATGTCCAACTTACAAAACACAGTACAAAAAAAATTGTAGACCATATTCAAGGCAAGGACATTGAAGTTCACACAATTTCCTTTAAAGTTCAAAAAGGTATGAGCATTTGAGCATTTGAAATTTTCTTTTCATATTTTAAAAATATATAGGTACCTACCTTATAAACCATAAGGCAATGAAATGCTCATAAAAACACCTCTGTGTAGTATTAAGAAAACATGTGATTTTGTTTACACGAATTATTCTTTAACATTAACATTTGTGACTTGTTATTCATGCCCTAATGTAATAAAATGTTAATTGACATTTTTGTAAAGTATTACATTTTTGTTCTTCAGAAAACTGCTACTAAAATTGTTCTATTTTTGGAGCCAATTTCATTTTTCAAACTATTCGTACGGGGATTCTTTGAAGATTCTACGGAGATTCAGAATCCTGGAAAAAAAGAAGTTTTTTCTTTCTAGTAATAATTACGTGGTTTTGAAGCAATCAATAAATTATAAATTCTTCTTTTCCAAGACTCATTGAAGATTTAATTTAGCGGCACCACAATTTAACAGATAATTCTCACTAGAAAGAAAAAAAACTTCTTCTTTTTCCGGATTCTGAATCTCCGTAGAATCTTCAAAGAATCCTCATGCGAACAGGGCTTTAAGGGTATCGACTCCACGTAGCTCAACACCGCGTTTGTCCTATGTAATATGTAATATTGTCCTAAAATACGTAAAAGCAATCTAGCAATTTTTAAAATGCACACGCAGTTTTACAGATAAAGCAACATTTCATAAATTTATTTACAGACGAAGAATGGAACTAGGTTAATGTTACATTTTCTAATAAATATCTTAATCACGAGATAAAGCACGTAAAAAATTGCTTAAAGTATCAGTTTTTCCTTCAAATTTTTAATAACTGCTGCACCTCGAAACACGCAATATTTTGCTACGGAGACGGGATCCTTAAGAAAGAGTAATCAATTTTCGGGAGACCGATGAAAAATAAAATTGTGTTAATATTAAATTTCGGATAATAGTCTACATTTACATAAATAGCTAATTCAGTTACAGATAAAATTAAAATTAGTGGACCGATTTTTTAAGTCTTCTGGCCTCCAATGTATTCAGGCTTTCGGGAATGTCCCGATTTCCCGACGGCCCGGTCCGTCCCTGTGAGGTATTACCACGATTTTATTAAATTGACATTTGTGCCACAGTACATATTATTATTGAATTATGAATGAGTTTGTCTTTTTTACGGTCCGTGAATGCTTATTGAATGATATAAGAAATACTAAATGTGATTACTATTGAAATATTTACAAATGAGGTTTGGCTGAAATATTAACTAAGGAATTATATTAAATTTTAAATTATTTTTGTAGTAATGGCTGCTATCTCTTCGTGTGGATAAATGGGTTTCATCTGTTCTTTCATTTTGAAATTGCAGCTCGAAAGGAAATTTATAGTTAACTTTCTGACGGACACCTCTAATTCTAAGCATTTTTCTAATAATACTTCTTTCAGATATGATAGATAACTTTAAAGGAAGAAAGTCAAATTAAATTGTTAGCTTGAATTATTCACATCAAAATTTTACTTCAATTGCTATGAGTTTGCATGCTTATGAATATTATTTCGTCTTCATTTAGATCACATGTTACAATGTTGATGTTGGAATATCATACATTTTTGCAGAATTGTACTACTTCTCAAGACCTTTGCCAATAACATTATGATATTTTTCTCAATAGTTTGATTTACGTTATTTTTTAATCAACAAAAAGATTTACTGAGTTTTAAACCTGTACAAGATATAGAACAAACAGTCACAAAAAATAAAAGTACCAGAAAAGTGCACGCAGAACAATTAAAATTATATTATTTCAAAAAGAGTACTATGTTGCAATGGAATATCTATAAGATTGCCTGGTCAATAATTTTTCATGATTTTTATGTATGAAATTTTTCTCATCTATGTTTTGTTAGTTTGCTATTTTGTTTACATATAGTCTGTTTTATAAATTTTGAAATTTTTTGACTACCCAAAAACCTACCACCCTCGATTTCTCAAAAATGGTTCAATATATCGTCTTAATTTATTCACCAATGAATTCCTCGCGCCGAATTACATATGTGCACCAATTTTCAACTCAAAATTCCGATGGGTACAAGATTTATCACGGTTTCCCCATTTTTGAAGATTTCTTAATTTTCTAAAATCGACAATGTTGGATAAATCTTGTACCCGTCGGAATTTTGAACTGAAAATTGGTACACATATGTAATTCAGCGCGAGGAATTCATTGGTGAAGAAATTAAGTCGATATATTGAACCATTTTTGAGAAATCGAGGGTGGTCGGTTTTTGGGAGGTTAAAAATTTTCAAAATTCTGAAAATTTGTTTATAAGTTAATTTAGGTGTTAGAAATACAATGCTGCAGATTAGAGTTTGATTTCTCGCTTAGTTTTTGAGATATCGGCATTTAAATTTAGAAAAGGGGGAAAATGGAACATCAATTTTTTCCCAACTTGTACGAAGAGAAGAAATTTTTATTTTTGTGCATTAATCAACGTATAATTATTAAATGATAAAAATTAGCTCCAAGTTTTGCTAATTCGCATTTATTGATTCACTAATGAGTCATGATTCTTCATTTTAAAATTTGAAATTTTTGATAACACAGCCAGAATCGTTCAAATTGTTAATCTTCTGGCTCTACAAGTGGCGCCTTAAGTAAAGAAGAAAATAACTATAAGTAATTTTTGTACAAATCCTGCAAAATTTGCAAAATCTACAATCTCTTCTCTTGTGTGAATGCAAGCGAACGTGTAATTCCCAGCGCCACTTGACGTTTAGTCCAGTCCATGATGCGGGTAAAATTGAAGATTTATTTGTGAATACTTAATGAATGATAAGTATAAGCGTCGCATTTAACTAATGAAGTTCTAACGTCTTTTTAATCGAGGTAAATGTAAATGCGGCCGCCTGAGCGCCGGATAGTTGGCTGGATGTCTGTATTTTCGGTGGTGAACGTTCGAACGTTGGCAACACTGCGATTAACGCAGTTATGTATGCTGGTATTTAGGGAAATTGCAGTCGTGATCTGATGTTGGTTGGTATTAGCAGGGTAATTCAGGATGTTTCCTGGAATTTGTATCTAAATTACTTCATTTTAATATGTGCTTTCGCGTAACTTGATGCAAAGTAAGCAAGAGTTGATAGATGTTTGTGTTTACTTCGTGCAACTTTAGTTCATGTTCATGTTATAATGTTTATTTTAGATGAATTAAACATTTGTCAGAGTATGGTAAATTGAAAGGTTCTTGTGTTTCAAAATTTAATTCAGAAGTTAAAGCATTTATGGAAGCCCTTCAATTTAATTCTTGATGATCAAGTATTCTCTGAGATATCCAATGACCAAATACTTTAAAACTAAAGGCTTGGTTTTTAAGGACATAGTATCGCGAAGTTCGCTGACGAAGTTCGTTAACAATGTTCGTCAGCGAACATCGCCAATATCAAAACAATAGATTTTATATGTAGATGTTTTTTAAAACTTCGTGCCAACGAACTTCGCTGTTATTCCGTCAGATTTCGTTGGCGATGTTCGCTTGAATCAAACTACTTGATTAGAACGAACTCAGTTCGGTTCGTCGAAGTTAGTTAAATGTACATGTTCGTTTGACAGTTTGTTGAAAATTATAAATAATGGCAAACAGATCTTACAATCACCTAAAATTTTCAAATGAGGAGGAAGAACTATGAATTAATTTAGTGAAAAGTCATCCATCTTTGTATTGTGTATAAAAAAATCTGACGTGGCCGTTACAATACCTCTCGCCTTGACATTGAAGTATTATTATTTAACCTCGTATTTAACCAAATATTATGCTTTAATTTAAATAAAATACAACAACACCGTATATCATTTGATATAATAATATAAAATAATCATACATTATATTATTTCTGTTTATCTGTCACATTGACAATTTTATTTTTGTTTTAAATTTTATTTCTATTTCGGGATTCACAAATCGTGGTAGGTAAAATTATATATTTAAAAAAATTATATTTCTTTATTGGTTAAAGATAAAGAAACAAGTAAGATTAAATATTGTACAATGTAATTTCTTCTTTCATGTGTGGTATGTCAAATTGTAACAATCGCATTATTTTATACAATTTTTGCAAAAAATGTTATAGTGCTACAAGAAAAATACCATTTCCGGTTGGTGGATTTTTACTAAAATCTTTTCAGCTCTTCATTAACATATATAAATGTATAATGCAAAATATTAGAATTTTATGTTCAGTAGAATTTGAGATAATGAACCGGGACGAAAGGCTATAGTAGGCGTACATACAGACTTTCATACACACACACACAGACATCATCGTGAAAATAGTCAAAATAGGTTCTAAAGGTACTAAAACGTGCTAATTGACAAAAATCTCGACATCGAATTTTTTCATGATCCCTATACCTCTCTAGGCGAGAGGTAAAAAGAATTTTAAAGTTTTCCTGATATCATTTTTAATTAAGTTAAGAACTTCGTAAAATAAATACTGGTTTAATCTAAAATATTCTCTAAATTTTGAATCGTTACCCAGAATCTTCTGGATTACTAATATGTTGTAAGATCCTTCTTTATTCTACAATTAGTGTCTTCATTTTCTAACAGTTGTAACAATATTAAATCTTCATCTGCTTCCTCTCCCTCTATCAATAAAGCTATTAATGAGTTAATTTTTTATTATTTAAATAAAAATCTAAGACCCAAAATCAAATTTTGACGTTACTGAATATTTTTTTCGCTGTATTTGTTTACGTTTAAAGAAACCACTCTCACTGCGAACATCGCTGACAGAAAATCGTCGCAAATTTCGTTAACGAACTTCGTCAGCGGACTTCGCGATACTATGTCCTTAAAAACCAAGCCTTAAGTAAACCTTGGCGTTTTTTCTCAGATTTCAAATGTCTTTACTTAATACAGGGTGTCTCAAAAAATGTATTCACATTTCGAGTGACGAGAAAAATATTATTTATTAGCATAAATTGATATGAAATACATTCGAATACAGAAGACAAATGTAATTGAAGAAGCATGTGCGTAAATATTCAAATTGATGACCATTATTGTTCAGACAACGCTGATAACGCGCACTAAAAGATTCGCTAACATCACGAAAGTTAAAGTGTGAGTACATTTTTTTGAGACACCTGTATATAGGTAGGTACCTGTCCGAATTTCTTTTTCAAAATTCAATTTTGACAAAATAAAATCCGTATCTTATACTGTTAAGATATCTTCCCGTGAAAGGCAGAGTACCGTAAGCGACATTTTTTGTGAAAATTAGTTACGGCGTACATTTTTCACATATTCTGAGAGTTTCGTAACCGACAAATTAATTTTTTCTGCTGAAAATAGTGTTTTAATCCGAGGAGTCCGACTATCGTAAGCACCACTGGTGTCTGTAAATATCTTGACCGCCGGATTTAAATCGTAAGTGCCAAGAAAATGTTTCACAAAATTTCGTATCCGATAAAAATTCTGTATCGTAACCACCGGAGCCTATTGTATCTGTCAATATGTTGTACAGTTTTTGATGCTCAAGAAGAAAGTATTTCGTTATTAGATAAACGTTAAAACGTTTCGGGCTCTTAAAATTTTGGAAATGTGTGGTGTTAGTAACGAAAACCAGGTGAAACTATAAGCAGTGATTAATAGAATATCTTGATATTGAAGGAAATAATAGATATTTATACATCAAGTGAGATACATGAATGTTTATTCAAGAGAAGAAAGTTTAGCCCCCAAGCCCGAAGGGTGAGTGAGATAATTTCTTCGAGTGAATAAACATTCGTATCTCACGTGGTTTATACAATATTTTATTCAATTTTGACAAAATAATTTCAAATATAGTATATCAGTTTTTTGCGTTTCCTGAGAGTGGAACTTACGATGCTTTGCATTTTAGGGGAAGATAATATAGTGGAGTTAATTTTTGGGAAGTCAAAAAATTTAATTTTTTTAAAATCTATACATTTAATTATAAGCCATTTAGAATGTAAGAAATACAATGCCGCAAACCACAATTCGATATTGGGCTTTATTTTTGAAATATGCGATCTAAAAGTTGCGAATTAGAAAATAGCATGGGGATGTGAAAAATCAGAATTACCAACCTACTCCAAAACTCATATATCAAATCTATCTTTGAAGCATTGAGCTTTCCTGGATTTATTTGACCTTAAACTCTATTAAATAGAAGTAGTAACTAAATTTTGGTACGCTTTAATGTGTCTTATTGAACTTGGATAATTCTTGAGATTCAAGAATGAAGTATATCGTAGGTATAGTTGAAGATATTAAGTTTTAAAATGAACCGCTATTCAGGCGTACTATGTGGTATAGTAATAGAATCAGAAAACATCTTCAAATCTTTTAGTGTCCCTACAAAAACAGTTCGTTTGTTGTTACGCAACTGCGTTTGCTCATTCCCAGCGATAACCTGTTCAAAGTAGGAAGTCATGGAATGCGTAGTCATTTATTGGGAGCTATTAAAATTTTATGACACTAGGATGTAAAAAGAAATTAATAGAACAAATAAAATTGTGCATTCGAGCGTGTCTTCTGAAACCTCAAGTGCAACAGTTTTATTTTCGTAATAGAATCTTGAATTCATAAAAAGTAGAGTGTCTAGGATAAATATCCGTTAGCGTTCTAACGGTATAAATACGTTGAATACGCAGGTACATAAGTAATTGAATATTTTTTATAGAATGTGATCATATCACTTGTACTTGTACTCTTTTTATATAAATTACTACTACCCTATAATCGTTTTATCAGAAGCATCCCAAAACACTTTGAAAATACAAATTTTGTTTAGATATTTTGATACCGTAGCAATGGACAGAAAATATTGTAACTTCTTGCGGAAAAAGCGAAAAGGTAGTGATTTCACAATACTATCGCTATCTTAATGCCTTAGACCCATAGAGTATACAGGATGATCCACAACTTAGGACAAAGAATTAAAGTGTATATACTGTACGACGTGCTGATCATAAAACAAAAAGAATTTTTTTAATATTCGCAAAGTTAAGGGTAGTTTACTTGACATGTGTACATTTTAAGTATCACTGTTTTGATGGTGTATTTGATAATTTGACATTGATTAGTATTAGATATTATGTAAACAATTACTTTCATTGTAGAAGATTTGAAAAAAATATTAAACGAAGAACTGTTTTGAACCAATCAATGAATTTGAAATTCTGCTTTTCCTAGACTCATTCAAGATTCAATTTACCGGCGCCACTCTTTGAGTGTAGTTATCACGATGAGTCTTTTTTTTAGGATCAGAATTCAGAAATATGAAAGAATCCTCAAAAAATCCGTGTGAACAGGGCTTTTGGTATAAAACCGGCGGTGCTCCAGTCAATCACAAGCAAAAAAATCCCCTCTAATGAAAATACACATATTAAAGCCCGTTTTACATTGCACGAAATCTTGAACAAGTTCTTGTTAAATTTTTGAAACAATCTAAATTGTGAAGTAGCATACAGCAAATTGTGTGAAATATTCCATTGCTTCGTAAATTGTCTGAAAAAATAGATAAGCGCGACTGTCAAATTATTATTATATGCGAACTGCGCAGAATCACAAACTAAATATTGGGGAACACGCCACTGCGTCAAATTGCCGTAATGTCGAATACCCGCTGTGTCCAATTGCCGCAATGTCAAATTGCCACTGTGCCAAAACGCATCCCCACCACTTACATACTTGTAATAACGTATGTCGAGAGACTACTGCAAATTTATTTCGACACAGAGGCAATTTGACCCAGTGGAATAGTGGAAATCAGGCACAACAGAAGATTTGACGTACCAAAACCGAGTTTGTGGGACTCTAGTACGGTTTTGTTAGCTTTGTTAGTGTAGTAAATACCAAAACCTATGCCCGATTGCCAGTATGTCTAAATATTGCTGTTGTGCCTGATTTCCACTGGGTCAAATTGCCTCTGTGTCGAAATAAATTTGCAGTAGTCTCTCGACATACGTTATTACAAATATGTAAGTGGTGGGGATGCGTTTTGGCACAGTGGCAATTTGACATTGCGGCAATTGGACACAGCGGGTATTTGACATTACGGCAATTTGACGCAGTGACATGCACCCAATATTGTAGGTAGGTATATAAAATTGTCTCAGTATAAAACAGAATTCATTAAAAACAAAGCAATTTATTGCTCAAGATATTGTTCAATTTGTTGCGCAATTTCTTGTTAAATATTTAGTGTAAAACGGTCATAAGACATAAATAAATAAATGACAGCAGCTATCTAGTAATAGGTATAAAGCCAAATAAGTTATAATTTCGAAGACAATTAAACAGATATCAAACATAAAATCTAATCAAACCGGTACAGATAAAACAAAGTATGCACTTATTATAAAAAATCTATCTTTATTCAAATCAGTACAAACAACAATTAATCTCAAGACAGCGGGGAATCACAAAACGGAACTGCCCATCAAAACAAATTCCTACATTATTAGCAACTATATGAGTAATATTCTCATAAACCGTCAAGTGTTCAACAAAACACAAACACATGTGATTTGCATCCGAGTCCCTGCTGTTGTGAAAATAACAAATGCATGCAGCATTCTTGCACACAAATTAGCGCAGCGCATCATTGTCTTGCGCTACGCATTGTTTTAAACGTCATTTATTTTCCCTGTTTCATCTTTTCATTTACATGGGTTTCTCATTAAGAAATAATAGAAATGAAACTCATACTCATGTTGCGATTCACTCGAAGGAACGCGGAAAATGAGAAGATGGAAACTGAAAGGAAACGTGATTGTTTTTTAAAGTTTTGATTTGAATGTAAATAAATAGTGTTGTAGAAGGTTTATTTATGTGACGATGCAATGTTTTGATGATTTGCAAAATGTGTTTATGCCTCGTTGCATTTTCGCTGCTGTCATTGAAATCTGACTAAATAGGAAACTTAGGTAGATTGTTGTTTATATTATTTTAAATATTTTTTTTTACTTTCCATTTATAACGCAGAAATGCAACGTATGATGTTACGATCTGTAGGTACGTGAAATAAATATTTTTCTACACCGAAATGTCATCTTACAAACAGTAGAACAATCGTGTAAATAAAATAAATAATTGTAGAAATAAATAATGCCAATGTGTCAAAATGAAATATCAGATAATGCATGTGAATTAATGAAATTGTAAGTAAATATAGAGTTGCAGAAAAAGTTTAAGATTCGAGACTAGTCGAGACGAGACTGGTCGAGACTAATCTCGACAAATGGCATCACTCTCTTTAGAGTCGTGCCGCAAATGAAACACTCGAAATTAAGATATTTATTTCGACACTTGATACAAAACATTATTTCTTGTCTATCCTAAATTAAAATTAGATCATTCTTTTAAAAGAGACTAAGTGAAATTATGATGAAGGTAACGCTGCCAAATTATTATGAAAAGCAGAAAGCTCCAAATAATTTTCTTACTTTCTAATATAACAATCAAAATGGGCATTAAATAGGCTATCAGTTGCTGCATCACCTCAATTTGAAGTGTAATAATAATTATTAACATTCTCGTATTTATCATTCTCATGGTATTCCAATTCCAACCTTTTAATTGTTGGTTGGGAATTTTGATAAGAATGATGACAAGAATTTTATTTGTATGGTGTGTAATTGTTTTGATATTTGAAACCAAAGAAAAGCGGAATCGACAAAACTGCTTATGTAATAGTCATAGAATACTACTAAAGGAGCCTCTTTAGCTCAGTGGCAGAGCACTGGTCTTGTAAACCAGGGGTCGTGAGTTCAATCCTCACAGGAGGCAATGAAAATTTTATATATTCATTATGTAAATAATACTGGGACTACCTGGATTTGCCGGGATATAGAATGGCTGTATAAAACCGAGTATAAAACCTTGTAAAACAAAAAATTGATACAAAGATCGTCAATGATATCGTATAAAAATGATATCGGACTATCGACTACGAGTATACTTATGTTTGAAGGCCATACCTATTCCATATTTTGAATCTTTGTACCACTTATATTAAGCAGCCCGTCTATGTTTTTTTCCGAAGTCCTGGAATACTCTCAATTTTACTTTTACTTCTATTCCACTCCCGTCTCCACTACTACAGCTGCCCGAAACCAGCTCGTACTTTGCCGAATTCTAGCTACGCAATGTCAATTTTAAATTGAAAAATACTGTAAGAGTAAACTGCCAGTTTATTATTGATTTCAAGATCATTCTTTTTTAAACATTTAATAGAGATAAATAAATTTCTATCAGGAGATATAACCGTGTAAGTTTTGCATAATTGGAAATTTTTATGAATTTCTCGAAATTTTTATAATCATGTACAATTTTGTAATTTAAATTTTAAGAAGGTATAACTGTTAATTTATTCCTTCTTGATCCATTCTTGTTATAATGAAATTTTACCATTCTTGTACTGACCATAAAACACTCGCTACGTTACTACTAGTACATTTTATGCTAGATTTTAGAAGGTAGACGAGCCTCTCGGAATTTCCCGCATTTTTATTGTCACTTAGATATTTAATGAACAATATTGTACGTTAGATGGAAGAAAAGCCTTGACTGAATCTCGCCCATAGTCAGATGGCAATTAAAATAAATAAAATAAATGATATACTTACAAAATAATAATTTTTTTAGTCAGCATTATAATTTACATCGAAGTACGATTTATAGTACAATATAGACAAAATAAAATTATTTAGGTATTGTGTATTACAATTCGTTAGATTACTCGTAGCTCTGTCTCAATTAAATTCAAATCCAAATTAAATCTTTATTTTAGTTTTAACCGCTGATTTATAGTGATGGCTAATTTCTAGTTGGACATAAATAATTCAAACAAGAATAATTTTCTTTTATGTAAACTTATAATATACGTAAATGAACAGTTAAAGCAATTTCAAATTAGAGTTGATATGTAAATTTATGAATTGCAATGCACCTCGCGTAGTGTTAGCCATTAAAAAAAATCTACACACTACTCACTCATGTTTTTATCGCAACATAGCGTGAGAGCATTACGTAGTACTTTCAGTATTTTTAGTTCGTATTAAAAATAACTTCATAAAACATGAAAAACCAAACATCATTTAATCCAGAAAACGTCGTTTGATCCACCAGAACTCAAAAACCTCCACGAATTGTTTTCGACCACATAACCTCAAATAATTAATGTATCGTGAAGCGCGCCGTGTTTAGCCAGGGCAGCCAACCTACAGCTTCATACTTCGTGGCAGATAGTGGTTGGCAAGCCTGGATTGAGCTATATCTGACACGCAACACCCTCTGTTAACAATTTATGGCGACATAAGCGATTCCTGGAGATCGGGGTTCATTATTTATGTCACGTTAAAAAATCACGAGTGATGTGCGCTTGTTTGGCGGCTGTGCGGGTTTTACATGCGACGACGGAAATGGGAAATCACCGATGATAATTTACTCAGAATGAGGTTATCACCTCTTGAGGTCGTTGTTAATAAGTTAACTATGGCACGAGATTGATTCGTTTCTGTAAGAGGAAATGGAGATATGGAATTATTATTTGATTTCGTTAGTCAAGGAAAATGAAAAATTGTATTGCTATCTAATTTTTTGTGTCCTCCTAGTATGTAATTGTTTGTTTATGTCAAGGATACGAGGTACGTTATATAATAATAATCCTTATTACTTGGCATAAAACAGAATAATACAACATTCTTATTCAAAAATACTAAATAAGTCACAATTCTCATTATAAAAATACACATAACAAAAATAGGAGATTTACTTAAAGTATTGAAAGATGGTAAATAATACATTTTACGTGAGCGTGAAGTAATTCTTGGGATGTAAAATGGAATTTTATTTAATAACAGAGGGGCATCAATCTAATCTTTTAACAAATTATTGGTGCTAGTATAGTTAGCGTGTAGTAGTTCCTTATTAAATTAATTACTCGTGCATTTCGAGTGCTTTATGAACCAAATTTTGGTTACAGTATACTAAATATATGTATCGTCTTTCTGATTTTTCGCACTTGTTTTGAATAATGGAAAGTCTAGAAAAACATCAAAAATCGTACTTTACTATTAACTCATGCTACGATTGAAATATCTTTTTCAAAAAAATTACACATAATCTACATTAGTATCTTAACATCGGATTGTCAATATTTTTTCAAAAACTATTCCCAATTTCTAATTTAAAAGATATATCAAATTTTGAAATTTGTTTTTTTGAGAATTTTGAAATCTTTGAATCAATCCGATGTTAAGCATAAAATTATAGACATTTTTTGTAAATAAATTTTTTCTCTAAAGTTCACCTGAATTAAGTTATTAGTAAATAGTAAAGTACGAACGACACTTTTATAGCAGCTATACCCGAGCCTTAAAGTGTTAAGTGCGATGTGATCATGTCTGCTACTTATGAACTCAATATTAACATGAGTTAGTAGAATATGTTGATCATTGATGTTTATAATAATACTAATAATAACATTTATTAATCACATATTGAATTACTACAATTAATGACAGATCAAATATAAGGGGAAAAAATTCTCCAAGACTTATTGAAGATTCAATTTAACGACAACGCAATTTAACAGATAATTCTCACTAGAAAAAAGAAATCTTCTTTTCCAGGATTCTGAATCTTGATACAATATTCAAAGAATCCTCTGCGAACAGGGCTTATAAGACTGTGTAACGAGCTGGAAGTTTACTTTATCTGAGGGCCAAGGGCGATAAATCTGTAGGATTAAGGGTCTATGGCCCGAAAGATTGTAATTTGTAAAGAACGTAAATAATATTTTGAATCATTTTAAAAATGAGGAAAAAAAATACATTTCCCCGAATTTTATATTTTACTTACCTAACTAAATTTTTGTTCTATTACTACTACCTATAATTTATTGGGCTACCTTTATCCATTTAAAAAATTAGGACCTGTAATATTAATTTCCACTTGGCAAATGAATAAATTGGACTATTTTCTAAGATAATAATATCATTCTTAAATTTTTGCTATCTATAACACAAAAATTTGCATTAATCACATGGTTTTAATACTTAAATTGCATATGAGAACACCAATAAATACAAATTAACATATGGACCTACTTATTACAGTTACACAATATTTAAGAAATCCTCATAATTTTCTCAAATGACATCATTTTTATATGTAATTAGCCATTTAGAACAGCCAACAGCAAAGACTAATTTAAACTATACCTTTAAATATCATCTGCCGTCTGTTATATCACAAAAAAAATCGCGTAATACTAAAGAACTCCAAATTACCCCCTTGGAGGGCAAAGCATTCCTCAAAAACAGTTACCCCATCTCGGATCCCAAATAGCAACTATCTTTGCACGAAATCCGTACAATTTAGGAAACAAAGAAACGATTTTTTACCCATATAATAATCTGTCTCTGGGTTTGACTATTTCGTGTCGGTCCCACTGTGTCATTACCCAGCGACAAAAAATATTTTCGTGGAGAACTACTCTTGGTGGTCGAATCATTGTAATTACGGAGCCGGCCGTCGAACGCCCTTGGCGCCACTGTCTCGGCCGACGGCGGCGCTAGTGAATTTTGGTTGGCGTTCAAGGGACGAAGTGTACTAAAAGGGAATCAATCAATGAGCAAATTGCTTTGTACTTGCCGCATAGCCCACGTTGAACTTCATTCATAAAGGGAATTTTTAGCAATGAATGCTGAAATTGGTACCGACGTTAGAAGTAGTATTTTGAAGAGGAAATGGTGGTGTGTTATTAGTATTTAACTACGGGTTTGTTAATGTATTGGGAAGAATTTTTACTTTTATGTGTTGTGGAAATTTTACTGTGCCAGTAACCTGTTCAAATCACTAAAATCCAGTCCTGGATTTTAGTACTTGCTTGGTGTAGACAAATAGCACGAAATTCCCTCATTGGTTTTAGTTTTAGTTATGATTCCAGTCAAGTGAATAGAAAGTAGTTATATTTACTGGAACAAGTATGGCATTTCCACTCTTACTACTAACTGTATAGTCAGATATTTTTCAGTTGTATTTGTTTTAGTAACAAAACATTTATACGTTACACGCTCCTCGTGAAATAAACACTTAAACACTACGATTTCATGGAGCTACTTGAACAAAATAAGCAATAATTTGCTGCTATTTTGCTACTGAATTTCTTCAAAATCACTCACTTTTAATACTGGATTTTTAGCGATTTGAACGAGTTACTATCACTGTGAAACGCCACCATTAATAAATTTCATTAACATATTGAGAAACTACCTACATGGTTTCCAACGAAAAAATCATTTGCCTTCTGGTTGCTGAAATAACGAAGTAACGAAGTGATAAAATAAAGTTCTTGTTTCAATATTCATAGTTTCACAAACGCTATCAATTGAAAATGATGTAACAAAAATAGTGTTCAATGAATCTGAATTACGAATTAAACTAAAATTTCAATGACGGAACACTTCAGGAAATAGTTTGTATGTCTTTTCATTAAAATTAAAAGTCTGATTTAGATTAACTTTTAGGCTGAAATACATTATGTGTCTATTTCCAAATAGTAATGAAAATTCAAAATATTAACGTAATAATATTATGGCAATGTAAAAAAATCATAATATTCAGATATTTTTAATTTTCTTGCAAATAATAAATACCTACCAAATTTCCTTATGCAAGATATTTGACAAACGATTAGTCAGTGAAATAAAGACTATTAAATTATTGAAATATAAAGAAATTCATATAGTTCCAAGAAGTTCTAACAAGTTATATGAATATTATAGTAATTTGTTTCCTTTTAAAATATTAAATAACTATATCATTTATTAATATAAAAACTCATAGAAGAACTGAAGAACAAGACTTTTACATTAAGAGTTAAAAAATCTAAACAGTTGTAGAAGAAAACTGAAACTCTCACAATATAATGTGAAACAACCAAACCAAGTATTGTTTTGTCATTTGACATTTCTCGTAGAGTGTGTCTTTTGTTTTTTCCCATTTGTTTTGTTTTGTCGTTTGTTAGTTTCACACAGAACACAGAACTAAAACAAAGAGGCTCCCGACAAGGCACTTGTTGTGGTCAGAGTTGTAACAAGATTTTTTGTACTTCGAACTGAATTAGTTACTGGTCTTTTGTTTTCCGAAATTACTTAGAACTTTGTATTATTTAGAATAATATCAATCTTTTTCTAAAAACATGAAGTTTATTACATGTTTAACTTTTTCATAATTTTGATGAACGCTTAATGTAAAAGAATAATTTTAAATGGACGTCTGCATAGATTTGTTTCATTAAATCATTCTAGTCGTCAGTGGCAAGTTGTCATTGTTTTTATGCATTTTTGACGACATAAAGACATCAGAGTGATTTAAAAATGTGTTTTAATTCACTTGTGAATAAACAGTTGTTTAAAGTTGTTGCTTTAGAGTTAATAATAGCAGTTTAAAACGTCAAAATTGAATAAAAATATTTAAACATGTTTTTGTACAATTGTACCTTCACACTGAAGTTGGTGACAAAATTTAGTTCTTCAAGCAAAACCAATTAAACGACTAAACAATAACAAAAGTCAAAATATCATGCTCTTCCAACGATATTCAACATCAAAACACCATTTAAACAAAACAAAAATTTAGCCACCAAAAAACTTCTTCAACTACGATCTCTCAGTCTTACCACACGCAGCATAGCGCACAGTTTCCGTTCGTTTCGCCTCCTAAAATAAGTACATTACATTGTCCTTGAGTAATTACTGTAAAAAGAAACCGCCAATTACAGTGCTCTTGCGGGCGAGCAGCATCAGAGACAAGAGACACTGAGCCACTGAACACATAAACACTAACGAAACCAAGTGTTTTGTGTTTGTGACAATGCTTGACTCAGCTAGACGCTGTGACAAAAACACAGTGTTAATTTTGACACTGGTACATTACGTGCTGAATGCCTGTGAATTTAGGCTTTTGTTTTTAGTCATTTGTCTTTGGGATTTTGATTGTTATGTAACGTGATGTATGTGAAAAAAATATAACATACGTCAGATTTATACAATTGAATTTTGGTGGAGGTATACAGAGTGTCCTATGAAACTGTTTAAGCATGGGGATCTCGAGAACTATAAGAGATACGAAGTTGGTTAAATTAGACAAAAGTTGCCCCTTTAGGGGACCAATTTAGACATGGATTGTTTTCCCACAAAAATGCATAGCTGATAGGACGAACTCTGGACGAGTTGAAGGAGGCAATTGAGAAATCGATGTTTGTAGCAAGATGACTTGCATATGCTACGCTCTGTATTTTTGTTATCTTCAGTTATTTTTAGATACAAAAGTTCAGAGGTCATCTGCATCCCCCTGTACCCTTTAGGCCAACGTTCCATAGATTTTTGGGCGTCTGCAGACAGTTCTTCGACAGCAGAGCTCGAGATAAGTCCAACATGTAGCCCGCTGCTACGGACATTACGCTTTTGAGCGTAATTTGAAGTATATTTTTGTAGAAATTCATATATAAGTTTAGTGGAAACGTATAAGTTCTTTACTTTTAGCCATTTATTGTTTGTATTCGTATTTATTTGGTATTTGTGTGTGTGTGTGTGTGTGTTTATTAAAAGATAAATATTTCTAAGTAAAAGTGCTCTTTAGTTCTTCTATGTCATGATTAATGCCGCTCCCTCAATTAATCCCGTCTTAATTCGAGCCACGACTGGTTTATCCTTTAAGTCAACTTACTTCCTTTTTCATTCTACCCCCTATTTTACCTCTGTACTGCTACAATGTTGGAGAGAGTCTACGCCAACTTCCAAGAACGTCTCCAGCAATGCATCGTCAAAAACGGTCACTACATGACTGATGTGATTTCCACACCTATGGGTGGATTCTGTTCAAATATGTAAATGCTACAGATTTGTAAATCTTTAAATAATGAACAAAATCACATCAATGTTTGTTGACAAGTATAAAAATGTTCATATATGTTTATAGATTTCATAGCGATTTTGTTTCATATTTATAATTTTACATATCTGTAGCACTTACAGATTTGAACAGAATCGACCCATTAATGGTGGGATTCTGTTTAAATCTGTAGTTGCTACAGATCTATAAAACTGTAAATATTAAACAAAATCGCAATGAAATTTATAAGCATATGAACATTTTTATATTTGTCAACAAATATTGATATGATTTTGTTCAATATTTAAATATTTACAAATTTGTAAATCTTACAGATTTGAACAGAATCTCACCATTATTGTCACAAATGCTATTTCATTGCGAACCGAATCCGTAAAACAATTTGTGTTTGAGTAAAAATTACCGACTTCATAATTTTTTAAAACCATCGGTCCTTTGTGCCGGACCCTGTATATTGGTTAAATAATTACAAAAACAAGTCAGAACATAAGGACAAAATTAGCACACCCAGCTCATCTCCGATTGCACAATAAACAGAACTAATTCTCAATGAGTTTCAAGCAATGAATTATAATTACATGACAATTAAATTCTCATAGTTAATGAGAGGGGCGTTCAATACAGCTTAGAATGGCATTAATAATGAATCAGATGGTCATTAATATCTCAATAAGGTTCCGTCTTTTTTTACAGCGAACGATTAGTGCTGAACGTCGCTCAACGTTCATTCGTAATCGCACTCACAGTAGAAGTCGTAGAAATGCGCGAGCCACTCGTTATTAACTCACTTGGATGGCTTTACAAAACGATCAATTTTTAAATTCAGCGTTATGAATTAGATGCGATAATAGGTGTGTTGATTTTAACAAAGGTGGTAAATTGCTTCCATTCAATCTAATTTGTTTACTGATTGTAGTTTTATGTGAATGGATTATACACACAATTTAATTATTAGAGATTTATTAATTGTTTTGTTTGATACCCTATTAACAGAAATGTAAATACAAATAATTTAAATGGATTTGTCAAACTTAAGAAAGAGTACAAAATATATTACTCTCAAAATTAAAAGTTTATAATACAAACAAATAATGTCGTAATTATTCGAATGAATCGTAACCTTACAATCCAATTGACATGAATCGTCCATGGGATGTTTCAAAATATCTTATTCTTGTACTTTAAGTAATATTACGTAAATCTATCCTAGCCACATCCTTAATACGTATAAAAATTACATACTCAATACAAACATCTCAGAGTAATACATGGGATTCATAATTCCATAATTGGTAAATTATTATAACAGATTTTATGAATCAATCAACAACAAATAATATATAAGTAATAAGTATAGCTATATTTTTTAAATTATTTCCCTTCATATATGACATGCCAATAATACTAGAACATAGGTTTTGTATTGTACTGATTTCAGCAAAAAATAAATGGTGTCACTCTAGGTATAGGTATAATATAAATTACAAATACGTGACTTTTCTGTGATTTCTTTATCATTAATACCTATTTTACTCAATAGTTTTATATAAAAGAACGCACCAATTTGTTGTACAATAGGTGCACGTGCCGTACGGGTAAAGCAATTATAAATTATCCAGCAGAAACAGTAAGTAAGCATTCCACGTAAATTAGATTAGACTTTAATTAATAATTCCAGTATTGTTTGAGTTTTCATTAAACAAGAACAATATAATTTTTATGGCTACTCCCGGTTTTTAATATATGTAGGTACCTAGCTATATTCTGTTCTCAATGCCAGTTTTATGTTTTATTAAATTTTAATACTCGTTACAGTAGCTTTGACAAATTCGAATATCACACGAATTAATTAGCCTATACTATTGTATGAGTTTCATTGTTCAACCCACAAACTGTGTAGTCTTGCAGTTGTTCATAAAATCATAAAATCTCAACCTTTTGTACTTGTATAGTAATATTACGTCTGTACTGTACTTATGGATCAAACTTTAAGCGTATATTTATTTATTTATTTATTTATTTATTGTTCTTTAACCACGTTACAAAGAATTATTTTTGTTTGTAGCAAGTCAGTACAGCACAATACATTACAAAATACAAATTAAAATTCACGAAGTGAGTTTCATATCAACATTTTTGTACAACAAATGTAATCGTCAATGGAGTAGAAAGCCTGCTTTAATAGATAAGATTTAATTGTCTTTTTAAATTGTTTTAAATCTAAAACTTTAACATCCTCAGGCAAAACATTGTATAGATCGAAATTTAAGGTGTGAGTTTTTGACTTTTGGAGTCTAAATGTAGGTTTACGTAGGAGATTAGCAGACCTAGTATGGTAGGAGTGGCAGTCACCATTTTTGATAATATTAGATTTAGATTTATGTATTTCAAGTAGAGAATGCAAAATGAATATAGATGGTAAAGTTAAAATATTTAGTTCAATGAAAGCTTCTTTACAATGCTCTCTAAACTTGAGACCCAATATTATTCTAACAGCTGTCTTCTGCATACGAAAAATTGCTATTGCATACGAAGAGTTTCCCCACAGAAGAGTCCCATACGATATGACAGAGTGAAAAAGGGCGAAATATACAGATTTTAAAGTACAAATATCAATACTTAGTTTAAGTCTTCGAAGCAAAAACAATGAGCCTGAAAGCTTCTTACTAATAGACTTCACATGAGAAGAACCGTTCAGTGAAGGTTCTAAATGAATACCGAGTATAACAACTGATTCTCCCTTGTTCAAAAGATTCGAGTTAGAAACAATCAGTTGTTGCGTCTTGTCCGCATTTAAAAGTAAATTATTTGCGGCAAGTAAATTATGTACCTATCACGTTCTACTGATAGCGGAACAAAAAGAATTTTTCAAACATTCGTAAAATTAAGGGTTGTTTACTTAAAGAAAGCATGTTTCATTACTGTGAAATTAAATATATTCATTACACAATATCAGCGTTGGATTAGATAATTTCTTTTCGGTACCACTAATTGTAATATTTAAAAACAAAAAAGTTAAACAGTATAGTTATACAGTATTTATTAGCATAATTTCATTAATATAATAATAATTTTAGAAACAAGAAAAATGAAATTTTTAAGTACTTACAGAATGTCTCATTTGCTTGGACCCATTTATTAATTTTTGTCATACCTGCACAAAAAGTAACCTTTTTCGTGCCTGTTTTACGTGCGCAAAGTGGCTTATTTTTTAACTAGACAAAAATGCGTGCGCAAAGTACAAGCGTGCGGGAATAGCGTGCGCAAAATTTCACTTTGCGCAGGCAAAATTTAACACTCACACAGTTGTCTGTAGTTACCGACACGAAATGTGCGCGTAGCACTATCGCCACACACGTGATAATCTAATACTACAAGCACGTGAACAGCTGTAGTACCTACTTCTCTATGCATAGTTTCTACTGTCGACTATTGTGCAGATTGTGCATTGGATATTGGATCTAATGGACAATAATATTTTATTCTTATATTTTAATGTTCTTTTCTTTACTGTTAATAATTAGTTTCTTATGCTTTTACATGTAGGTAAATATTAGTTACTTTTTTATTTTATACATTAATTTTAAAAGTATTCATTTTATCTTTTGATAAATAAGGTCACTCAAAAGGTTACTTTTTGTGCAGTAATGACAAAAAATATCGTGTGCATCTCGTGAGCAAAGGCGCAATTGCGCTTGGCTTCGTTGCAGCCCTCGCCGTAGCGACCCTCGACCTCCTCGGCTCGCCTCGGTAGGCCTCGAGCCGCTACTGCTCGGGCTGCAACTCGCCTCGCGCAATTGCTTACTTTGCGCACTAGATACACAATATACTATTTCGAATGTCAACAAAATTCTTTTTGATTTGTATGAAACACACAACGATCACAAGCAATACTAAATATACAAACGTACTTTATAACACTTTATTTCCGATACGTATTGCAACACCCGAAAAACTGACTATTCAACATTACAAGCCCAGTTGATATATTAGTTCTAACAAAAACATCAACTTACATAAACATAACTTGATATTCATAGTACATTCTTAGAATATCTTATAGATTCATGATCAGTGCGTCCAATACTATACACCCTTAAATTTTGTTACACAGGTTGGGTTACACCCTGTATACTATTCAAAATTATAATCTGTTCTGAATATCGTAGGTACGCAAATCTCAGATAAATTAATTTATCCAATACAAAAGCATCATAACTATGGTGATTATAAACATGCAGAGTAAAACATTGCCTACTAGTGCCTTATATATATATATATATATATATATATATATATATATATATATATATATATATATATATATATATATATATATATATATATATATATATATATATATATATATATATATATATAGTGTCCTAGATCTCCTCTGAGGAGCATAGGGCTTCCACGAAGTTTTTCCATCGGGTTCTGTGCTGTGCCAGTTGTTTGGCTTGAATCCAGGATTTCTAGTGCCTTTACTTTATATTATTTGTAGTTGATTGATTGATAAATAACAGATTTTATGAAAAAGAAACAAAAAATCAGTACATTCAGTACAGTATGTAAAAAATATATAATTTTTTTTCAGATTCAGTACAAGGATCTGAAAATCAGTATTTTCTTCAATAATAATAAATTTGTGTATGTTATTTAAGTGCACTCCGAAGAGCTTGAAATAAGTACGTAGATTTTCACTGGAAATATCTGTGTTCTCAAATTTATTATATCAATATTTATTAATAAATAATAAACGAAAAATTATTTTTTTCGGACTCATTGAAAATTCAATTTAGCGGCGTATTTATTTGACAAGCAACCTCACCAGGATTATTTTTCTCAAAATTAAGAAGCACGAAAGAATCCTCAAAGAATCCTTGTGTGAACAAGGCCGCATGAAAATCCAATTGAAATTCTTGTAGTAATTGATCAAAAGTTAATGTTAAGCATTTGGAAATGATTTTGTAATCGTTTCCTTAATTATTAAGATTACTGAATATTTAACAAGACAATTTGTGAGTTTATCATACTTACATTAGTAGTAAAACTCCAAATCAAGAACTTCAAGTCATGTTGTGTTTAATTATTAATGACAATCATAATTGTAACAGTTACGTTAATGTACAACGTAATCAGTGCTCGTATAATGTAATGTAATATGTAGCCTTTAACACTCGCTCCAATTGTACAGCAAAATATCAATTATCGTTCGTAATAGTAATAACGTACTACAGTTCAACATATTTTTTCATACATGAATTAGGTAGGTGCTATCTATGGCGTTACAATTTGTGTGTTTGTTTCTAATATTTATTTATAACACCTTTGACAGATTTTATTTTAAATTAATTTCACAAAATAGGTTGTGCATCCCAAGATAGAATAGAAAAACATATATTTCCAGTTGGATTATTTTAATCTGAATCTGAATTAATGTCCATCAAACTTAAATCTTTATATTTTATTACTTTTTGTCTTCATTTCATAATTTTTTTCGGTCACTATCAATGGCAAGAAAAATGTAAAAAGCAACAAGCATGCAGGTAAGCTTCCTTTTTCGAATAATTTTAGTTTTACTTCATTTCTTTAAAAATACAGAAGTTATTATGAAAATACTGGAGCCATATTTACAGTATTTTCAACTTCAAAATGACATTGTATAGCTAGGATGCGGAAAAGTACGAGTTTCGGGTTGGTTTCGGACAACCGTAGTAGTGGAGAATAGAGTGAAATAGAAGAAAAAAGTAATATCGAGAGTATTCTAGGAATTCGAAAAAAAGGTAGACGAGCACTTTAAGAGCAGTTTTCGCAAGGAGCACATTTTTTGAACTAGGTACTAGATTGAAGATTGCAGATTGAAGACTAACATGAATAGAATTAAATTAAATTTTAATTAATAATTATGCTAGGATAAGAAAATTTAAATAAATTTATGAAATTCCATACAGAAACAGTGGTCATAACTGTTTGATTAAAAAACTATTAAATTTAAACTGCGAATAATTTCTTAGAGTGAATAAACATTCGTATCTCACGTGGTTTATACAATATTTTATTCAATTTTGATGAAATTATTTCAAATATGAATAATTATAAATTTATTTAGACTTATCAATAAAAACTAATCAAAGTATAGTCGTCAGTGGCAAGTTGTCATTGATTTTATGCATTTTTGAAGAAATAATGACAGTTTAAAACGTCAGAGTGATTTAAAAATGTGTTGAGTGATTTAAAAAAAAATTATTATGGGTAAATAAGTCGACTTCAAATAAAAATCTAACTAAGTAGAAGTAATATTTCTGGTGTTTTGTTGGTAATATGTAGGATAGTGATTTAAAAAAAAATTATTATGGGTAAATAAGTCGACTTGAAATAAAAATCTAACTAAGTAGAAGTAATATTTCTGGTGTTTTGTTGGTAATATGTAGTTGTTGAACTCTTGTGACTCAGGATACAATAATAAAACAAAACCCTATCCCTCCGATCAATATTTCTATTCCTCACGCCATATTCTTATTCTAACTAATAGGCGTCCAGTTTTCGATACTCATTAGTAGTCATACATCATTATAGAGCAACCGTATCTACTCCATGCGCCTATTTGATTCGCATTTTTAATCGTTTCTTGTTCTCCTCAAACGTATCATTTACGTACGTCTGCTGTGTTCACACACTCACACACTCACACACACACACACCGACACTTTCCTACGTCTGTAATAACTGTTCCCGTTCCTCGTACGGAACTGCACCAAGGGAAAATTAAAATTACAGTAAGTCGGGAAAAAATGCGAGTGAACGAATGGGTGAGCGTGAACAATTTCAAATTAAAAGGACTTGTAAAGGTTCTACTAAAGTTTTTTGTTTGTAGTTATCTTGTTAAAGAAATGATAATAAAAATGTCGTTAGTTATGCACTCAGTTGTGAGTTACTCTGCTCTTGTTTTGAATTAAATTTCCTGCTGGATGTTGGATGAAAGTGATACTTGACGTATTTTAAGGTTAAGCTTGTTTTTAAAATTGACGTATTTTCTGACGTCTTCAATGCGTCATAGACGTAAGAGTAAGAAAAATATACCAACTGACAAAATATCAACATTATTATAAGAGTGTATAGTAAGAAATAATTTTTTTATTTAATTTTGACGTTTTAAACTGCTATTATTAACTCCATAGCAATAACTTTAAAAAAGAAATGCATTTTAGTTTATGCCCTGAGAAATATAATGCCGCAAACCTCGTTTTGTTCTCTCTTTCAGTATTTGACACATTTTCCAATTCGCAAATTTTAGAATGCATATTAAAATTATGTAAGCTATCAAACTAAAGATTGTTGCATTATATTTCTCGAAATTTAATCGACTTACAACATAACCAAATATATTTATTTAGATAATTTTTACTTAAGTAGTAGTACTCAAAAATTAACTAGTATCCTCAATATGTCAAAAGCGGTAAGATAAACAAAAATTTCTTACCATTCAATTCCTCGCACCGAATTTTATTGGTAGGAAAACAAATTGAATCAATTTGTATTAAGATTCGAAGTTTTTTCTGGAGACAAAATCAAATCTAAAATAGCAATGAGCCGTTGTCGGCAACTTAATATTAAAGCAACATTGCTGGAAATACAGTCGGCGATATTTCTAAATTTCGGGCAATATACCAGCATTTTGAATATTCACACAATTTGGCAACTTATAAGACAATAAGACTTTTAGCAACTTTCCGGGTATATTCTCAAAGTGATAATGAGAATATTGTCCATTCGAAATATTGTCTGTGGTACATTGCTAGTCCATACCATTAAGCTAGATTCAGAGCTACTCAATTATAAGTATAAGTGCTAAATTAACCAACCAGTGCTTCCACAAAAATCCTATTTCAATTATTATAAGTGCGGACGTTGCGCATTGGTTGTTAAATTTGTTACTTATAATTCGATAGGACAGAATCTAGCTACCTCTTTCAAGATATCGAGTGAGTTAATCTTTGGGAAGTTTCAGTAATGAAAAAAATACTGAAACAGCTACGCATTAACAAAAATTACTAGAAAACGGAATCTACAGAATAAACTCGATTATTTACTTCATACCGTTACAGAAATGTCACAAATGGAATTTACTCATACTCAACTATTTTAATTACATTCAAAATTAATGATCAAATGACAAAGACACAAACAAAACCAAAGGCACATAGATTAATAATAATTAATTCTTGCTCCAGTGATAGGTTAATTACTTATTAATTTATCTATTCACGTCACACAAAAAGTTAATTAGTTCGAGAAAATATGGTTACCTACTTGCACACATCGCTTCTGTATAGCGAGCGACAAAAAGAGGTTTTCTGGATCCATGACTATATATGCTCTAAGGACAAGCCGATGTAGATATCGACATCGAAAGTAGTTCTGCACTTGTTTCCACTTGTTCTTCATTTGTCCATCGCTTGCTGGCGAGTTTTTTTGCGATTGGGAATTGATTTAGTTATTCTACTAACTCACAGATGTTTCGGAGTAACCAACCATAGACTTGTTAAGAACGGAAATTAAATCTGTTACTAGATTAGTTCTGCTTGTCGGAAATAATTAATAAATTACTTCATATAGTTTTTCTTTGCCAAGCAATACCTGGAGTGCTTTGATCCAAAAGGGACTATGGACCAAATACGAGAATTGTGGCAATTTCGGAATTCAATTGCAATATTGTAAAGGTTTACAATTATGGAAAAGAAATTATTTCAAAATAGTATTCCAAGGATTAAGACTTGTCGGCTCATTATTTTCATAAAAATATTGCTTACTTCCTTTTCTTTTCTTAGTAGGATTCAAAACTGTTAAGAAGGTATTACTTGAAATATCAGTAATACAACTATATTCTTTGATGTGTCAATTTACTCTGAAAATTGTACTCAGAAATGATTAGATCTTGAAAATTTATAAAAATAGTCGTTAAAATGGTAAAAAATGTATACCTTCACCTTAAGGAGGTTCCCTACACATGCAGTGGCGTACTCAGATATCAGCCTTTAATTAATAAAAATATTTTTATTAATGTAAAACAAAATTCGGTCAACGGGTGTTAGTTGATATTGCAATTCGTTCAGTTGCGGTGATATATTTTTACAATAATTTCTAATTCACTAATCAAAAAATGCTTGAAGATTTTTTTTTCAATCGACAATATTGTTAAGTACAACTATGTGGTCAACCTTCTTCAAATTTAGGGAAATTGATGTCCGTGCTTGCATACGTTTATATACCAAAAATTAAGTAAATAGAACATTTCTAACATCTTTTTATTTAATCAATTAATGGAAAGCCATAAGAGCCCATGTAAAATATTAAAATTTAAAAATTAATTTCGTTCAAACTACGTGGTCAAAAATTTCCAAAAAATTCAGGTATCATTTTTATGACACAGACAACATAAATTCGAAGTTTGGTTGCATTAGAACATTTTTTAAAATGTCTAGGGAACCTCCTTAATTGAAGTAAATATTGAAATTTTTTGAATAATTAGTTTCAAGCTACGAGTTATTTCTTTAAAAGATCTTACTTAAACCAATTTTATGGGAAAACTGTATATTATTTTTGTCATTTTGACGACTGGTATTGTTCCATTCTAAATTTGATTTTTTGGATTACAGTGCAAAATGCTTTATATTTATGTACTCAGATATATAAATTAATTCTTCGTGTATTAAAGAAATACACAACTTTCACCGAAATCCATAATTTGACTTTGCAACCTCCTTAATAAATTCATGGATATGTACTGTACATACCTATCTACTTATGTGTTATGCTTTTGTAATGTAATAAAACGAAGTTATTGTAAAACTAAAACTAAATTATTGTTTACTGTAGAGTAATGTTATATTTTGGCAAGTCAGCAGTTCTCAAATTAGGAGTATTTATCCTTATCATTAACATGTTCACAGTTAAACAACACAATCGTTGCATTTGTAACTACTAATCAAATTTTCTTTGATTCTAATAGCCCAATTTAGTAATTAATAATTACAATAAACAAAAAGAGTATTTACGGCAAAAATAAAGATATAAAAGAAAATAATTTTTGGTCAATGCTCTATTGCAGTTCTTAGTACATAATATAGTTTCCAAAAATATGTAGGAATATTGTTGATAATATTGTTTCATTAATTGCCGTTTATAGAAAATGCCACAGTGCGTACAGAGTTGAGGTATTTACAGGCCAATTAAAGTTGTCCGTATTTTGTGTTCAAATCAATTTCAAAGCTTTTCAGATATTTTGAATTTTAGATTTGAAAATGCTAATAATTTTTTATGAAAATTGTTGTATTTTCTATGGTTTAGGCAAGTTTTTAATTATTTTGGAAATTTATTATATTTTGGTCTAAAACTGAAACTAATTTTTTAAATAAATAAGTCTACTTCTATATCTATACTAATATAATAAAGAGGAAAGATTTGATTGTTTGCTTGCATTGAATAAGCTCCGAAACTACTGGACCGATTTGAAAAATTCTTTCACCGTTGGGAAGGTACTCTATCCCCGGGTGACATAGGCTATATATTTTCAAAAAAAGTTTCTTCTTATGACGAAAATGTACAGTGATTTGTCACTTAATTGAACAAAATAACAAACAGATTAGATAACCAGACATTTAATTAAACTACTATGTATTAGTTGTTGAATAGGAATTTCGAATTCAGTTGGTCTAGGTGTTTTGAAATAGACAGTTATGGATTGTTAGCATTATTGGTTCGTATTAAGTTTTGTTTATTTTTTATGTTTATAACGATGTCAAATTGCATTGTTGTCGGCGGTTATCTAATTTAGAGTTTACTGCACCGATTGAGTTCAACTTTGGTATGGTAATAGCTAAAGATGTAAAATATGACGTGGGCACAATAAAATAGCTGTAACCGATTGGGTTTAAATTTCATTTCTCAGAGATGTTGGGAGCAAGCGCTTTCAAATTTGGTACAGTATAATAGCTAAGAATCTGTCTTGAAACATAGCCATAGGTATATTAAAATGTTAGTTATCTTGAAACAAAAAGGTGGCTAGCTAACTCAAAATGACCTGCACCGATTGGATTCAAATTTGAAATGGTTATAACTTATGATTTAACTTATGACATGAGCATACTAAAATATCAGTCCGCCATCTTTAAACAAAATGACGGTAACCGATTGGATTCATATTTGGTATGGTATCATGGGCGTAGTTAGAATTGCCACCATGTATGGTATGGTAATAACTTTAAATTTGAGCTATTTTGAAAACCGGTAACCGGTTCATATCAAGAAGAAGTATGAAAACCGGAACAAAACCGAACCCTATAAAGCAAAGTGAACCGCGAACCGAACCGTTATTTAGTGCAGTTTGAGTCGCCTTTAAAATATTTAGTTTCTCAGTGTTTAGAGAGTCACTCGTTCATTACTAGCTCCGTCCCGACACTTTTAGGAAACCTGTATAAACAACCCTACATCTAACAAGATTCCACCCCATCTTCCATTTCCATCCATTCACCAACATTCCACTATTGATTTCCACCCCCTTGCCTCCACCCCCGCTGCTGTCTGCCGTGCCAGGCCGTGCGGGGGTGCGCTACCCCCGCAGTGCGCACGCGCGCGCAGCCCCAATGACCGGGCCGCTGGCTGGGGTGCGCCCCCTGTCTCATGCGGGGGTGGAACGCCGACACGCACAGCAGAGCAAGGAAGGTAGTCTGGGGGTGCGATGGGGGTGAAGGGTGGTGGGTGGTGGGTTCTGAGGCCATTTTTGTTGATATGGTGGCGCGATATGGGTCTAAGATGAGATGGTAGTAAGGGATAACTAGAATACTCTCGATTTTATTTTATTCCACTATTTTCTCCACAACTACGGCTGCCTAAAACCAGCCCGAAACTCGTTCTTTATCGCATCGCGATATGGGTGTAAGATGAGATGATAGTAAGGGATTCCTAGAATACTCTCGATTTTTTTACCTCTCGCCTCATATTCTATAAGAGAGGTATTGTAATGGGTCAAAATTTTCGAGTATGAGTTTTTGGTGGATAAGCACGTTTTAGGTTCTCTAGAATACGAATTTAATATTTTCACGATGATGTCTGTGTGTGTGTGTGCGTATGTATGTATGGATGTATGGACGTATGGACGTATGGACGTATGGACGTATGTGACGATTTTTCGTCCACGATAACTTAAAAAGTATCAAACCTTTAATAACAAAATTTCATATTTAAGGTTTTAATAAGGATCTTAACACCGGATAAGATTTTGGTAGAAATCCGCAAACCGGAAGTAGTACTTTTTGGAACTTGATATAGTTTTTCTTAAATAAATTGGTACATTATTTATTTATGACAATTTTTGCAATTAAAAATAAAAGATAATATAATTATCTATGGGTACAGTTAATTTTAAATATAATTTGCTGAATCTGGTAGTATATAGCAATAAAATAAAGTGCAACTAAGTACCAATATCTTGTTGTCCATGATATGAAAATTGTTTTTACTCAAAATTTGAATTATAATGACAGTGACATTACAGTTGACATATTTTGCTTGCATCTTGGTTTACATTATCGTTTACATATTACATCAACATGAAACTATTAAAATGTAAGTAAAACTATTTATTATAGATTAGTAGAATCAGCAGAATTAGGCGAGAGGTCGTGTACTGGCCACAGCAGATTTTTTCTATTCCACTCGTTTTCCCGCTACTACGACTGCCTAAAAGCAGCCCGAAAATCGTACTTTATCGCATCCTAGCAATGCAATGTCATTTTGGAGTTAAAAATAGTGTAAAAGTATTTTAGTTGCGAGTAGAATGTTACTTTATTATTGAATTTATGTAATGTTTTATAAACATTTAATAGAGAAAGATTGTATCTATAAAGATGTTCCTTTTTAAAAGGAACCTAACCTAACCTAACCTAACCTAACCTAACCGGGTAAAGTGTGCATAAATTTTTATGAATTTTTCGGTATTTTTATAATCATGTACAATTTTTGTATTAAAATTATAAAAAGGCACAACTGTTAATTGTAGGTATATAATCCTTGTTGAAATACAATTTGACCATTCTTGTACTGGCCACAAAACACTCGCCACGTTAGTACGTTTTGTGCTGAATTTTAGGAACTAGACGGACCTCTTAAGGTAGATTCAGACCTACCGAATTATAACTATAAGTGTAAGTGGCTCATTTAACCAACCAGCACCCAAAATTCGCACTTAAATTGAAATTTGAATTTTGAGGAAGCGCTGGTTGGTTAATTTAGCACTTATACTTATAATCGGGTACGTCTAAATCTAGTTTTATACGAAAGGTTTTGATGTTATATCAAAAAGCCACGGATTATTTAAGATTTTTTTCATACTTCTAAATTCTGACAAAAAGCCATTTTGAAGCTATCAATAAATTTATAAATTCTTCTTCTAAAGCCATTTGGTATTTTCAAATGGATTTATCTTAGGTACTTAAGTAAATTTTGTTGGTGGGTGATAATAGCTTTGTGTTTGTGTAATTTATTTTATCTTGAGGTTTCAAAAATATTTTTAACTAATACGTAATTTAGCTCCTAAAAAGATTTCCCAGGCGAAAACTGGAACATATTAGATCGAAGTATATAAGTATACTGTCGAAATTTATTATTTAATAGAATGGAGAAGAGAAATAACATTTGACTACATCCTAGAAAATTTTCTCCCTCGTCCTGCTAGCCATTTAAAGTTCAGTTTTGTAATAGTAATTACACCTGAAAACATAATAATTAAATCATATTCAAAGTAGCAGATTTATGTTTCATCTCTAAGATTACATATTTCAACTGAATTTTTTTTTGGGAGCGGCATACCGAGGTGGAGCGATTTTTTTTTGTTTCTGTATGTTCTTAACTACTCACATGCCAAATTTCACTTGGTTATGTATTAGTCTTGGGTTTCAATAAATTTTTGACTCTCCTGACTGGACTAATTGCAATATACTTTAATGCAGTTCTTTTGTATATTTCTATAAATTTCAAAAAAATTAATCACGCACCTGAATAGTAGAAATTATATTTATCGAAGTAAACTACCTAACAAACTGGTCTATAAGTACGACTATTTAATACCTGACTTATATTTATTGAATAATAATTAATTTCGCGTCACATTACAACTCCACAGCTTTAATTAACGTCGGAACAAATATATTCTCAGTTTAACTACAAACGCAGCAACCAATTAGTATTATATGCGTGATTGGATGTCATACGCATGCATATAAGGAAGAAATTAACAAACCTTTTAACGAATTTATCATCCTAATGTCAAGAAAGAAAATGCTCAAGATTTAATAACATTCCTTCCGATAATTAACACTTCCATCTTGAAAAAACACATGAAAAAATTTACCTTTGAGCGCAACTTTCCCAAAACATTTCCTCTTCGCATAACTGCAGATCAATGATCATCTACGTAGTTTTGCCGCAGTCAGTGCTTAATTTTATTTTTTTATATGAATCTACACGTGCGTATATCAGAGCCGAACTAAAATAGAACGAATTCAAAATATTTTTTACGCAGTTTTTAATAAAGAATGCCATGTGGAACGGATTATTGTTAATAATTACCATTAATTTAGTGATTATTTTCAATATTTTGAAAAGTGTCGCCATCAAATTATGTTGCTATGCGTTTATTGAACGATTACTATGCGTTTGATGAGTGGTTTTTTGAAAAAACAAATTTGTGATTTATTTGCCGTAGTAACAATTATTTTTATTGCCTAGGCACTAAATGGTTATTTGTATTCTAAGGATTAAAAGTAGTCTTTTGCAGATTGACGATTGAAGCTAGACAGCATTGTAGCAAAAACATAAATAGAAAATGTCAATCGGCGAAAAACATTTTTCCATTTTCAAACACCAACTTAAATTTAAAATCAAAACATTCACTACTAAATTTTTTTTTTCTAGATTGGACTTGAAGAATCAGTGAATAAATCATAAAAAGGGAGCTGTACTTCTAGACCTGTTCTTATATGTGGTAAGTTTATTTCTAAAAATATATTCAATCTCTTAAACCAAAATTTAAAGAAGTGAGGAAGAGCTGGACATTACCTAAGTATTTATACAATACTTATCACTTATACTTAAGTATAAATATTATTTTGGTACTTATTACTTTAAAATTTTAAGTATTTACTAAAATAAAAACTTAAGACTTATTTATCATATCATAATCGTAAATAATACTGAAATACTCTTTAAATACTTAAGTTTTCAATAATACTGAAATAATGTAAACGTACTTAAGTTATTTTAATAGTTTAAGTAATTATACTCTTCAACCTGCGACCACAGCGACAGAATACGACCTTTTTACGGTAAATTAACCTTTCTCGCTAAAAAAGGTAATACCTAATCGAAATAATAAGGATACAAATGTTACAAACCATGCAATTTATTATTAAGTTATTGATTTTGAAGAATACTTATTTTTCAGTACTTTTCACAAGAAAGTCTTATACTTGATAACAAGTACTGACCATAGGTAGTACTAGTACTTAAACGGTTTAAAATAGAATAAATTAATCGTTTATACTTAAATTTTGAGACAGAATATTTACTAGTAATAGTATTCGAGTTTAACAAATAATAACAGACTAGTAAATATAGAAATACTGAAACAAAATGACTTTCAAAAACTCAAAAACATGTAATTTTAAAATAACATTTTCACTACACATCATCAGACGTCCAAGGTTCAAATAGTAAGATACAGACCTGGTGTACGTATGTGCGTGATTCGTATATCTGTGTGCGTTTGTGAAACACCTGTGCCATGTTACTCACCAACTCACAACTCACTATATCGCAACGCACGTTCGTTTATGATTTATGTCGAAATTGACATCAATATCTCGATTTTTACTTCTCTATTTGCATCTCTCTCCAACGTACATAACACATGTGGGAACTGCCTAAGTGGAAGAAGGACGGCGAGTCAATAATTCATGTGAGCGGCGGTTTCTTGTTCTTGTTTTTTGTTGTAAGTGTCTATAAATATTTGCTGGTAAATTGACGTGTTTTACAATTGTACAAGTTGGGTTTTTGTCTTTGTTGAGGTCTAGTTTGATTAATTAGCTTTCCGAAAATTTGTAGGTGATTATGTTAGTTGACTCCAAATGAAAAGAGATGTAAACAAACTATGTAACTGCGTTGTAACAGTGTTTACGTAGGACTTGGTCTAAACTTTACAAAGGAAAATGTAGGCGATTTTACTTTGAAATGTTGAACCAATCGAACAATAAACAGATTATGACATCCCATACAACACAAATACGTCGTTAAGACGTCTTTATAATGTCCATGTCGTTTAAACGTCTGATCCAAATGTAATCACAAAGACGTCATACGTGTCTTATGTCCTTCATTCTGGATGTTTAAAACATGTTATTTTCTTCCATGCAAATGACGTCTATTTAATACCTTTTCGACTGTCAAATGATGTCATTTTTAATCAAATTATAACCAATATACGACTTAATTTTGATCAATATAGGATTTCTGTATGTCATAACCAAGATGAATTTTGAGGACAAATATAGGACTCCTATATATTGTAAGCGGAAGATTTAAAACTGGACAACATAATGACGACTTAAAGACTACTGCATAAGACGTCTAAAATTCCAGCAATACTAGTCTCCTTATGACGTCTATAAGACAGTAGCAAGATGTGCATCTTACAGACGTTAATACGATCGATGTGTTGTATGGGATAATAGATCAATACAATTAAAACCAGTATCTGTAATTTCTTAACCTTTTTCAAATATCTGCTGAGATCTACCTTATAATAAATTAATCTATATAGACTGTACCACAGAGGCGTAGATATGTATGTATTATATTAGTTGGTTGTGACATTTTTTATAAAACATATCCTAACGTTTTATTGGATAAAACGATTAAAATGAAATTGTTAGTATTTAAAAAGTAGCTTGTTGGCTATAAAATATGATACTTATTTGAAGGCTAAAAATTTTTGTTTTTCAAAATTTGGTATCACAACCAGTCCCAGCAAAAAGTTACTGCAAGCGTTTTTTTTTACATCTCGCCACTCATATCTGTATAAGAGATATATTAATTGTGTGAGTTTTCAATGAATAAGCACGTTTTGAGGTCCTTAGAACACGATGATGTCTGTGTGTGTGTGGATGGATGTTCGAGGTACGATCTTTTAGATATGGACTAAATTATTTTCGGTGAAAATGTTGTTTCATTATTGTTAAGTTAGTCCTTTCTTTATCCTGAAAATAATAAAGAATTTGAAAAATTTACTCAAAACTTTTGAACGGGGCAGATTTTAAAGTGTAACAACTTTTTGCCCAGACCAAAATCAAACATTTAAGATGAATTAAATAAGAACTACCTACGTAATTATTTTTAAATAAACAACGTGATTTCATAAACAAGAAACTGAAAGTAACAAAAATAACATAAACCCAATAAATGATCTTAATTCTTTTAAGAATAAAAGTTACATACATACTGTTTTTGATCACCACGTACGCAGATGTACTCAGTGACTACGTAGACGCCACTAGAGTACAGGAGGCGATAGCACACGTTGCCATGATATTTTGTGTCTTTGGACATCTCTAAGTCTTTTGCATTATCTGAAATTTGCCCTGTAACAACTTAGCCCCGTAACAACCAACTCCAGTCTCGACTACGTGAAAAAGTTAAAAGTTGTAAAATATTTAATCGAGATCGAGAAATCTTATTTCGTCTTCATCTCGACTATAAAATGTTTATCTTGTCTCGTCTCGTTGGACAAAAATCTTTCTTAATACTTCGTTAATAATTGTACAACAAATATCTTTTTAACAAAACACCTGATCGTATTTCTGCGATGTGTTAAGAACTAGCAAGAATTCCAGCAATAATAATTATCTATCACCAGCAGTACTAGAAACAGAAATAAAAGCACAGATAAAAAATTGTCGGGAGAGGTCCCCTAATGAGCGACAGCAAGCAAAAGCAAAGCATACAGCATGAATGTACGCCAAGGTTACCGCAATTACAAGTAGGTATATTCGTTATTCTAAGAACTCCGGCAGATTGCTGATGTAGATTTTTTATCAAAGAAATTAAAAAAACGGAGGTTCTCTCTTGCTCATTACGACTTCGTGTTCCTTTCTTTCTTTTTGATGAAGTTTTTCAACCGCGCAACTGCAAGGCACGAGTTGAGCGAATTTTATTTGCAGTCTGCGACATGAAAAACAAATTGTTTTTATGTTTGTTTGACAAAATCGCAAAAAAATCGTACACTTTTTTGTGCAGAATTTAGTTTGTATGCTTTTATTTTATGGAAATCGTCTTCACTTAAAAATTTGAAGTTACCTACGTAGATATTTGATTCTTTTTCAGACCTTAGTGCTATAAAAGATTTCAGGGCTAGATTCGTCATTTACTATTTTATTATTTAAATTATTGGCAAAAGTAACTGGTTACAAGTACCTCTGATTATGGAGATTGGTGATATTAAAATTTATACAGTGCCTTTATTACACTATTGAGATTCTAATTTTTTTTAAATTTTCGTCTATCCGTTTTTTGAATAATTAAATGTTGAAATTACGCTCGTTTTACATCATCTCTAATGGCAATTAACAAAAATTTTGTGAGCGTTGAGCGAATTTTGTTTTACATTATCAAGATTATTTTTATTTTCATATCCGCCCCCGAGGTTAATGTCTTAGTACGCCACTGCAGGAGTCCCAAACTTCTTAGACAAATAGAACAAAATTGCAAAGAAGAACAGTAACATGTATCAGCAGTGTTGTAACTTATCTGATATATCATCTAGGTAGATAATATATTTGTATCTAATATCTTATCTAGATAATTTTTTTCTTATTTATCTATTATATTATCTATACAATATTATAAATTATCTTTAGGTATCTAATTTTTATCATCTATATAATAATTTTAGTAAAATTATAACCAACTTTTTTCATTTGTAATTTTAATCGAAATCAAATGTAATCAAACTGTGCAAGCATACAACGCTGCAGACTCGCCAATTGGTACCGCTTATACTTTATAACTTGTCCTTTATATTTCTTTATATTATCTAATAATTATCTAGGCAATAATTATTCATCTTTTATATATTATCTAGATAATTTTTTCAATGATTATCTATTATCTTGTCTAGATAAGTAAAAAGTAAGTTATTTTTATCTTTAGATCTAGATAAAAAATTGTTATCTATTACAACACTGCATGTCAGTGTTTGGTAGGTACTTCATCTTCGACAACTTGTCATTGTCAAGTTATGTAGATAACTTGACGTTATATATTATTATTAATAAAATTAATCTAAAGTAAATTAATTAAAATCATAACAAATTAGTCTGCACCTAGTAGGAAATAAAAGCAAAATATATTATTTAATATATTGTATGCAAACGGAAGCCATATATCATTAATAAATTATTCATTTTTATTTGGCAATAAATGTTAAGGTTCTATTCTACATTTCTGTAGTGCGGTTTTTGTTCGCTCGCTTCCCGCCGTTTCTCCCGCGTTTTCGTTCCTAGTTCCGCGTTTCTCCGCAAGAGTCGCTGCCGTCTGACCGTAGCTTCGAGGACAGAGAGGTAGAGGCGCGCGCGTCGTGAAGGCAATATGTCGCACATAATGACGTGTTTCCTGCGTTACATAACAGAAGTAAGAACCAAATTAAAAATGGTTTTGTCTTCTGAAGGTCTGCTGACCTCCACGGTTCGACATTTGTAACAAATGAGTGCTTTCTTAATCGAGAACAGTGGTTCTCAACAGTGGCATGGGAATCGGATTGACATTACGCTAATGATAGCAAGCAGGAGTATGAGAAATTGTTGTTGGCGGACAAATCGAGGTTTTAAATATTTATGTTTATATTTTTGTGGCCTATAATATAATCGTTTATTAATAATAATATTAAATTATGACTATAGTGTCTAATGGCCTTATTAAATAAATATTACAAATACTACGAGTATAATATTATGTGAGTGACACCAATCACGAACATATTAAGTTTAACTTTACAAAAATTTCCCCTGTGGTGTGCTCTGCACTCATTATGCTATGAATACTTGTGAGGAGACGCTGACGCAGTGGCGGCGCTAGACTTTTTAATTTGGCGGCCAGCAGGGAGCAGGAAAAAATTTAGGGAGGCACATTAATTTTGGTATCATATTTTAGTATGTTTTCAAAATAATTTTTAATATATGCCGAGCGCTTCATATTTGCGACGTACTTTTCTTTCTTCAAAATTGAAATATACAAAATGAAAATTATATTCAGCAATAAATTATACTTATTGCATAAAATTTGCAATATATTTTAAATTTTAGATATGTCAAATTGATTCTAAAATGTAGGATAGAGGTCTATATTACATCATTCCACCCTCTCAAAGCACTCTAGATTGTACATTTTTTGACCACGTTGACTGCTCGTGTCCCAATCTATCTTCTAGTAACCGTATTAATAACAATGTTTGCATAATACAATAATTGAATTTAATTTCAAATAGCCGGCCAGATAATTCTGTCTTTATTCAGTATTCAGTGGTACCTGCTAAAAATGTTCTCCTAAAATAAATTATCCTTATTTATAGGAATTTCAAAAAAACCTTTTTCCCCAAAATCAGTACGTAAAATACTATAATCCCATTTCAATATGTACCTCAAGTTATTTTCTTAAAGATTTAATAGATAGCTTAAAAAAAACGTTACTGAACCTTTAGACAATTCCGAACTGGTTCACAACTATCGGTCAGGGTTGTTCACGTAGTCTACGCGACGTAGATTACGTGTAATTTTACGCGTAGACAAACACGTAATTTACGCATGCAGTATCTGTGTAAACAATAAAATAATGTAGACAATGTAGACAAAGAACAAATCTCACCGACAACGAATAAAATTATAGGTTAGATTTTATGGCAATTAAATTATTTACATACTTTACGCAAAGTCTACATTGTCTACATTTTACATAGTTTACGCAAACTTTACGTGTAGACGTAGAAAATAATACTTTACGCGTAAATGAACAACCCTGCTATCGGTTTGTTAAAATATTTTTTACGGTTTAGTGTGGTTCCCGGCTTAATAGAATAGCTGCGGTTTGTTCCGGTTTTCGTTCCTGCTCCGGTTCGGTTCGAGTCCCTGAATTGAAGTAATTATAATTGAAATTTGCATTTTTGTTTATCATAATTCATAAATTTATATTGTTGCACAAACATGCATGTGTCTATTAAATAGACTAAAAATGTTCCTGTTTGACCGTCAACTATCGTCACAATAAATGTGAACATATCAGATCAGAAAGTCAACTCAAACTACTAAGGGTTTTTGTTTAGCAATCCAACATAATATACTCAATAAAATTGTAAAGCATTTTATCTCTCTGTATTAAAAAATCTTCAGCTCTACAGATCTGCTGTAGGAGTTGTTTTGTGTGACGGCAGAACAATTGTTTCAATACACCCCTAGAGCCGCAGGTTCCGAGTTACGTCGGTTTCAAGTGTGCCTTGATTCCAAACAAAAAACTCACATGAGTAACAGTTGGTAGTAAGTATCGTTGCCAGGCTACCATGCTTCATTCTTCAGTCTCAATCTCGACTCTCGAGTTGTCGGGCCCAACGTACTCAGGAAATGCGTATGAGTATTGTACAGCCATTGTTGCCAGATTTACATGCCCTCAAACCAAGCCTGCGTGCGGTTACATCCCAAGCAAATTCGCACCAACTGGTAAATTGGTGCAATCTGCATTCTAAAACCTCTGGATTTCACGACGGAAATTATCGACAATTTGTTGTCGATACCGGCAACTTCTGTTTGAAATTGCAACATATTATAAACATCCTTCGGCAATATTTAATGGTATTTCAGTTAATAGCTGCTTAACAAATTGCCATTGTAACGTTGCTTGGAACTTTGTAGTAGTTTGTGACAAAAGTTGCCGATATCGTCAACAAATTTTTCTAGGTTTTTTTCGAATTCCTAGAATACTCTCGATTTTACTTTTTTTCTATTCCACATTTAACCCACTACTACGGTTGCCTGAAACCAGCCCGCATCCTAGCAATGCAATGTCATTTTGAAGTTGGATAATACTGTAAAAGTGTTTTCGTTGCGAGTAAACTGACAGATTATTATTGACTTTAGGTTAATGGTTTTATAAACATTTAATAAAGAAAGAATGGATCTACAGATATGCCTTTTTAAAATTTTAAAAATTAATCTCTATCATGACATAAATAACCGTGTAAAGTTTGCATAAATTGGATTTTGTTGTTGAAATTTTCGATATTTTTATATTCATGTACAATTTTTTAATCAAAATTTTAAAAAGGCACATTGTAGATCCAGGATATTCGAACATATCAGTAAAATGCAACATCAGGAGATGCAAATCAAAAGATTCGTTCACAACAAAATTCAAATTTATTTTAGATTCGACATGAATGCAAACACAGAAAGATGCAAACATAGGAAGATTCAAATCTAGAAAACTAATCTGTCTTTTCAACACAAGTGAGATACACAAATTAGGTCGAACTGTATACTTAATGAACAACCCAGTACCATTTTTGAATCCCACATACTCGGTTTTGATTATAACTTTTATAGAATTGCATCTTCCTTTGTTTGCATTGCGTAGGTATCTAAAATTCTAGATTCTAGATTCTGGTGCAGATATTTTATTACTTATGAATTTTCTAGATTTGCATCTTTTAATGTTGCATTTTCTTGTGTATAAATATTTTTATTTTCTGGTATTGAGCCTTTGATTATTAATAGAGGGGAGATAAGGCATGGAACTTGTGCATTTTTACCTCTCGCCTCATATTCTATAAGAGAGGTATTGTAATGGGTCAAAATTTTCGAGTATGAGTTTTTGGTGGATAAGCACGTTTCAGGGTCTCTAGAATACGAATTTACTATTTTCACGATGATGTCTGTGTGTGTGTGTGTGTATGTGTGTGTGTGTGTGTGTGTGTGTGTGTGTGTTTGTATGAATGTATGGACTGACAATTTTTCGTCCACGATAACTGAAAAAGTATCAAACCTTTAATAACCAAATTTCATATTTAAGGTTTTAATAAGTATCTTAACACCGGATAACATTTTGGAAGAAATCCGCAAACCGGAAGTAGTACTTTTTGAAGCTTGATTAAGTTTTCTTTAAATATATTGGTACATTATTTATTTATGACAATTTTTGCAATTAAAAATAAAAGAAAATAAAATTATCTATGGGTACAGTTAATTATAAATACAATTTACTGAATCTGGTAGTATTTAACAATAAAATAAAGTACAATTAATATTCTATCTTGTTGTCCATGATATGAAATTTGTTTCTACATAAAATTTGAATTATTCAATTGACAGTACAGTTGACAACTTTTGCTTGCATCTTGGTTTACATTATCGTTTACATCTTACATGAACATGAAACTATTAAAATGTAAGTAAAACTATTTATTAGGTTAGTCTCGAGATTAATAGAATAAGCAGAATTAGGCGAGAGGTCGTGTACTGGCCACAGCAGATTTTTTTAAAGATGTATGTTTGAAAATCGCTTGTGATCAGCTGTTGGAAGAGGCAACAAATACTTGTTGATATTTTTATTGTTATACCTACTGGTTTTGTTGTCCAAAACTTAGCGATTTTCGGCCATACATCTTTGGCATGAAACCATGAATGTTCTTCATAAACTTGATGCTTGTTAAATTAATAATCAAAGTGTTGAACACATTCCAATCGTAACCTAAAAAATAACCCGGTCCGAGTTCGAACGGGACGAGATCGCACGCTGACATTTATCTTTACACCCTGTGACGTAACTGGATTATCGAACTGTCAACGATCTATTATGAAGGCTTTTAGTAAGATACACTAGAACTAATAACGGTTCCATTGACACTTAATCTCAGTTTCATTGTAACTTCATCGATAAAGAGTTAATGCGATAAACGCTCGATTATATTATTTGTTGATGGTGACGCATTATTCGACTTCTATTCTCCATTTTTATCTGAAGTGGTATAATAGTAACTGTAAGCATTGTAGTTCTTCTGCACAATGCTGAATTTTGTTTGTTGAAGTATTCAAGTTCTATTACTGATAAGTAGAAACAGGAAAACTTTCTAAAAGCTCTTTGAGTTTAAGTTAATGAAACGTTAATTTTGTGCTAGTGTAGCGCCGTTTGCTTAACAAATTTCCAAATCAGTTGTATTGAATTACTTGACCAATAAAATCAGAAATATCACAAAAATCTAATACGCGTTAAATCATTCCATGCACAGCACCATTGTTGGTTTATCTTTAATTTAGAGGCACGGGCTTTGTTTTCATTTCTATTTGTTAGTACGATCATAAATCTTGAAATCAGAAATGTTTCATAAAAGTACAAACCGTTTTTGTACGATTATTTGTACATATTAATTAGAAATTACTGTATTTGCTGTTCTCTTACATAATTTCAAATTGAGATTTAGCATGGTTGATAACAACTGCGCAGTTGAAAGAACAAATTGTAAGAATTATTACGAACTATAAAATATACCTAACAATGCCCATAATAAAAGTCAAGTAGGTACGCATTTTCATTGAACTACACAAAAATGTTCTCTTTGGTATACTCTCCACTAAAGCGGCGAGATAGCACAGTGGTGAAGTGCTTGGCTCTGATTATACATATCGTTGGTTCGAATCCGGATCTAGGTGTGAAATTTCCATGGCTTTATTTGAATCGGTATCTACTCTCGTCACTATTCCAAGTTGGGATAGAATTAACTTCGCATTTTGGCAACCACAAAACTATCGGGCACCGGCTAGTAGTTGTTACTAAATCTCGCCCATTGTCAGGAGAAAACAGCAATTAAGTAGATAAAAAAACAACCATGCGAGTGTCCGTGAGGTCTGTGGTTCTGACAACTCAGGTTCGAATTTAGTTAGGTTGTTAGATGCATAAAAAATTCCACTAACAACCATGATTAGATACTCAAAAATTAATCGAAAAAATTTTCTATACTTGAAACCAGTGTTGTGAAAAATTATTTTTAAAAAGTTCAGTTTATTAAGTTGGTACCACTGGTTGAATAAAACTCATTAACGAACTTTAAGTCAGTTTTTGATTCAAGATCTTAAGGGTATCGACTCCACGTAACTCAACACCGCGTTTGTCTTGTGTTAATGCATAGAAACGCTCGCTAAAAATACGGAAAAGCAGTCTAGCAATTTCTACAATGCTCACGAAGTTTTATAGATAAAGCTAAATTTCATAAATTTATTTACAGGAGAAGAATGCAACTAGGATTATGCCGAGTTACATTTTCTAATAAATCTCTTAATAATAAGAAAAATCATGTAAAAAATTGCTTAAAACACACTTTTTCATTAATTTTGTATATGTATTTCAAAGATTTTTTCAGAATTCTAACTGGGCATAATCCTAGATTAATTCTAGTACCTTTTTTCCTTCAAATTTTTAATATGCAATGAGTAAAGCAGAAACTGCTACACCTCTAGACGCAATATTTTGTTACGGAGACGAGACTCTTAAATTAAAAATTCCAACGCGTTTTTAAGATATCCAACATCCAAACAGACCTACACAAACACAGACCGACTTTTTTAAATTGTGATTTTTTGGTTCAGTAGGGTCTAAATCGTGAAGATTCATCAAATCCTTGCACTGTCAAAAAATCACAATATTACTTTCCTCTATTACATAGGTCGGGGAAGTAAAAAGAAAAAATATATACACAAGCGATTCAAACAGTTTGAAATTTGAGCAGGATAAAACATTAAGTATATTACTTATCCTTACCTATTAAGTTTTCAATCTACAACGGAAAGTTTTTGATTTAGTAGATAGAGTAGAAAACAAATCTGACCATTTGTAAGATCATAGATCATATTTATTTGATCTAGACCAAAATCATGATCTTAAAAGATAAGAAATCTAAATCAAATCACAACACTGCCAAAAAACGATAGTATATGAAACTTTTATACTCAACGTTGTGTAAAAATAAGATGACCTCTTGAAGACTTTTTAGTAGCAGTATTGCTTAATCTTTAAAATTAATAGTTTTTTTATTCAAAATCTAAATGATTGATAACACGGGCTGTCAGCGTACTGCAAGGTTTTGTTAATAATCTGGTCTAGAACTAGTAAAATTGTTCTTTTCCTGCGTTGCAAAACATATCTCACAGAACATTTCGGCGGGTTCCATTCCACAAGACATCTACAATGATTAATGTAATGTTTTACATTGGAATCCGAACAAGAGAAGAAACAAAGGGAAACATGTAGCATTGTTACATCAGTTCTGGTTTTTTAACGTTACTTTTACCAACGCCGCTCATGTCAGATAAGAATTAAGATTATCTCAGAGGAAAATGTAATAGACAAGGATTGAGCGTAGTAACATGTTTAGGAAGTCAGATTTGATACGGTTACTTACGTGGCCACTAAATTTCATATTAATATGTACCCATAAGGCCACGTAAATTTCATATTTAAGGTTTTAATAAGGATCTTAACACCGGATAAGATTTTGGTAGAAATCCGCAAACCGGAAGTATTTTTTGAAACTTGATATAGTTTTCTTTAAATAAATTGGTACATTATTTATTTATGACAATATTTGCAATTAAAAATAACAGAAACTATAATTATGTATGGGTACAGTTCATTTTAAATACAATTATTTGCTGAATCTGGTAGTATTTAACAATAAAATAAAGTGCGACTAATTCTAGTTTTTTGAAATTCCAGTATCTTGTTGTCCATGATTATATGAAATTTGTTTCTACTTTCTACACAAAATTTTAATTATTATGACACTGACAGTACAGTTGACACCTTTTGCTTGCATCCTGGTTTACATTAGCGTTTACATATTACATGCACATGAAACTATTAAAATGTAAGTAAAACTATTTATTAGATTAGTCGAATAAGCAGAATTTGGCGAGAGGTCGTGTGTTGGTCACATCAGAATTTTTTTTAAATAAATTGCAACATTATTTATTTATGATAACTTTTGCAATTAAAAGTAAAAGAAAATATAATTATCTATGGGTACTGAGTACATTTCATTTTAAATACAATTTGCTGAATCTGGTAATATTTTACAATAAAATAAAGTACCTACAATTAGTATTCTACTTTTTTGAAATTCCAGTATCTTGTTGTCCATAATCATATGAAAGTGACAGTGACCGTACAGTTGACATCTTTTGCTTGCATCATCGTTTACATATTACATGCACATGAAATTATTAAAGTGTAAGTAAAACTATTTATTAGATTCATAGTACAAGCAGAATTAGGTGAGAGGTCGTGTGCTGGCCACAGCAGATTTTTTCTTCTTCTAAATCCTGAAAAAAGCTATCAATGAATTGCATATAGGTACTTATTTTCCAAGACCAAGACTCAGTGAATATTAAATTTATTGGCGCCGATATTTGGCAATTCTCACATGATTCTTTTTCTCAGGATTCAAAAGCACAAAAGAATCCTCAAAGAATCCATGTGTGTGCTGTTACCAGCCATAAACTCACGGGTACTCATGTCTATGAATGGAGAGTGTTCAGTATCCTCACATTTGGATGATATAGTCCACGCATACATCAAGTACCTAATAATCATTAAATGCTTATTGCAGTCACACAACGCCCAAAACCGCAATCGTTTAAGATTAGCCCGCAGATAAGAAATATAGTCGAACAATTCAGTATTTGCCATATTTATAAACCCGAGTATATATTTTACCCCCAGTGTTCAACTGGTAGAGTAAGAGTTTTTCGAAGCTTATTACCAGGGTTGTATTGTATGCCCTGGCGCATCTCAGGCTTGTGGTTTTGACCATTGTGTGACTGCAATAACCCCTAATAAACGCTAATGATTATTCGGTAGATGAAATGTATTTGTACTATACTCAACTTAAGGAGCTATGCTTCTTGAGTGCAATAAGAATCAGAATTCACAATTCTGGCTGTATTGCTCAAAATAAAAATCTGAAATTTTACATTAGTAACGACAAAGCATTGTTGAATTGAAAAACTCAAACTATATATTGTTCCGACAACAATTAGAGATAAAAAGAAATTAAACACTAGAATTTCGTGAGGATCTCATGAATGAACTATAAAAGTTATCATTGAGTTTAAAGATTAAATGAGTAGAACATAAATGTAAAAAGGGCGGAAAAACAATAAAACTATAATTTTATACAGAGTTGCTATAAATTATATCTAAACTTGTACAATTTTCGCCGAATTTCGCATAATTATTAAAGTCAAACTAATTACATTAATTAAAGATTTTGAAGATTCCGCGCTTTTAGTATTCTTCCTTAATCTACATACAAAAATTCAACATCATACGTATAACAGTATTAGATTGAGATCCTCACAAAAATTACTCGTTTTTCAATGCGTATTATTGCCATGCAATAGGCCCTTAACGCACATACGGATGTGTGGCTACCACGTCGGTAATTTCAGAGTGCGTTCCACTTGATTACAATCATTGACCGAGTGGTTCCGTTCTGCATACGCTGTCTTGCTGAGTGGACTGTCGCTCGAGTTACTAATTGACTCCGCAAGTGTGACGTCATGACCGCCAGGTTACTATGGTTACGGTTTGGTTTGCGTTCCAAACAAACGCAGCTGAACGTGTTATTTTAAGTGTAGCTCAGTTTAAAAAGTCATTTATTTCTTTATTAATGCTATTTATTGTGTAAGGTAAGTACATTAATGTTTTAATACAGATATGTTCAACTTGCATTCATCAAATTTCTCGTATTTAAGCAATATCTGTCAAATAAACACTAAAGTAAAGTTTGTTGATAGGTTACACTTTCCTATTAGTTTAAATATTTACTAAACTTCAAAATAAACTGAATTTTGTAATTAAATATGATATTTTCATACTAACTTATGCTCTGCATCATGCTTATAATGGTTTGTTTGGAACGTAAACCGTAACCTACTACAATAACATGGCGGTCGTGACGTCACAACTTGTGGAGTCAATTGATCTCGTCAACAGAGACGCATCGGGAGATTTATTGACGAGAATAAATTAGTGAGGTTATTTCCTTTACAAACTTGCAAACATTGTAAAAAGTATTAGTTTTTGTTTAATTCGTAATTAGTAGTGCGGTATAGATTGATCGGATGATACTGCAAGATGAAGATGTCGTGATACGTGATTATCATGTAAACATATCATGATATGTCAAGTATTGAGCAAAAAACTTGGCATTTTTTTAGTGATAATGAGTTAAGTGGGAAATCCGTTCATGTACACTTTTGTACTCTTGATACCAAAATTTGTAAGTTGTGTAATATGATAATTGAGTCAGGACTGTAGCCTGTTTATGTTTTTAAGAGGGGCCAAACATTTTGTAGAAAGCTGAGATTTCCTATTTATTTGGATGACTGGCTTTATTGTAAAACATAGTTATAATTTTTGCGACGTTTCGACCAGGATCTTGGTCATTTTCAGGCAGAAGTTAACATGTTGATACTTTGAAAAGTTAGTTACATTAGTTACATTATATGAAATATTATTTAACCCTTACGTCCCGGATGGGGGTAAATCAGTGACCCCACTAATATATTTCTCTTCGTCAAGCTATGTGTCACTAAAGGTTTTGTGGTTATGTTAACCAGTTTGAAATGTGAATAACTATCCTTAAATACAAATTATTAATGAAAAAGTTATAAGGCGGCAGTAAGAGTTACCCCGCTTCGGGTGGTAAGTAATGACACTTGCAACAGGTGTATTTGCATGCAACGTAGGCAAATCAAAAAGTCAAATATCTGCAAACAATCTTGTAGTCAGAATACAAATTAACAGTTCTTATTTAAAAATTATATGACTTCTATTACTATATTTAAGGTGCGATCAAAGTGCAATTCTGTTTTATAGTGTTGTAGAAATGTATTACTTTATTTTATGTTAACATTGTTAATTATAGTAAAATATATTTAAGAAATTGTATAAAATGTTTTTGTTTTGCATTTCAAATTATTTATGTTTACATTTGTGTAATAAAAACCGCCTAAATATTAAATTTCTCTGGGGGTAACCAAGTGAACCCCATCCGGCATTTACGTTGGTGAGAGACCATCCGGGACATAAGGGTTAAAACTAAAATTTATTTGGAGTGTGTACACACCCCAAGAGTCGAACAGTATCTCAAAATGTCGAGATTCTCGAATCTCGACATTGTAATCTCGTCTCGAACTTTTTTTACAAAAATCAGTCTCGTCTCGATCAGACGAGAAATTTCTAGACGAGACGAGACGAGAGTCGAGAAATGTTGAATGTTTGTAAAGATTCGTGTTAAGATGTATAGTTTTAATTTGAAGAGGTTTGTGCCAACTCTATTTTAGAGAACTGACGTGATTTTATGTATGTATGTGCTATCAATAAAGTCGGCACTTTTTCGGATCTACGCATGATGTGTATAGCCGTGCGTGCTGCTTTTAGAGGAAGAAGAAAAACAGCTTCGGCGTTTAAGCGATGAGGAAATTGGCGTTATGTCCAGTAAAAATGCGCAGATGAAGGATGTCGGCTATAATAAAAAGAAGCGAGATTGGTCTCGTAGACAATTGGACCATGAATGAAAAATTAATATCGTTTTAAGGCATTTTACTGTTAGCCGCTGATGATGGGAACAGGTGATAGGTAATAAACTTTATCGTCATTTTAAAGAAATTTGTTCGAGCAAATTACAGCTGAGTAATGTTTACCTTTAGGTACTTAACAATATTTTAATCATGTGCATTATAATTAAGGTTTGTTTTTCTGCAATTAGTTTACAAAGAGTAATAAGGTGACCAGCATGCATGAAACGAGACATTTTTACAAGGCGTCAATAATTGTTGCTTGGAATCGACAATTATTTGCCCAATCTACAATCAAGAGATTTAAAAAAAGTCCCATTACAAGGCAATGCTAAAAATAATTTTAAAAACCTGTAGCCTGGTTAATAAAAGTTTGTTTAAGATTTACTTTTTAACGTAGATTTCTATACAAGTCAAAAGATTTTATTATTTTACATAATTATATTGTATAAAATTTATGGTGGCAGTAGGATCAAAGAATAGTTATTTGTCCAACTAGAGAGGAAAGCGCTTCTTTTTCAAACTCGAGCTCGAAGTTTGTGTCACGAGCGAAGCGAGTGAGGCAATCGAGCAAGAGTGGAAAAAGAGCTTTCCTCTCGTGTTAGACACAACATTTTTTTCACGACATTTAAAAACATTTGAAATGTAGAAGAAACACTTATTAACTAGAAGTTAGGTTATAACTGCCATCTGTCAGAATGACGTTTGAGAACAACGAATTGTAAAATAATAGTTTACAGTATCACTATAAAATCAGAATTTTCAATAAAATAATAAATTTACTTATAATTTTTTAAATATTTCATCGTAAAATAACACTGGTGGTAACACTACTTACTTTCCTCTCTAGGGAGGGAAAACCTACTTTCCTCACTATTTCGCGAGAAGAAAATTGTGTTTTCTCCGCATACCGTGGAAAAATAAATTTGTTTGTATCATTAATATATTTTAGAACGTATCGGCGCCAAAACGAAATGTTACAAATGTTTTTATTACATGTTCTTATTGTAATTTAATTGTACTTAGTTACATCTTATAGTATTACACATTATAATGTTTATCTACAACAATAGAATAATGTATTCATTATATACGTGAAAATAGTATAATAAACCCCTCCATAAGGACACATTATGAAATAATGAATTCATTATTTCACACTGTTAAATAATGAGTACTTTATTCTTCCGAACTGTCAAAATTACTAGGATGAATTGTCAATTTTTTGAGGTTAGGTTAATATAAATACAAATTTGTAAATAAGAAATGTTGCTTTATTTAAAAAGTCGTAGATAAAACGTCGTATTTGACTCGCAAATAATGGCTATAATTCACTCGGATGATTTATTAACTCGCCTTCGGCTCGTGAATAAACTTTCATCCTCTTGAATTATAGCCTACATTATTTGCTCGTTAAATAATATACTATTATTATATAGAGCATAATGATAGACCACCTAAAACCATATTACATAATTATATTATTTCCACAGAACCTTTTATTATTAATAGTTTCAGAAACGATTCAATATATTTAGAATTAACAGGTGACTGCCACCATTTTTCTAGTTCGCAAGTCTTGTCACAATTATCTTAGAAAGACTAACTATAATCTAAAAAATAGGAGTAATCTCAACAAAATTTCAAACACAAACCACAATTCAAAATTCAACCAAGCATGTATGATACATTCGATAGACAAAATCCATCATTTGCATCTGATCTAGAATGTAGATCAAGTCAAATCAACATAACCTCAACATTTCTCCCTTAGGCGGAACTGTTGCTAAGTTATAACACGCATAAACACACTCGATTTACAGTATGGCGGTTATTCGCAGACACTACCATCAACGGGTGCATTCAAATGATTAATCGCGACGTTAGTCATTGGCGTTCATACAATATACTCTTAACAGGTAAATTTGTGTTTGGTTTTAAAATCAAATATCTTTTTGAGTGTTACCTCCACATAGCTCATCTACTTGTTTTCAACAGAAAATTTAGTAACTATTGGTAAAAATCTGATGTGGCCAACACATGACCTCTCGCCATACTCGACTATTTTTATTTTTCTAATATAAGAAGTATACAGGTTGGTGGAGGTGAAATGCGAACATAGGAAAATATATGACAATGGAGTTACCATGCTAGGCATCTTGATATATGTGGAAAAAGTACTGTCAATGTCAAAGTAGCTGTCATATTATTGAAATTTGTATTTTCTTTAAAATATTTTCTTTGCATAGTAATGTATGTGTACGAGCAGAACGAGAAAGTTTACTTGCACTTTTAGATTTTATTATTATTTCTCTTATTGATTACTCTTTTTGCCACACAAATTCACATTACTTCGTTTTGTGACACTACTATAAAATATATCAAGATACCTGGCATGAAAGTTCGATTGTCATATATGTTCCCTATGTTCGCATTTTATCTCCACCAACCTGTATATTATTATGTAGTACTTACAAATATACCATTGTAGAAGGGAATTCCGGAATTGTAGTTTTTATAATATTATTAATGTTTATCATAACCGCATATAGGTTAATAAATGACATTTCATATTTTTAATTTGTCAAAATGTCAAAAATTTATATGACATTAACGCTCAAATATTTTAGTTTTTGTTTTCATTGGTAGGCAGATAAATCAAAATTATAACAAATTTGTAGAATTTTAACTTCTTGTAATTTGAAAATGCTAGATAGAAACAACGTTTTGAATACAAATTTAGTACCTATACATTGTTATTAAAAAAATTCCTATTAATCCATAAAATTTGAGGATATTCCAGAAAAACTCTTCGGATTTTCAAGAAACTACCACTTCCGTTCCGGTTGCACGATCAACACCAAAATCGAATTAGATCTAATCTAGGGTATTTGAGTTATCGTACCTCCAATATCCATCCACCCATCCACACACATACACACACAGACATCATCGCGAAACTATCAAAATCGTGTTCTAGGGACCTCAAAACGTGCTTATCCATTGAAAACTCACTATAATTTTAGCATGATTACAATACCTACCTCTCTTACAGGACTTAGTGGCGAGAGGTAAAAAGGGGTACTTTTTGGTATTTTTCGCATTAATCAAAAACGGTATGTCGTAGAAAGTTGAAATTTTGTATGTTGCATCTAGTTGATCACCTTATATTTTTGGTTGCGATCGTCCGTGCCAAAAGGGCACTTTACTCTAAGTATTTTTTGCTATTTTCCGCATAAATCAAAACGGTTATTATATTATTCTATTATTCTACATTTTAGTTATCAAGAAAAGTATGAACAGTTTAATAGGCGTACAAGGAAGTCATGTGGAGTCCACATCAGATTCAATTATACAAATAAAATATACAAATCCTCATTTGCCCATCCATTTTCTGCACTCCAATTTTTACAGGGGCAAGTGCCCCTTTTACCTCCCCTGCGTAACGCAGCGTCGCGCCGCGTTACGCTCCGTAACGCCGCCGCAAGCGCTAGGAAAGTGTGTCACGCTGCCACTGCAGACTGCAACACTCGTAAAACACTGATTTCAACTACTGACGGGTTTTTGCACAAATCGCGAGTAATTGCTTTGATATTTGCAAAGAAAAGTGAGGCACTTATATGTCATGTTACGTTCATACTTTCGGAAATTGTGATATGTGGCGTACATTGATTTATTTGTTTGGAAATTAGTAGATAATTGTTATAATGTTGACGTGTATTAATTTTATATAATTCATTAAGTGACATGTGTTTACATAAATAAGGCATTAATTTATTAATAAAGTATATCAATAATCAGATTATTTACATAAATATACGTGACATAATTATTATTGATTTAAAATTGATATTTTATTATTTGGTCTTTTCATTCCATGTGCTATACCTACCTATTTATTTATTTTCAAAATTCAACAATAAATTGACTATTTATTTAATTTAAACTCAACTTAAAATTTAAGTTTTACTAGTGCATCCGTCTACCCATCTATAATATTGGAAATAAAATGTTCAAAATTTCTATTTTAATAATTGTTCTGAATTTATATATTAAGTTAGCATAATAATTATTGTTGTCAATAATTTAAGATCATTCTGTATAATTGTCATCATATTACTAGACCTTCATTCTTTAGGATCATCAAATATTGCGGTCCTTCGAGCCGGATTAATTACAATATGGATCAGCTTATATTATAATTAAATTCCAAATTGAAATATCAATGTATGAGTTAGGTTAACTTAGTAGAGCGACCATTCGTACTGATTTTGTCAGTACAGTATTAATTTTCAGACTCTTGGAGTGATAAACAATTTGAAAGATATTTTGTACTAATTTTTTACATACTTACTATATTAATTGTACTGATTTCCTTTTCTAGTTCCCAAAAAAGTAAAACTTGTCTTTCAATTGTTATTGTTCAAATTCTTTAAGGGATGTATACAAAATAAGACACAAAACTAAAAAATATTCTATAATAAATTTGAACAAATGCTGTATTCTATTAATTACCTTGACCATTTCTGTCGTTTGAAATGTAAATAATAAAAATCAAATTATAATATTTAAATATCACAATAATTTCGTAATGAAAATATTTGCACAATGTAAGTTACAGGTGACTTGACTACATCTGTGCCTTACGCAGTATAAGCTACCTACAAGAGATGTAAAACATAAATCGGAGAGGATTCTTTGATCTGAGTCGGCTGTCAACACCGCACAGGACCGGTCTCAGACAAAAATCATGTGCACCAAAAATCATTCAAGTCATCTACTTATATAGGTAGACTCACGAAATATAGAATAACTCATTAATTTATTATTTATGCAATGCCTAACAATTTAATAATTTAGAAAATTACTGTACCTTTGAACAATATGAATAATTAATTATTATAATAATTAAAATATTTTGAATACGACCTTCTGACTTAATTGCGTTAATGAAGTGTTTAAAATTAACAAACAAGTGTTTTAACACTGAATTTTTGTAAACAAATTTATATAATCGTAATTATTTAGTCAGTAATTATTGTTATTAAAATTATTAATAGTTATGGTAACTATGTAAAAAATATTAGTAATGCGATAATTGGTGAAACTAATAAGCGGTAAATTACACACTTTACACCAAAGGTAAACAAACAAAATATAATAAGGAAGCTCGAAGGAAGCATATTAAATAAAACTGGATGCGTTAAAAAAATTTAATAGTAGTTGATAACTTAAAAATAATAAAACTGATTTCATTATTAGAATTGTTCTGAATTCATTCATTAGTAATATTAAATATCATCCAATTTTGTCTATCCATATCAGCTGGTTGTTAACTTAATAATCATTTTATTAAAAGGTACAGAACAAACTTAATTTAAAACTTCTCAGAAGTATTTCCTTAAACAGAATAAACAATTTTTTCATTGTGTCATTTTCCTTCTGCATAGTTTTCCAACTGATTGGTACTAATCAAGAAAATGGCAATATTTTTATAATGAGGAATGAGAACATATTCCTTTAATTTAGGTACAAAGAACTACTAAAGTACAAGAGCAATGATACTTATATGTTTGTGTATCTAATTATTTTAAATAGAAAGATATCGATATTGACTTGATTTATTTACAGGTTACATTTATGAAATTGAGACAAAAATTAGTTTGTAAGTAAAAGCTTCATATATAAATTAATACTTACTAAACTGCGTAATATAGCATGTGTTCTAAATTTTACTCTTTATCAACATGACATGAGGTAACAGATAGTTTAGTTTGAAATGTCACTGATCTATTCTTAAAAACTAGTTTGTAGTTTGAAATTTTAAAGATTTTCTACACTTAAAATATATAAGTAAAAATTTTAGGTGGGTGCAACAAGCCTTTGATAAAACTACTTAATTTATTAAAAAATATAAGAACAAATTACAGCATTTTTAAATTTTTTATTATAATTGCTTTTGCTATTAGGTAGTATCGTTTATATCTCTATGATATTATACAGAGGCTTCTATTTTGTAATGATTTCCTAAATATTAATATTTATGTAAGTGATGATGTACGAGGTACGAACCTGGACTCCGTGATTCAAGTCTCCCGGCCTTCAAACTGTGCTTGTCGTTAAATTTTAAATTATAAAAAATATTTCAAGCTGACCACTTGATTGTCTTGATGTAGTCATGGCTGCAAACAAATCTCTTCGTTGCTGCTTTGAATTTCAAAGGTCGTCGCACGGATTGAGGTTCTGACTACACCAAGATGTTTTGATCGAAGTTGTTAGAATCCACTATAATAACTTAATAACATCTACCATTCTAAAATAATTTGGAACAAATCCTGTTGAATGGTTACCTACTAGCAAAATATAATAAAATATTGAATTTTGAGATTTTTTTTGTAATTTTCTTAAGGGGTCCGCCTGGTACTTTTTTTAAACAGACGTGAGAGCGTCCTATATGATCATTTGGTATTTAGAGTTTTTTTCTTTATTTACAGCATATGAACATGTCACCAAAAGATGTTAGAAGGTCTCTCTGTTTTCATTTTTCTTCTTTCATGTATGATTTTGGAAAAAAAAGACTTTGAAATCAGCCATTTTAAAGATTTTTTCTTAAAACAGAGGGACATAAATTGAACCTTTGTTAACAATAAGTGTCTTTTTTCATTCGTCTGTGTTATAAATTAAATGATATATGATGGGAAACGATGCTATGGTTTCGCTGTTGAAATTGTAGTTTCTCTAGTTAGCCAGTACATTCTATGCTCAGTTTTCTTTACCTACATTTCTGTTCGATTGACTGCAAAAAGAAGGGCTTGACGTCACCTGAACCCGCCTCACTTTAAAATTACAACTTACGTTCAGGAGTTCGGTATCTTCCAAACGCGCCTCTTAAAGGTGACTTGATCCACGATTTATTATTGATTTGTATGCTACATTTTTACCTCCCGCTTACCTGTAAGGGAGGTATTGGAATCATGTGAGTTTTAAGTGGATGAGCACGAATTAGTGTCCTTACAACTAATTTTTGATAATTTCTCGATGATGTCTGTATGTGTATGTGTTACTTTTACGCTTTGATCAACGATGCCCGATTGCTTTATCATATCCCAACTTGGAGTGTTGATTTGATAGAAAGCCAATCCAGGCTGGGTCCGGTCCTGCGTCTGCACAAAGGCAGCGACAGGTCCGCGAAGTCCTCAGGAATCCGGTGGTAGGCCGATGCCGCTCGACACAGGGCCATTCCTCGCGAGACTCGCCGGTCGCACAATGCCGCAAATGCTCCTTCAGTCCTTGCTCCCAGCACCACAATGCCAATGCCAATACGTGTTCATTTGTTTCCCCTGACCAGCCACTATCACAAGCTTTTTGTAGCTGCGGAGAAGGTGATTGTATAACAAGTTTTGAAAATATAGTTTTGTCGAACGCGAACGAAAATTGCAGCCCGAGCGAAGGGAGGGTTGAAATCGACATAATATTTTCAGTACATGTTATACACACTATTTTTTCTAATCTTGCAAAACAAGTAAGTTAAAAAATACAAAAATAACCATTCATTTTTTAAGTTTCTGTGAAATATCAATATCAACTTTGCAACACATTTGTGACAAACAGCTGCTTTCAACATTAAATTAAAAACAATGTAGAAAAACAAACGTTCAGAAACAAGCGTAGAAAAATATATTTTCGTCCCTATTATTAGGGACGAAAGGAAGGTATTTCTGACTGGTCAGAAGTTTTCCTCCCGCTTCATGCAGGATTCCGATTTGATTGTTTCTTCCCTCAAATTGACAGTTAGTTTGATATAATACAGATATAGGAAATTTTTCGATATTCTTGTTTTTGTCATAGAAAGTAAAGTGTAGATAAAGTAAAGACTTACTTTATCTATATTTGATGTTAAAGTGATTCTTTATCTACAAATAATTAACGCATAAAACCTACTTTTAACATTAAGTACAAAATAAAGATGTTTTATTTGACACATGGGTGGCAACATTACAAATTATTTAATTTGCAACTGGTTATCTCTAAATCTAAATGCTAATATACATTTTTATTCAATGAAAAAACCACAATATTTATTGTAATTTTTTGTAGAACTTTGATCATTCATTTTAGTTCATTTGAATATGGTAGATAATTATTATTCTTCACAAAAATTAATTTACTTTGTAAAAGCAAAAAGAGATGTTAAAGTTATCTTATCCATCAAGAAGTAAAAAACAAATCTTCATCTATCAAACATCAAACTCAATAAAACAGGTGATAAAAATCGGCTGACAAATGAAAGCAGAATGAAACAAAAAACTTAAGCACGCTTGCTTGATAATGTATGAAAACAAATTAAAATTCCTCATGAATGTAAAGAGGTCTGCATGTATATGTATAATACTTGCGTGAAGTCCACTCATATGCATACTCTCGAGGCTTGGACTTAGCAGGACCGTATCGGAATTAAATTTTTAATTAATACATTGAATGGCTTACGATGGAAACTCTTTCGATAAATGCAGGATTCATTAAAATTCATCTCAGTTTTTCTCAAAATTTGAAGCCATATAACAATACCTGGTACTGTTGCATGGCTTCAAATCTTATTAAAAAAATCTGATGTGGCCAGCACAAGACCTTCCTACTCAAAACACCCTAATCTATTAATTGCAGTTTAATAAAGTATTATATCTATTACTTAAATGTATTTTAAAAAGTGTAGATGAATCTCTTCGTACAAATACCGACCACCCTCGATTTCTCAAAAATTGTTCAATATATCGACTTAATATATTCACCAATGAATTCCTCGCGCCGAATTACAAATGTGTAGTTTTCAGCTCAAAATTCCGACGAGTACAAGATTTATCCAACATTGTCGATTTTAGAAAAAATCTTCAAAAATGGAGGAACCGTGATAAATCTTGTACCCGTCGGTATTTTGGGCTGAAAATTGGTACACGTATGTAATTCGGCGCGAGAAATTCATTGGTGAATAAATTAAGTCGATATATTGAACCATTTTTGAGAAATCGAGGGTGGTCGGTTTTTTGGAAGGTCAACAAATTTCAAAAATTTCAAAATTCTGAAAATTTGTTTATAGGTTAATTTAAGAAAGGAAAATCAATTACAGTCACAAGATTTGAAGGCTTTATTTCATCTCCAACCGGTTTCTACCCCACATGGGTCATCTTCAGGGACTACAGTGAAATTTAAAAAAAAATTAATGTAAGTGTTAGAAATACAATGCTGCAGACTAGAGTTTGATTTCTCGCTTAGTTTTTGAGATATCGGCCTTTAAATTTTGAAACGGGGGAAAATGGAACATCAATTTTTTCCAACTTGTACGAAGAGATTCATCTACACTTTTTTAAATATATTTAATAGACATATTACTATTTTTTAACAGACTGACACACACACAGACATCATCTCGAAAATACTTTATTCGTATTCTATGGATCCTAAAACAAGAGTCTGAATTTTTCTCTGAAATACAATTCAAAAGCTGCTTTGATTCATGATTCACACCATCCATGCTAAGAACACCGTGATAGCATTACTCCTTGTTCACATACTTAGTAAGGAGATTGAAGAACAAGTGAAGAACGCATAATAACACAAATGAACATGCGTCAACAGCGCACAAAGCCAAGTGAAGAGAAATAAAACAGAAGCAGAAGCAATTGACGGCTACTGTCTGCCGGATCACAATGCCCAGAACTAATTTCTTTATTAGTTTATATGCGGACGAATGAAGCGTCATGCTGTGCCCGAGAATACGCTGTGATGATATGTTGACGTGTGTGTGTGTGTGTGTGGATTTATCATTGGATCATCTTTTCTGATCTCCGCATGTGGAGATGAGAAGAATGGAGATCTTAGATGACTTGTCAATAATATGAAAAGTACGATGTTGTATGCAGTAGGCAAGGTTTACTAAAAAGGAGATTTATTGTAGCTTATTACATATTTTTATTTTCCTCTTTTTATTGTGTAATTTTTGTTGTAGTACAATATAAATAAGGATGGTACACGTTCCTATATAGGTGTGTATATTTTATTCGATTTTAATGGCATGGCATAAGTATTCGGCTTACTGATGATCGCAGACTATCAGAAAGAGGAGGTGGAAAAATAGAAAAACTGAGAGAAAAACTTTTTATTGAATCAACAGAATAACTGAAGGAAAAATCTAATGTGGCCAACACATAACCTCCCGTCTCCTAGTACTGAAATAGAAATTTTAATTTACTTACCTAATAAATAAATAGTTTTCTATACAACTGTTATAGAATGTTATCATTGTTATCATTTTCAGTTATGGAATGATTACATTCTATCACTTGTTACGGAATGGATTCATTCATTCAACATATATTTTCATTTTAATAGTTTTAGGTTATTTTAATGCAATTAAATTTATAGTCGTAGAGAAAGTATAGTCTTGAACACGTTTGGAATGACTATTCCGCTCTCGTGGAAAAGTGAAACTCGCCTACGGCTCGTCTCACTTGAGCTGAATATGCTTCATTCCACACTTGTTACAGAATAGTATATTGTACAACAAGTGTGGAATGAATAAATTTAATTTACAGCTTGGGCGATAAGGTTAAATGATAGAACTGCCTTAGTTGAATCTTGCCCATTGTCAGGAAGCAATAAACGCAAATAAATAAATAATTTTATGAAACTCCATATTGAAGCAATGGTCCAAAACTGTTATATTTTTAAAAAATCAGTGTAGTGATCTAGATCTGTTGATCTAGATCAATTTGTGCGATCTTTGATCTAATTTAGATCATCTTATGTCTAAGGGTCTTGATCTTGATCTAGATCAAATTAATATCATATATGATCTGAAAATAAGATCAAAATTTTAGATCTTTTACTACGATATGCAAATTAAAATTAAGTAAGATAATACCTCGGGTAATACAACTAATTAATTTTTAATCTGTTTAAACTGTAGATTGAGTACTCGTTTTTTTCTCTCCATTTAATGTAATGTAATTTAACAATAAAATATTTTGTCTGATATTGATCTTATTTATGATCTAACAAAAAGAGCCATAATTCTTGATCTGATATAAAAAAAGATCCACTCATAACAATTGATCTATGATCTGATCTAGATCATATTAAATGTGAAGATCTTGTTCTCGATCTAGATCCTATTTAATATGATCTGTTCCAACACTGAAAAAAATTCTTCCAGTTCAGTAATTAAGTTAAGTAAAGTACTACATTACCTAATCTTCTTGCGAATCCTTGTCCCTATTCTATCCAAAACCCTTCTCACACATCACCTCATCACCCAACAATATCTCAATCAAACAATTACCTTTCACTCCATGGCAACTTGATCACTAATTCTAAATTCATAAAACAGTAAAATGACAGGGCGTAGCGCGTGTCGCTAAGAACGTCTAATAACGAGGCATTCTTCGTGTCATCTCACACATGACATGAGACATCGGGAGCACGGTTTGGCTAAGGCGGCTGTGTCTGTGTGTGCGACCCCCGTGCACGTGTGGATTAATTACATTAGTATTCAGGTCCCCTGGACGCCGATTTGACGTATTGTTGCCTGGATGTTATGGGATTATTAACAAGCTGATGGGCTGCAATAGCAGAGTGATTTGCGATTCATGTAGCCGTAAGATCAGGGATGGATGAGTGGATGGGAATGGGTTTGGTTTACTAAAAAAGAATATGATTTAGATTTTTAGTGAGGTAATGTTGGTTTTATTGTGCTTCCAAAAATCTTGGTCCTAAATGTACATAAGCTTCTGTTTTACATTATACTTTTTAGGCAAAAAAATTCACAAGATATGATAATGTAAAACACGAAAATCTCAATCCACGTTTTATACTAGAAACGTCTTTTTATATAATAAAATACTACTACTAATAATAATACTCACCTAGGAAATGACATATTAAACACGCAATTGACAATCGGAGATGTCAATTTCCCAGTGTAGGTAGTCAATCAGAAAAAAAATACAAAGAACACTGGCTTTTCTAGACATTTCAGAGTAAAATCATCTTAAAAATAATAACATTTAGTTTATAAAGTGTTACTTCCCGGAATATATAATTCATGTATCACGTGACACATATTTGACTAATTTGATTGGCTAAAATAGGGCAGTAAGAGACTATCAAATCGATGATATTTTTATCACCGCTGTTACATGTCAACTGTTTCTGTCAATTAATTTCCTACTGTCAGTTTCTTATTTAAATATTGCTATTTGTCAAAACTAAGACTTAATATGAATGGACCTGATTATATTCGGTGGGGAAATGCCATAGTGAAAACGAAATTGAGAAAGGTTAATAGAATTTAAAACGTTTTTGACAGCTATTGAAAAATTATAACCAAACATTTTGGACTCATTCATTTTATATTCTCCCCAAAAAAATATAACTCGGGCTATGATTAATCATAGGTGATAGCATTCGTTAGTCTTCAGAAAATTGAACTCGTGCTACGCACTCGGTCAATTTTCATCGACTAACTCATGCTATCACCGATGATAATCATAGCACTTGTTATATTACCCCCGAATATATTATGTAATATTTTTATTGACGTTATTAAAAAAATCTGAAAAATTTCAATATTTTGATTATGAAAAATGGCATTTAACAAGACACAAATCTAGTTCCAGCCTTCGTCATTACGTTTATTTTCGAAATTTTATTGTACCTTCAAAAATTTGTTACTATGGGACAGTGGGAGTCGATACTCTCAAATAAAATAACGTATGAAATTCACAACATACTTAATTAAAGTAAAATCAAATAATGTTACAGACAAGAGTATCAATTATAATTTTATAGTGCTAAGCACTCGAAATCTTTGATATTCTAGGAAAACCTCTTCAAAGTACAAGATCTGAGATAAGTATCATGATTCAAAGAATACTAATGTACATTTTCAGATATTAAAAAAAAATTGTAAGTAATGTCGTATGGCTCCGGAAATATAAATTCTGAGAAAATTATTTAATTCCTGAAAATAATCTGATTTCTAATCGTCATATCATCAGATAAATCACAAGTATCAATTATGATTTCTTTAGTTGTCTCTAACTCTCAAAAGATAATTTTTTATTAAATAAAAAACTGTATTATCATCTTCAATGAACCATAAAAAATCTTTTGTGAAGTTCATGCGTCTGTATTTACAATGTCAATGTTCGTATACAAAGCGAAATGATTTCAATGTTTCTGTGTTAGTAGCAACACTAATCAGAGCTAATTTAAATATAACGCAAGGAAAACGGTCATATGTCACTTGTAATTAATTAGATTAAAATCTCGTAACTTCGTTATGATAATTGAGTTGTTCAAAATAAGTTGTTCTGATTCTAAAGCACTCGAATATGTCAACTTAGAATAGAAATCAACTTTATTATTTTTTATAACTGGATATATGGATATCGAAAATATTTCCATAAATTCGAAAATTTAATATTGGTTTGGTTTATAATGGATGTAAAACCGGATACTTTTTCTGTATTCTGTTAAAGTTAAATTATAGGCGTTTCTATGTTACTGTTTATAATGACATAAAGCCGTAGCCTTGAAATGCCTTTGTTCTATTTTACAATATGCAAAATATAAGTACCTTGCAAAATGAATTAATTTTAACATTATTGTTTCATTAATAGATATTTATACATCAAGTGAGATACATGAATGTTTATTCAAGAGAAGAAAGTTTAGCCCCCGAGCCCGAAGAGCGAGTGGGATAATTTCTTCGAGTGAATAAACATTCGTATCTCACGTGGTTTATACAATATTTTATTCAATTTGACATAATTATTTCAAATATATGAATTATAAATTTATTTTGACATACCTAACAAAAAAAACTAATCAAAGTAGTCGTTGCAAGTTGTCATTGTTTTTATGCATTTTTGACGTAATAATAACAGTTTAAAACGGCAGAGTGATTTGAAAATATGTTGAGTGATTTAAAAAAAATTAATTCACTTGTGAATAAACATTTATTTAAAGTTGTTGCAGTTTAAAACGTCAAAATTGAATAAAAATAATTAAATTTTGTTTATTTTGCTATTATTTTGTAATTTAAGATGTTGATTACCTACTTCTATGATTTGTGTTTAACAGGATAACTACAAAAAATACTTCAGGAAAACTACCCTTAATTTTTCGAATTTAAAAAAAATTATTTCTGTTTCGTAATCTACACATGTCATATACTTACTTACCCTTAAATTTATGACATTAACTTCAAAACCATCCTGTAGATACAATATATAATCAACAATCCAGTGGTTTCAAAAATGTACTTCTTGAAAAACTGCCCTTAAATTTACGAATTTTTAAAAAATATATAACTATACGCCATTAAATAATATGCACAAAGTTGTGAATCAAACTTAATAATCCTTTCATGCTCAAAACTTAGTAATCATGTACCTACTTTTCATTTCAAATACAATGTGGTAGGAGCTGGAATAAATGTAAAAAATTAATTGTTACTACCGGTATTATTTGTCCTCACGTCGTGTCCATATTAAGAACCAGCTGCAATTAAGAACATAATACAACACAAATCAATATTAACATGAGTATCAATTCGAAATACCGCAGTATCACCATGCAAAAAAAACTTCAATCACTCGTTTATCTGTCAATTTTCACCTTCGATTACAATCTACATCGTTTATCTCGCAAACCAATCTTGAAAAATCAATTAACCTAACACGGCTATCCTAAAACGGCTTTGAACCATTCAGGCATTCATTGCTGTAATCTACGATCGGCGATTTATTATTTTTTGTCGGCATTGCACCATTCATCACCGAAAGTGTCACGTTTACGCTGAATTTCTAAAGAGAGAAATTATATTTTTATTCTTCACTGGTTTTGATTCATCAAATAAAGTGCGATGTATTGCTAGGGATTACCCATGACATCATCAGGACGACTTATCATAATTGTAAAGATTAAAGGAACAATGGTTTAATTGGTAAATAGACTACGTTTTGTTGCTTTGGATCTGTTCAAAATTATTCGCTGTATTGAAGTCAAACTACTATACTCTGAAGTAGATACAAACTGTATAGGTACCACCTAATACAACAGTTGTAGTAATTTTTCCTTGCATTATATGAGTGGTTCAAATTTTGAATCTTTGTACTGTGACGAGTTGAAACTGGATTGTTTTTATGTAATATTCACAAACAATTCTACACTTGTTGAATGCAATATTGCTGCAATAGAATTAGAATTCACGATTCTGACTATATTGCTCAAAATAGAAGTATGAAATTTACCATTAGTAATTACGAAGCATTATTTGATCAAAAAATTCATACAAATTCATGACCTTATTATTGCATATTTATTAATTTTGTTTATATAGTCGATTCCTTGCATTGTTCGTAAGAGTGCTAAGAAAATATGTTTTGTCAGGAAAATTACATATCTGACGAAAAAAATAGTAAAAAATCGGCCAAATTGACTATTTTTACTAATTTATTACTAAAATACCATTAAGTATTTCAAAAATATAATTTCTTAGCACTCTAGAGTCATCTTTTAACTATCTATATATAAAATATGAACAGTGTAGGTGTACTAACAAGAGCTCAGTTTGTAATATAGCAAGCTCCCTTTTTCACTATATTTTTGGCAGAAGTGTAGCGCCTTAAACTACTATGTTTTATGCATGGCAATTTGTTTAGCTGCTTGTCTACATCTAAACTAAACTAATGCCAGTAGAAAATTGCAGAAATGTGCTTATTAAATTTAGAAGTGTGTTGCAATTTCTAACAAAAGTTGCCGGTATTGACATCAAATTGTCGATAATTTCCGTCGACTTAAAGCCTATTTAACATTGACCTGCAACTGCAATAGTCAAATTTCAGTTTTAATGAGTTGTGCTAGAAAATTGCAGAAGACATTTTTTTCATTTTTTACACTGTGCAACATCAGCAACATACAATTGCTTAATTAATGTATGAATTTATCTACAAATTATGATTCTATTGCAGCAATATTGCGTTCAACAAGTGTAGAGCCTTAAACAAAATTAATGTATTTAAAAAAAAATGGATAGAATCTTATTTTAACCACTAACGCACTAACTTTCAAATACAAATTAATCTTTTTACTTCCTTGTACGGAGTAATAAGGAAGTATTGTAATCGCGAAAAATTTCGGTTCTCAGATTTTTACGGAAATATCCGTTTTGACCTTTTCTGAATCCATTATGACTAGTTTCGTCGTGACGTCTGTACGTACGTACGTACTTAATATCAAATCAAAAAGACATTTTTTATTTCTATATTTTATTTGAATTCGACTCGCATAGATATTAGTGGAGAGTCACCACAGGAGAGATTTTTGTGTATAAATATTATTTAAATGCATTATTAAAATCACCATTGAAAACCGCATCTAAATATCTGATATAGTTTTTGAAATATCTACAACACCCTAAAATGGGTGGACGTATCTTTATTTTAAAAATAAATATAATTCTTTAGGTACTACATGAATTTATAGCTTTTCTCTATATCCAATATTTAAAAAATAAATGTTACACCCAAAATGGGTGTAGTAAACTCAGTTTAAAGTTCAAAAATGGGTTTCTCATATTTTAAAACATAAGTATACAAATTTACAGCTTATTTCTATGCGTAGTAATAAAGATATATATTTTGCACCCAAAATGGGTGTCCCGATTTTAAATTTGGGTTCATAACTGGATTTTTCAGATTTTTTTACATCAGTATACTAATTTTCAGAATTTTCCGATTCCTAGAATCAAAGTTATTGTTAAATTAATTAAATGTTCGCTATAAACGAGGTCGTATAAGGAATGTTCTTTATAGCCGTGCTAGTCCAAATGAAGCCTATTTCATGCTTGATCCAATGCTGAAAACCGCGCATCGATATCTGGTCCCGTTTACGAGAAATTAATTTATTTAATAAAAGTCGTCATTGTTTTCTTGGCTTAGTTCTGTAATTCAAGTTTTGGAACGGAGTGTACATTGGCTTTTTGAAATTATATAATAAAAATTGGCCTAACCCAACCAATAACCTCACAAAAAATTTCAAAATGCAATAACTTTATTAATAAAATGCTTTTCGAGGTCTGTTTGGGGTTGAAAATCTCTTTACCGACCTAAAGTTTGTATCCCCCCCCTGTTTCCAGTTGGAGCCAGTCTAATATGCCCGGAAAAAATTATCAAAATTTGAATTATTTTAAATTATAAGAAAATAAGCCGTCCAACAGTATAACTTTGACATTTATAAATTTTGAAAATTGCTATACTTCGTTCCATCAAAATCCAAATTTTGGAATGTAAATTTTTCGGTTATAAATTTTTTAAACATTATTTTCTCTGATATTAATCCTAGAAAACCAGCGAAAATTTGTACCCGGGGCTAAAATAATTGTCCGAGGAAGCCGATTTTTGATTCCCATATAAATACTTACCGAATGTTAGGTGGTCAAGACTGGTACCTATGGCCATACCTATTAAATAAAATTTTAGATTCCCATATAAAGTCTTACCTGATATGGGGTGGTCAAGACTGGTACCTAAGGCCATACCTATTAAATAAAATGTTTGATTCCCACATAAATTCTTACCTGATGTGAGGTGGTCAAGAATGGTACCTATGGCCATACCTATTAAATAAAATTTTAGATTCCCATATAAATTCTTATCTGATGTAAGGTGGTCAAGACTAGTACCTATGGACATACCTATTAAATAAAATTTTTGATTCCCATATAAATTCTTACCGAATGTTAGGTGGTCAAGACTGGTACCTATGGCCATACCTATTAAATAAAATTTTAGATTCCCATATAAATTCTTATCTGATGTAAGGTGGTCAAGACTGGTACCTATGGCCATACCTATTAAATAAAATTTTTGATTCCCCTATAAATTCTTACCGAATGTTAGGTGGTCAAGACTGGTACCTATGGACATACCTATTAAATAAAATTTTTGATTCCCATATAAATTCTTACCGAATGTTAGGTGGTCAAGACTGGTATCTATGGCCATACCTATTAAATAAAATTTTAGATTCCCATATAAATTCTTATCTGATGTAAGGTGGTCAAGACTGGTACCTATGGCCATACCTATTAAATAAAATTTTTGATTCCCCTATAAATTCTTACCGAATGTTTGGTGGTCAAGACTGGTACCTATGGCCATACCTATTAAATAAAATTTTAGATTCCCATATAAATTCTTACCTGATATGGGGTGGTCAAGACTGGTACCTATGGCCATACCTATTAAATAAAATGTTTGATTCCCACATAAATTCTTACCTGATGTGAGGTGGTCAAGAATGGTACCTATGGCCATACCTATTAAATAAAATTTTAGATTCCCATATAAATTCTTATCTGATGTAAGGTGGTCAAGACTGGTACCTATGGCCATACCTATTAAATAAAATTTTTGATACCCATATAAATTCTTACCGAATGTTAGGTGGTCAAGACTGGTACCTATGGCCATACCTATTAAATAAAATTTTAGATTCCCATATAAATTCTTATCTGATGTAAGGTGGTCAAGACTGGTACCTATGGCCATACCTATTAAATAAAATTTTTGATTCCCCTATAAATTCTTACCGAATGTTAGGTGGTCAAGACTGGTACCTATGGACATACCTATTAAATAAAATTTTTGATTCCCATATAAATTCTTACCGAATGTTAGGTGGTCAAGACTGGTACCTATGGCCATACCTATTAAATAAAATTTTAGATTCCCATATAAATTCTTATCTGATGTAAGGTGGTCAAGACTGGTACCTATGGCCATACCTATTAAATAAAATTTTTGATTCCCCTATAAATTCTTACCGAATATTAGGTGGTCAAGACTGGTACCTATGGCCATACCTATTAAATAAAATTTGTTATTCCCACATAAATTCTTACCTGATGTGAAGTGGTCAAGAATGGTACCTATGGCCATACCTATTAAATAAAATTTTAGATTCCTATATAAATTCTTACCTGATATTAGGTGGTCAAGACTGGTACCTATGGCCATACCTATTAAATAAAATGTTTGATTCCCACATAAATTCTTACCTGATGTGAGGTGGTCAAAAACTCTACCTTTGGCCATACCTATTAAATAAAATTTTTAATTCCCACATAAATTCTTACCTGATGTGAGGTGGTCCAGAATGGTACCTATGCCCATACCTATTAAATAAAATTTTTAATTCCCACATAAATTCTTACCTGATGTGAGGTGGTCCAGAATGGTACCTATGGCCATACCTATTAAATAAAATTTTTGATTCCCATATAAATTCTTACCTGATATGAGGTGGTCAAGACTGGTACCTATGGCCATACCTATTAAATAAAATTTTTGATTCCCACATAAATTCTTACCTGATGTGAGGTGATCAAGAATGGTACCTATGGCCATACCTATTAAATAAAATTTTAGATTCCCATATAAATTCTTATCAGATGTAAGGTGGTCAAGACTGGTACCTATGGCCATACCTATTAAATAAAAAAATTTATTCCCACATAAATTCTTACCTGATATGAGGTGGTCAAGACTGGTACCTATGGCCATACCTATTAAATAAAATGTTTGATTTCCACATAAATTCTTACCTGATGTAAGGTGGTCAAAAACTCTACCTATGGCCATACCTATTAAATAAAATTTTAAATTCCCAAATAAATTCTTACCCGATGTGAGGTGGTCAAGAATGGTACCTATGGCCATACCTATTAAATAAAATTTTAGATTCCCATATAACTTCTTACCTGATGTAAGGTGGTCAAGACTGGTACCTATGGCCATACCTATTAAATAAAATTTTAGATTCCCATATAAATTCTTACCTGATGTGAGGTGGTCAAGACTGGTACCTATGGCCATACCTATTAAATAAAATTTTTAATTCCCACATAAATTCTTACCTGATGTGAGGTGGTCAAGAATGTTACCTATGGCCATACCTATTAAATAAAATTTTTAATTCCCATATAAATTCTTACCTGATGTGACGTTGTCAAGAATGTTACATATGGCCATATCTGTTAAATAAAAAATTTTAATCCCACATAAATTCTTACCTGACATGCGGTTAATGATACTTATGGCCATACCTAATGCAGAATAATACCGTACGCAGATGTTTACCAAGATGAAGATTTTTGCCTTGAAAATTTAACAGCCTTTGCATTAAAAAATCTACAAATTAGCCTTTTAATACTTAAAATCATTTACTTCTGTTTGTTATGTTTTACTGCTGGTTTTTCAAAAATTTTATTAATCATTTGTTATTGGAGTTTACTCCTTAAGAATCGATTTTCATATAAGGCGCCCGGTATTGAAATTTTATGAGGAGTGAAATCAAACGTTAAACGTTAACTAAAAGCGTAACATTTTTATTATTAATTATTAGTAATGATAATGATGACAATACGTAACAACCCACCCGGAATGACGTTTAATAGATTGATAATTAATGTATAACTTATGTAAGGTAGGTTCTTTATACTTGTGTAGCTGTGTGTATTATTCATTCGGATAATATAATTGATGTGGTGAATTGATAAAGGTGAATTGTATGTGTATTTATTGTTAACAATTATTATATTCATACACAGTGAAGTAAATAATGAAAGTATACAGGGTATAACAGCGAAACCAACCAACGCCTATATATTCTTTATTATTATAGTTACAAAAAAATGTTAAATAGCAAAGTTGTAGGAGACCAAGGGGGATTTTAATGGAAATATCCGTTTTGACCTTTTCTGAATCCATTATGACTAGTTTCGTCGTGACGTCTGTACGTACGTACGTACGTACGTACGTACGTATGTACGAACGTATGTATGTCGCATAACTCAAATACGGTTAGACGTAGAAAGTTGAAATTTTGTATTTAGGACTGTTATAGCATCTCCTATTTTTGGTTTCAATCTATAAACCGGAAGTAGTACTTTTTTCAAATATTTCGATAAATATTTAATTTGAGACAATTTTTTTTATTTTAAATGAAAGATTATGTGATTATTACCTACAATCGGTATTTTATAAATATTTTTGTATCTGGTATCATTTAAGAATAATTAAAGTAACTAAAATATATTAGTGAGTATAGTAGCAGTAGTAGTAGTACTTATAAATTAATATATTTGTATAATATAATTCTACATTTTAGTTACGAAGAAAAGTATGAACAGTTTAATAGGCGTGCAAGGAAGTCATGTGGTGTCCACGTCAGATTTTTTAAGTTTATGTTAGGTTGGTAAGATATTAACGAACTTAATATAACTAGAAATAACTGTGAATTGCCTGCATGTCGTACAAAATTTAGAACATGTTCTATTCCATGGAACAGTTGCCTCAATATTGCTTCAAGATTGCTTCGGCTTATTGAACCTGCAATTTCTGTTCACACATAGAAGACACACACGCAACAGTAAAAAATTCTGTGTGTGTGTTGCTTGTGAAATAGAGGCGCCGCTATTTTGTGGCTTCTATGTAAGTAAAGAAAAAATCAATTTTGAGGCCACAAACGTTCCACACGTTCTTCATTTTACTTTTGTTGCATGTGTGTCTTTTGTATGTCCATATGTGAACAGGGCTTTACACTCATGCAATATTGAAGCAACTTGTTGCTTGTTGCACTTGCATCTTGCCCTAGATAAATTCGCTTGGCTACCACTAACACAGCACTAATCTCCACGGCCGTTAATAAGTACAATTTTACAGTTATCATGTGTGACCCTGTTGCCGGTGGCTCTTGGTGCACGTTCACGGCATCAGCATCATAGCCAACGCTGATGATGATGAATGAGCCAAGTGATAAGCCTCAACTCGGGTTCCGTTACTAGCTTAACTCTATCCGCTCTGTGTTGCGATGTCTCATGTTATGTATGTTGATGTGATGTGGTAGCGATGTGGTATTGGGGTTTTATGTAATTAATGATGCGGAAATTTAATTAACATTGTTCTTGGTGTGATGAAGTAAGATGGAATTAAATTAAAAACAAAAATGTGCTAAAATATATATAGCGGGCATTCTTCTTCATTTTAATATAGTCATTAAAACAGACTTTAACTTGTGCAGAGCTTTTTTTGGCAATCCGTAGTTTTCCTTTTTGGAAGACATGAATATGGCGTATAGTACGAGAAATGGCCGGAATGCAACCTCAGTAATATTTGTAATTTTAGCAACCCAATGAATTTGGAATTTTGCTAAACGACAAATAATTTATATAAATAAATAAATAGTCAGCTGGGCCATTTTCACATACTGTAGTTGATTATATTTAGGTAACAATTAATATGCACTTTTAATTTTTTCTAGCAATAGTAACTACCATTAATATAGTATTTATAATGTATAGGTACTCCTCAAAGAAAATTTTGATGTTACTTTTATTAAGGCTGAATTACATTATATTATTTTCGTCTAGATTCAAGTTTGAGATTCACCCAAGAAGTTCTTAGCCATTTCTAGTATAATGTAAATCAGAAATTATCATCCGAGTTCCGGTCGATAGAAATATACGTCTGGCTCTATTTTTCTATTCGAGATTCGTACTAGATTTGTCTACGCATGCTCAGTTCAGTGTGGCCAACCTTCAAAAGTGTTGGCTTGGAAAAAATGAAGATTTCCGATTGAGTATGAATAGTTCGGAAATAAAGTATGAAACTCGAACAAATCTCGGATGGAAATTGAACTAGAAATCTAGCAGAAAACGAAAAAAGTATAACGTAATTCAGCCTTCAGATCTGCCACTATTCCAAAAATGATTCGTGTGTTTTATTTTATAAGCGAATGTTTCTTATAAAAATATTCGTCAAAAGTAAGGAAAATAGTAGAACTGAAAATTAGTTATACTTATAATTGACTGACTTGCCTGAAATTGTAAAAAGTACTTATTTGATTGATCAGAAAAGCATGTTGCACTTCAGGTCATTCTTTGTGTACCTATATACTAAATAATTAAGTAATAAGGAGAAGCCCAGTAGTTCGTATGACTTATAAAGTCTAAATTATAAATGTCTGGCAAATTAATGCTGTTGGCTATTGGGCTGTCTGGATATTTATAGATAGTTAATGATCACACCGTCGTTTATAATATAGCAACATATTAAGATACGTGTTGTAACTTAAATATTTTAAATATTATAAGTAAAGTAGGTGTACCTATCGACGGAACATGTGGTGTAATAAAATTTACACCTGATTTATGATTAGAATCACTTCTTTGCGCACCAACATATAATTGCGTATCATTTCTAAAATCAATTTGAAACACCTTTCAAAAATACAATTTCTAATGTTTGCAACATCACAACATATTGATATCATTACTGTAATATTCACTAACCTACGCAAAGCTATAGAGCGCTTTCCTCAGAACCTCCTGATACATCACATCGGTCTGTTACATGCGTCAATGCCGCAGCATAGCACACGGACACACACACGTGCAATCAGCTGAGCCATGTAGTTGTGGAGCGCAAGAGATTGCTTCTGATTGTTCCTAATTCAAACTTCCGTCTGGCATCAAATTTCGAGCGGTTGCGACAACGTCACACGCACAGAAACACTACTACGGCGATATTGAGATAAAACATCTACTGTTCATATTTTGATGTTTTTGGACTAACTTTATCACTGGGTAAACCATCTTTATATTAGGTGTACAAGAATATCAGGTTCTAAAGATATTCACGGAATTGACATCGGATTGCACCATACCTAATAGGTAGATAAGGTTTTAGACTATTTAGAATTTCAAGTTTTTTGAGGAAGAATGTTGACAATTATTCAGCAATGGGTAAATCATATTTATATTAGGTGTACAAGGATTTGTGATTCTAAAGATATTCACGGATTTTACATCAGATTGAACCATAGGTAGATTAGGTTTTAGACTATTCAGAATTTCTTATTTTTTGAGAGAAAATTATAATAAAAGATTCAATGAGACTAGTAATTTTGCAATTATTTAAAAGTACCTATACAAGAGTTCCTAGCAACTACCTAGAAATCTACAATCTACTATCTAGTAAACTATTTCGACTAATATTGGGACGTCTAGCTTCTTGGCTTTATCAATACGGTGACTTTTTGAGTTCAAAATATTTTTTAAGGATGATTTTTCCATCAAATCTCTAAATTATCGACAATTTGTTGTTGTTTTTGTTAGAAATTGCAACACACTTCTTTATACTATAAAAACTTTTCTTCAATTTTCTACTGGCATTAGTTTAGATATGTAGATATGCTTAAAACATAGTATAGTTTAGTATGTGACAAATGTAACCGATATCAGCAACAAATTGTTGATATTTCTGTAGTGGGATCCAGGCTTTCGGTGGCATGGCAAACTGATGATATGCTTCTTTAAAATTCTACAACAGGGCCAAAGCAGAAATGGAGACGTTGTATTCAGAATAAATATTGCAAAGCTAATTCTATCAGTCTATTAGATCTGCACTGGTTTTTAATAATTTCACTAATTTAAATGCACGCACGAAAATCCAGGTTCAGATGTGTCTGCTAACAAATTACGTGTCTGCTAAAACTGTCTGTTTTGGTCCTGTGATAGCAAAACGTATCTGCTTTGGCCTAGAACAGCAAATTTTTATTATAAGGCCAGCGCAGACACCGGAGTTAGTTTATATATTTTTTTAAATCAGCTTAGGGATGCTTTAGTAAAAGTTGAAGTTGGTATTAGAAAAAAGCTGTAATTTGGAAGGTATAATACTGATTTGGTAATGACCCTTGTGACTCAATGTGTTAAAGATTTATTTCTATTTTTCAATTCTTAAACTGTACCTATAGCAAATAGCATTGCCTTTATATTCATGTCATTGTTATAAACTTGATTCTACTTTCATGGAAATTCAGATCGTGTTTGTAAAAGTGCGTAATTTTCGTTATCCTTCAATTCAAACACCTTTTATTTTATCCTGTTGTAGCTTAATAAGAAATATCATTGAATTTATAATTTTCTTATTCCTTTCTTCTTTCCATTTGTCTTTGTTTTGATTAATCTTCTCAAGTTTGTTAAAAATGAAACATGATAATTCCAATGTTTTCATTATCAGAAGTGTACGTAAGTAATCATTTGATGAAACATGAATTTGCTACTTTAGCTTGTATATTTTAAGTAGGTAATATTAAGTAGCCATAAGCTATCATCACTGAAGAGATGTTCTTTGTTTTTGTTTACCAATCAATCTCGTCAATGCCAAATGTTATTAACGCCCGAATACTAAACTATTAATCAACTTATCTGTCAGGGCCTTTGAAAATATCATTACAAGTACCAAATATCTTATGCCTCTAGGACAGCCTTGTAGTAGCATAATTATTTGTTCATTACGATTTTATCAACCAAAATATCCTTCAAAAATTTCGTAAAACACACAAAATGGCAAACCAAATACAAAAACAATCCCAGATGACCTTTACTTCAACATTACTTAAGTTCCACCTTGTCAAAACAATTATTTTTACATTAATATCAATACGAGAATAAGACAAGAACTTTTTTCCATTCTTTGGAAAAACTGACAAAAACATTTGAGAAAAAATCCGTTACGTAAACAGGTGTGTAGAAAATAAACAATTACAGGCACGTGGAAAATACTCTCAGATTACAGGGGTTAAACACGTGCTACCATCTATATTTCTCCTTTGAACTAGTTGACAAAAGGACAACTTTTAATAGGGTACAATTTAAGAGACCAAAGCGTTAAATGTTATTTACTGATGTAACGTGTAATAAAAGCAATTTTATAAAATGTGTTTTCCAATACTTCTGTTCTTTTCGGATGGTAAATAACTGTACTACCAGCCAAGTAAAGAACATGTAATTACGTGAAAGTTATTTTGTAATTTTGAGAGTATTTTAATATTAAGACGTGTTGTCTGTAAGTGTATGTTAATAACGTGTTTAATAATATAGTATCAAACAATTATTTCTTATAACCACAAATATTTATGTCATCATTTCTTCCCTGCAGAAATAGGGTAGCAATATGAACAGACAACAAATGATATATTTTGCACATGATGTGCGGTTATACGTTTACATACCATGACACCCTGGGGAACAAATATAAATTGAGCCTTTATAATGATTACAATAAAGTTTTGATTGCATACGCGAAATAATATACATTGTAATAATATTTTGACATACTTGCAAACCACAGGAATAATATTACAATTTTCAATGTAGAAAATTGCATTATTATAGGGAATATCCTTTGTGTAAGAAATGCTAAAATTGAGATAATTTTGTGCAAAACATGTTATTTTGATTTTAAGGCGGATTTCATTTACATTCAAAATTGTTGAGAGTGAATTGTAAAAGTTTCATGGACCAAAGATGTGAAATTTATCTGTCAGCACATTCTTTCAGAACTTTTCAAAAAAACAGTAACATACATAATTTAAACTCACGATAATAATGCTCATCCTTCTAAAATAATTAATTTATTTTGTAAAAGTATAACAAGTTAAACAAAATATGTTTTTCAATAATTTGTAATTACTTTATCACATGTCACTAAAGAAATTCTATTTGACATTTGCATGGTAAGAGAAATAACCTGGCAGTATATAAATGAATAAAAGGAAAATATGAATGATAATAGGTTCCTTCAAATTTTTATAAAAGAACCAACAAATTTTATTCAGTTCTGTAGATGTTTATTTCTTAAGCTTGTTTTTAAATTACGGTATAGGTAATGTATTGATTAAATAAATGTATACTAGATATAAAAATTTAAATTTAAATTTTCGGGACTCTTAAAGAGAACATGTAGGTAGGTACTTATATGAGTTTTGGATTTACTCTCGAAGTTTAATAACAGACTATGGTACATTTTTTATGTCTGGATATTTACATACATTTACCCTCCTAGGGTAGAAAAGTTACTAAATTTACAGTCCATCAAAAATTAGAATAACTGTTTCAAGTATAGTGTTATATTCTGTAATGTGTCAATATTTGTACACGGTGAAGAAAAAAATAAAAAATAAAATCAATCCAAACCTAGTATGTGGAACTTTTTTTTGTTCAGTTCAATCAGAGTTTCTTTCTTCAAAAACTAATAATTCGGGACTCAAGAAGGGTATTTATTTAGTTAAGTAAGTAATATGTCGATCAGCGGGTTTTGCATTTCTTCGCAGATCAGATTTATATCTCTAGTACGATATAAATATCTTCATAATGCCCTTGATACATAAATAACTATTATCGTTCATTGCAGTTAGGGTTGAATAAAATGTGTATCAATTACTTCTTGATATATATTTTACATAACAATTTTTATTAGAACTACCTAATTTAAAGACAGTAATTATTAACTGTTCCTTCTTATAATATATAATTCTTACAAAAGAAGATATCTATATTACACCTATTACCTAAAATTATTACTAGTAGCATTACATTCAAACAGTTGTTCTCTTAAAATAGAAATAAAATAATAAACCCTTCCGAGAATTAATAACAAATGTCAAACCATAAAATTAAATTGCCACCAGTATCAACCCATCAAATTAAAACAAAAACATACAATTACAATAACTCAATTTGCAAGTCCACATAAAATAATAACAACACTCCAAACACAGTGTATAATTTCGCAACATCTGTTGGCGCGAACATTTCAATAAGCCGTGTGTTTATCCTGGATCCGCCCTGGTTATTGTGTGCGGGATTAGTGGATTTCCGTGTTTACGTCGCTTTTCTGTTGTTTGGCGAGTGGGACAGGACAGAGGAGGAGCACAGGAACTTCGATGTTTTGCAAGGATCTAGAAATGCGTGGACATATTTCAGTGACATTTCAACGTCGGAGACTTTGAAAGGAGGTAACTAAAGCTAGTTTTATGCATCGGAGGGTTTCAAAGGAAGGGTTGGAAAGAAGGTTTGATAGCTGAGGTTTTAAATGTCGTGAGACGAGACTGGACGAGAAATAGTCAATTTTCAAGACGAGAAATTAAAGTATTCTCATCTCGGTCATTTCTCGGTTGTTCAATTCTCGTCTCAAAGAACTTGATTCTCGTCTCATCTAAATATTTCGAAAAAAAATTATTGCTATCTACTTATTTGAAAAGTTAGAAATGAATTAAGGATTTTTTTCTTTTCTGTTAAATTCGCACTACTTATTCTTGTTTTAGAAATAAAAATATTTATATCAAAACAAAAGAATGCTATTAACAAAGTAAAATAAAAAATATTTTGACATTTTCGAAGGGAATAATATAATTTTTTTAGTTTCAAGAATTCTCGATTTATCGAGAACTATTTCTCATCTCGTAATTTTGAATTTTCGTCTCATCTCAAATATCCGAAACGATAATTTTATTGGTTATTCTCGTTTCTCGTTTCACGAGACGAAAATGAGACGATAAATTTCTCGTCTCGGCGATATCACTAGTTTTAAATATAGTGACAATAATATAATATTACAGTCTGTTTTTATACAAAGACAACTATAAAAAAAAGTTTTGTGTACCAAGTACGGATAGTAGGTACGGTCGAGGCGAAGCCGAGATTGAAGACTCGCCAAGTGCAACAAACAAGCTCTATCCGACGAGGTGCGACAATATTTTATCTACAATCGTAAACGTCAAAAATAACTAATTTTAAAATTATTATTTGCCGTCCTTATAACAATTAAATTAAATAGAGATTACCATATCATCGGTGACAAAACATTTTCAAACAAAGTGTTTACTGTAGTTTAAGGCAAATTTGAGGCAAATTTAATAGTTTCATACTAGTGTGACAAAACAGTGTTTGTCGTACTAGTGCGACAATTTTGAACATACCCTAATAAAAATTGAATAACAATGTTCATATTGTTCAACGATTGTAGAAAAAAGTAAGGTTTACGTCCTTAATTACCCATTACTAAGATATTTTCCTGTTATTTCTTATTTATAATTTATTTAATTACACTGAAATTCAATATGGACAATGATTTTCTTTAATAATCATCTTCAAGATTGATTTCTCAATTTCAAAAATTTAAGGTTAGTTATCTTACAGACTCTATTTTTAGGATCATTAGATTTGTGTAGTTAATGATTAAAATAAATTTAATTACCACCTAAATAAAATAAGATTCATTTACTGATTAGACAACATCAATTAAATTATTAGAAGTTCTTCATTTCCTGAATCTTAAGTTTTACTAAAAAATCTAGAGCATAAAGAAAAGCATAGTGAAAATTGTTACAAATTAAATTTTTATGACTCCAACTCATATCTCCACAGATACATATTCCATGTTTGAAGTACTTTTGTCGGAGTTACTTACTTTGTCGGTGATGTTTCTTTAGAGATTAACACAATCATTTCCATACAATAAGGAAAAACAAAAGCGTCAAGACGGTTTTCCTTGTTAACAACATGCAAATACTTTTTTTGTGAACATAATACAAATCTACAAACACATTTAATATGACATTCATTATTATATATTCATGGAGATTAACATTTTTAGAATTGTAACCATTTTTATGGATTATTAAATTAAATTGTTGCAATTCTTGTGCATTTTGCATTATACACTACGTATTAGAAAATCGGAATAAAAATCCAGTCCAGACCGACATAAAACCAATTTTTTGAGAAATTATTTTAAAGAGGCCCCTCTACTACCTAAAATCCAGCATAAAATATACTAACGTAGCGAGTATTTTGTGGCCAGTACAAGAATGGTAAAAATTTATTTCAACAAGGATTTAATAGAGAAAGAAAGGATCTACAGATGTGCCTTTTTAAAACGTTGATTAAAAAATTGTACATGAATATTAAAATTCCGAAAAATTCAAAATAAAATCCTATTTTATACAAATTTTACACGGTTATATCTTATGATACAAATTAATTTTTTAAAGGCACATCTGTAGATCCATTCTTTCTCTATTAAATGTTTATAAAAACATTATCCTGAAGTCAATAATAATCTGACAGTTTACTTGCAACGAAAACACTTACAGTATTTTTCAACTTCAAAATGACACTGCATTGCTAGGATGCGGCAAAGTAATAGTTTCGTGCTGATTTCAGGCAGCTCTAGTAGTGAGGAAAATAGTGGAATGAAAAAAAATCGAGAGTATTCTAGGAATTCGGTGAAAACGTAGACGAGCCGCATAAGTGAAAATATTTATACTGATTCAATGGTATCGATTCGACTTTCTTGTTTGGGAGTATTTCATTTGCATTCATTCACGTTTTCATGTTGTTATTTGCAATCTTCCAATCTCAAAGAATAACAACGTCACGTATTTTCAACAAATTTGATGAGTATCACTGAAAACAGTCGTGCCTTAATGTTATGTAGTGTTATATAAAAATTCCTTCCATTATAAGAAATAATAAGTGTAGGTTTATGCAAATTATAAAAGGTAACTACAGGTAGATTCAATCATAGAGATTTTCGTGCTGTGCACTTTTATTATTTCTTACCCATGACTTATAAGAAGTATAACCTATTTTTTATAAATGAACGTAGCATATGAATTAAAAATACAAAATATTATTTATATTTTGCGTAAATACTTCTGATTATAAATATCATTGTAAGTAATCTCAATATTAATGAACTTTTGTGGCTATTTCTAACTTTGGTTTGAAGTGTTTATTACTAAATAAAAAATATTTATGTTAAGGGGGTTTTATCGCTCAGCGCTGCTAAATCACAAATCCTCGTTATTTCAGGTATCCGCGCTGACAGCCTATGTTTTATGAGCACATGTTGTCTCTATTTATCTAATTGCTATGTTTCACTCCATTTTTGTTTAGAAAATACTAAATTTGATTGGCTAGCGCGCATATAAGTTTTAAATTTATTTAACAAATTACTCGACTACTATTTGATAATTTTATATAATAATGTGATATAAACATTTAAATTTACAATGCAATCAAACTTACGAAGAGTTTTTCTCAGAATTATTGTTATTTAATTGTTTATAAATAATAATAATAACAATTTAAAAAATTCGACAACGTAGCTAGATTTTTACTGCCTTTATCGTTATATGGTATTTTTTTTAGATTTATAGGATTAATAGGTTGGGAGTAATTTGTTAAATACTTTTTACTGTGATAAAAGCCCCTTAAATAGAATTTTTGAAAATGGTGTGACCAATATCCTGGCCGAAACGTCGCAAAAATTATAACAATGTTGTAAAATAAAACCAGTCATCCAAATAAATAGGATTTATTCATATTTCCAACCTCAGTAAATAGAATTTGCAATATTTTCCACAAAACTATTGTCCAATTTAAATTTATTCATTAAATTCTGTTTTCTTGACTAAATTATATTTCTATTATTTTATTCTGAATTACTGAGTTTTTGATGAATAAGCACGTTTTATAGGGTCTCTAGAATACGAATTAAGTATTTTCAGGATGATGTCTGTTTGTGTGTGTCTGTTCGTTAGGCTGTATGTTACAAATTTTTCGTCTACGATAACTCCAAAAGTTGTAAACAGACAACAACCAAATTTTATATTTATGGTTTTAATACGAATCTTAAATTTCGGATGCAATCCACAAACTGGAAGTAGTACTTTTCTTAAAAATTTCGATTCATACTTAATTTATATTATTTTATTTTAAATATAAGATTATATTATTTTATCTACAACTACCTAGTTAATATTTTATAAATTTTTCTGTATATGGTACTATTTAGGAATTAAAGTATTAGGTATTTATTATTTACAGTTTGAAACTTTACTATTTTGTTGTCCATTATGAAATATTTGTTATTTCGTAAAATTTAATTGATATTTTAAATATCATTGAATCGCGAACCGAATCTGAACCGTTATTTTGTACTTGTAACATGTTATGTATCATCTCAAAGAATTTTTTTCAATTTTTGCAATTAAGTATCAATAAAAGACCAAAACCAGGCTTTACTTTTTAGATAAAAATATGTATTTTCTATTAATCAAAATTTTATCTAGTTATTTTGTTTGCAAATTGTTTGGACAACGAATATACGAGCCCATGTCTGTAAAATATTGCATACAACTCAGTACATTACATCCCAAAATATGTGCAAGTGACAATAGCATTCCAATCTAGAACCTCTCAATTAAAATCTCATTTACTAACCAACCATCCTATCAAATAAAAATCCCTAGACTATCAAAACTCCATTCCATGTGCTCGACACAATGTTTTGACGGACATTGTAAAGAGCACGGGTACATTTCACAAATATTCAGCGTTGCCCGTCGACGCAGAATAATAGCATTTGGCGGGAGTGCCTGGCGTCCTTCATGAAGTCCGCCGCACCTCCTGGTGAAGAAGTGGAGGACTGCGAACCGTGCGGCATATGCAGACATAGTAGTATTAGCTCCGACCTCAAAGGCGCATCCTTTTATGCAGAATAGGGATTAAGGGATTGGGTAAACACTTTTCAGGGAATAGATGGGAATTTAGACAGGGAATGTTTGTGTGGGAATGATAATATTTTTCGGTGGTTTTGGTTTGACGGATTTTTGACAATATTATTGCACAAAGAATTGTTATCATCAATATTAAGTAAGTACCTATTTTACGTACTAACCAGTTTCATTCAGCAAAATTAAGTTGTTTCGCATTTGCAAACTAAAGCCTGAATTACATTATACTTTTTTCGGCTAGAAAAAGAACTTTTTTAGATACTTAATTCGGCTAGAATCTAGTTTTAAAATTTGTTCTTGTACTGACATATTTATCGACCAATACTGCCAACTGAAAATTTTAAAAAATGTGATTGTCATTGTCAGTTGTTGAAGTTTTAATACCTGGTAAAGTACTGGTTGCATTTCATACAATTGTACAAAAGTTTTTGTTATTTCAGGAGTCCATTTATACCTCTTAAGAGCCTTTACTGGTCAAGACTTTACTTTTACTTATATTTCTGCTGTCACTCAACTCTATTATTTTTGAGGTTTACAGAAGTTTGGTAACACAAAATATACATCCACTGCGCAAGTCTAGTATGAAAATTGGATGAAATATAGGTCCCGAGCACTTTTTTTAAGACGAAAAAAGACGGTTCTAGTATGAAACTTGGATCGAAATTTCCTTGATTTACATTATACAAGTGAGCACTCTAGAATTAAGTATGAAAATTGTCAAAGTTTCTAGCCGAAAAAAGTATAATGTAATTCAAGCTTAACCTTATAAACTACCTACTTGTAGTTTTCAGCAACACAACATATCAATAATAGTTCTACTCGTATTACTAATTTTAAAACTTATAATTTTATAAAATGACCTTGAATCTGATTTGTATCGTAAATAATAATTTTTCATTTCTATATTATTGATTGTCTCAGAATGATTTCTTTGCGATTTCGTAACTATTTTAGCTCACTAATTAAATTATTTTTAAGTATGCGAGTTAAACTTCGTTCTTTATTTATTATTTAGTTTTAGATTAACCACAGTAGTGAATTGTCGAATGTGTAATATTGTTATTGCCACCTTTTTTGAAGTTAGCTGATTTGAGGTGAGTTGATTTACTGGCCATTGATACACTTGATACTATTAAGTAATATAATTTTATATAGACAGAATATTATCTTATGAAAATGCAAAGAATAGCAATACATGCAGTAAATAGACGTAACTACCATATTTACCACCAGAGGTCGTGAATGATATTGCATTTCATGGTTTGCGCATTATGATTCTCCTTCGAAGAGAGATGTTGTATGTTTTTCTAGTATTAGTTATTTACTTTACTAGTGGGCAAAGCGAGAGAAATCTTAGTGAGATAATTTTCTCGAGTGAGTCATTTCTTTTTTGGCCACGTGTGAAGTATAACATTTTATCCAACACCTCTTAATAACTCCTTAAATATTTAAGAAATATTAAGCTCCAACCTAAACATCGTTAGGTACTTCCAACAAGCAAAGTAACAACTTACCTACTAGTTTATATAATATTGAGCAAAGCCATTAGTGGCCAATCTTTTACTTTGCTATGTATCGGTAGTCTTCATTAATTATAAACTAAATTTTATTATTTTTAAGATGATTTTACTCTGAAATGTCTAGAAAAGCCAGTATTCTTTGCATTTTTCCTGATTTTACACTGGGAAATTGACATTTCCGATTGTCAATTGCGTTTAATATGTCTTTTGCTAGGTGATGAGTACAAAAACAATATTCAACATCAAAACCTGCCATCTACTTGGCACGTGTGTCCACCCCTACCTAAACCAATTCGCGTCTACTTCTACAAACCATACGTTACTCTCGTTACAAATCCTTCTATCTGCACCTTTGCTCAAGCTGCTGCATCCCCACCGGAAGTACACTTACCCACCCACCTTCCTCGCGGACAATACCCCGGGGATAAAAAACCTCGTCGCCGTGTTATATGATCCAGTGGGCTGGCCAGGGCCTTCTGTGCGTTTTTTATCCGCCTCGACAACCGTTACGGGGATGCGATCTGTGAATCGTTTCTTTGGGACACCCGGTATGTGATGTGTAATTTGTCAGTAATGTCTGTAATTTACGATTGGGATTAATTTTTGGCGCGTGCCTGTACTCGTGTCAAAGGTGCGTTTGATTTTAGAAGGGGGTGTTTGGTTCTAGAAGATATTTCAAATTGTTAAGTAGGGTAATTGGTGGATGCGTTGTAATGCTATGGTAGTAATAGTGAAGTTAAGAAGTTAACAATAAATTATAAATATAACTACATAAATGATTTACCGACACGTTACTTATAAAAGTCCGTTTTCTGATCAAAACTTTGTACCGCGGAAAAAATTATTACCTACTTATTTCTTGTCAAATATAGTTATTTATGAACCAAATGTAAGAAGATTTTTATCCCACATGAGCGGTTTTTTGAAACACGAGCGAAGCGATGGTTTCATTTACGCGAATGCTGGGATGGTGTCTTCCCGCAAGAGTTTTGTACAATGTTTTTTTGTAACGAATAAAACTATGATCAAATACATTCAAGTTGTAGTTTTAGTCTGATCATTAAATTTGAGGTTACGATGTTTTTTCTACTCAGTACTACCGACAGTTTTATTTTTAAATATTGGCTTTTTTCGGTGGTCTTGATAATTTTCATGAATTATAATTCCGGCAAGTAACACTTTATAATCTAAATTTTATTATTTTTAAGATAATTTTATTCTGAAATATCTAGAAAAGTAGTGTTCTTTACATTTTTTCCGATTGATTACACTTGTAAATTGACATTTCCGATTGCCAATTGCCAATTGCGTGCTTATGTTATTTCCTACATAGGTGATGAGTACAAAAATATTTTTAAAATACTCAACAAATTTTTTGACCAATAAACCTTCTTGTGTTACATTATGGTTATTAACCAATAAGGCTTCCTGTATCTATATTCATAATATTTGTTGCTATGATGGGTAGGTCGATTCAGGATAAATTTTTCATATTCACATTTATTCAGACGTTTCGGTCCTGTATTCATAATAAATAGTCTGTTGCTATGTTGCTAAGCAATACAAACACTTGCTTTGATTTAAACAAGTTTCAAACGTTTGTTTTAAACCTGGTTATGTTATATGCTTGATGTTATTAGGACATTTCTTGATTTCAATTGCTTCACGAGTCAATCTTTTCATATCTTCTCGAGCACGAGATGATTTTCGTTTGTAAGAATCAATGTAGATTCTTGATGTTCTGTAATATTTTTGCTTTGAGAAATATAAGTCCAAGTTCAATACAAAACCCTATTAATTAACCCGAGTGTATCATCGTCGTCTGTTTGATTGTCGGCTTGGTTGTTTGATTCGCTTCTTGTGCTCCTGTTTGGCGTGTCCAATCAGACACAACGCAGCAACACACTTGGCGGCGGCTCCGTGTTGTTCTGATCACCGCGGCTCATCAATCACACGGGAGACAATGGCGAGGATGCGAAGAATAATTATATCACACTTCACCACCGAGACGCAACTGCCACTGGCTTCTGCGTGAAGCCTGTTTTACATTATACTTTTTTCGACTAGATCCATGCTAGATTTCTCGTTTGATTTCCATCTGAGATTCGTTCGAGTGTCATACTTTATTTCCAAACTATTCGGATACAATCGGAATTCTTCGATTTTTTCCGAAATGGTCCAAGTTTTTCATTTCCAAAATAATAAATAATATTTTTACTTATTCTGACAAGTGACTACTTAAGATTTGAGGTTAGAATTTATAAAGGAAAAAATATTAACACAACTTGAATAACACGTGCAAGTGCAAAACTCATAAACGTCAACGTTAACAACATATCGAAACTTTTAAAAGTTGGTCAAACGGACTCCAGATTGAACTGCGAATCTAGTATGAACTTCGAATAGAAAAATAGAGCCGGGAGTACTACCTATATTTCTATACTAGAAAAAAGTATGGCAATCAAACGGAACTCGGATGGGAATTTCTGATTTAAATTATACTAGAAATGGCTAGGAACTTCTCGGATGAATCTTGACCAAGATCTAATTATATTTCGATTTAGTATCAGATTTCAAGTCAAATAATATTCGCGGTATGTGTTAACCAATTAATTTAGAAAGAATTATGAATCATAATCAATAATAACTTTCATTTTCAACAGATTACAATCGTGACCTAATTAGATTGAAATCTTATTATATTAATACTGAAACAAAACAATAAAAAAGTCAGGTGTTATCTTGATATTTTTATAGGTGTAGATACTATCATATAGAGAAATTTTATTTTAGTAGCTGAATTCATTATAATTTGATTAGGTGTGTTTGTTTTATGTTGTTCTCATATTTATTTATAAAGTATTAGAATTAAGTTATTATTGGATAATATTCTCATGCAAAATATAATAATTATTCAATGATAGAAATTTCTCAAGAATCACGATGAGGCGCAGAAAATTAATCATTTGAATATGTAACTTACATTCTGAATTTAAATTTATTTATATTTATGAGTCTATAGTATAAATTAGAAACCAGTCTTGAAAACAGATTAATTTTTAGCACAAATTGAGTTCTGATCTATTTACACAGGTTGTTTCTATACTTGAAAAAAATAATAATGGTAAATATAACTCTGGTAGAAAACTGTATTTTATTTAAGGTGGGTTTATGCTCAAAAATTTAAGAATAAGAAGTAAGAATAAGCGTAGTGTTAAGAATAATTTTAAGCATAACGATAGAGGCTGTTTATGCTGCCAGTTTTAAGGAATAAGAGTAAGAATAAAAGTAGTTATATTATATTTTTAGGTTGGTGAAAAGTTGTTATATTTATTATTTTGATGTTGGTACACACGGTTATAATTAATGTAATTAAATTATAATTAATAAAAAAACAGAAAGCACTAACCGCACTTGATAAAACAAGATATCCAGCAACACACAAAATAATATTCTGGTTTTCCATGTTGACAATTACAAAGTAGCAATGAAAAATATATTTTGAGATTATATTACGTTTGACTTTGACGTTTGAAATGTTTGTCACGCATGCGCATTTAACAAATAGAACTAAGAATAAGGCGTAAAGTTAAAAGTTAACTAACTTTTGCTTACTCCCAATTCTTAAACCTTAAACTTTATTCTTATTCCAGTAGCATAAACCGTCCCATATTTTTATAACCGTTTTAACTTTACGACTATTCTTATTCTTAGCTCTTATTCTTAAATTTTGTGAGCATAAACCCACCTTTAGAACTTTATTCCAAATTAAAATTAAAATTTTTGTATAATGTTTCGTTTTGGTATTTTAATTTTTATTACCTATTCATATAATTAACAATTTAATTGTAATTAACTGTATAAGAACTGTACTTAGGTACCTTACATTTTTAACAAATACAACTTTTGCTTAAATAAAAAAATTACATATTTGTAAACAAGTCTCAACCAACAACCACAAACCATCGATATAGCACGAACAATTTGTATAAGAAACGTCGGTGATTTCCTTTGAAGTACAGCAGCATATTAATAAGAACTCAGAAATAAACATATCGCTATTTGGGCAAGACAAATCACAATCTATCTCAAGGAACTTGTTTCCAGCTGCAGAGAAGAATTTCCTCCGTTGCAGCAGCATTTGCCCCTGCAATCTCGCGAATATCCACATGCTCCTATGCTTTACACACGTCCTACATGCAGTACAGCAGGCACACGCATGCATTCCTCATTCCAAGTGACAAAAACTGACTTGAGCTCTGTGCGGGAAAACGCAGACATGGACGGCGGAAGAAATATTTCCAAGGGGGAAAAATTAATCAAATAGTAAAAAAAACGAACCCGTAAAAACAAAGTTTTGGACTATAAATCCTTTATATAATTATGAGACTCGATCGAAGTTTATTTAGATTTTTTGTGCACAGATTTTTGTTACTGACATTGTTATAAGCCTATATATTAAATTAGATCTTTAGCTGTTACTGTACTAAATTTGAACCAGATCAGTGCAGTATATTTTGAGATAGCTAGCTGCCATTTTGTTTCAAGATGGCGGATTAACATTTTAATATACCTATGTTTCAAAACAGATTCGTACAGTAATACTGTACCAAATTTGAACGCAATAGTTACAGTACATTTTGTGATATCTGTTCGCCATTTTGTTTCAAGATGGCGGACTGACATTTTAATGTATCTATATCATAAATTAGATCCTTGGCTATTACTGTACCAAATTTGACCGCAATCGGTGCAGTACATTTTGAGACAGCTAGCCGCCATTTCGTTTCAAGATGGCGGATAATCTGAAATTTTGCCAAAGACACAAGTCTATTTTCAAAATTTCAGCTCGATAGGATCAATTTCTGGTATAAAATCAAATAACCATGTACAGGTGTCTCAAAAAAATTTACTCACACTTCGGAGGACGAGAGAAATATTATTTATTAGCATAAATTGAAATGAAATACTTTCGAATACAGAAGACAAATGTAATTGAAGAATCATGTTCGTAAATATTCAAATTGATGACCATTATTGTTCAGACAAACGAAAGTTAAAGTGTGAGTACATTTTTTGAGAGACTTGTATTTTGGTACCATAGTTTTATATAAAAATGGCGACTGAAACAAATTAACCCTAAAATTATTGACGTCTGTTTCCAAAAATTGTATTTTTTATTTATTTTTGGTTGTTCCCCCTTGCGCACGCCTATGTGCACTGACTGCATGCAGCACTCGCAGTTTCAAGTATTCGTTGTAAAGAATTCTTTTTTCTTCCTTTGTGCGAAACAGTCAGGATCGATATTTAACTGGAGCGGACTTTTTTGTTTTGTTTTCTGCGGTGTAATGCCTTTGAAGTCCCGCTTTAAAAATCGCGCGATATTCCAAATATTGTACGCTTGTTATTATAGTTCGCAGAGAGGACACTCGGAACGCTACTGTCGCTGTTGTGGCACTTGTTTACAGGATGTAAAGACAAATTTAGAAAGTCGTTTGTTGTTTCATTACAACAAAAAATTAATATTATTCGTTTAATTTTTGATATAATATTGTATGTTGGTATCTTTGTGATTTATTAAATACGGGCGTGAGTTTGAGACGTTATATTTATAGGTAATGAAAGCAATGAAGTTATGATATGTATACATTCAATGTAGTACTATGCAAATTTATATGATAAAATGTAATCGTTTAAAAAAAACTGTTTAGTTACACCATAATTGTAACAATCGTTCATTTTACGAATTATTAAAACTTGAGTGCATTCATTTTACATAATATTACTTGCATTAATTAATTATTGCTTTTATCTTACAAGTTATTAAAATTTATGATTACGTATCATAAATTTTTATGTACCGCATTTCCTCTAAACATAAGTACATTGCAGTATTGTACCGATATTACTTACCTACCTACCTACCTATTATTACTACTTTATTTTTATTTAGGTAACAGTACATTTTATCTATTTTTTATTCTTTACCCCATTATTCAACTTTAATTATTACATTATATATTTAATTTCATAAAAGGCATTAGATTATAAAATTAATAATTTGACATAATATTGACAGCAGTACAATTTTGCATTTTTATCATACTAGTCCAATAAAGTACTCCTTTATGGACAGTAAACAGTGGTAATATGATACTGTCGAACATTAATATAATTTTCAATCCATTGGCACGAAAAATGATCTCTGAAGATATGGAAGTGAATTTTATTTTTTTTATTTTTAAAAATATTCAAACTTTATTATTATTATACCAATGTCGTATAACACAGGGTGTAGGCAATCTGTGTAACAAAATTTAAGGGTGTATAGTATTGGACGCACTGATCATGAATCAAAAATAATTTTGTTGAAATTCGTAAAATTAACAGTAGTTTGGAAAACAATATCATTTTGGGTACCACTGGTTATCACATTTAAATACAAAAAAAGTTAAACAATAGTTATACAGCGTAGTTAAACATAATTACATTAATGTAATAATAATTTTACATACAGGAAAAAGAGAAATTTGTAGATATTTATAGAATGTCTTATTTACTTGGACCCATTTTTTAATTTGCGAATTTCAACAAAATTCTTTTTGATTCATGATCGCGTCCAATACTATACACCCTTAAATTTTGTTACACAGGTTGGGTTACACCCTGTATAGGTAAGGTACTCAAAGTTATGATACAGCCTGTATAAATAATTTTTTAATTCTTTATGAGATTTTTACCAACATCGAAGTGATTTATTCGAATTTATTTAAAATAATATTAGTAGGTACATTTTTTAAGTAGCTTTCTCACATATTATAATAATAGGTCATTTATGATACATTGCTAATGTAAATTTATTAAATCTTTATACCAATTATGTATCCAAGTAAAAATGTGCTGACATGTTTGAAAAATTTGTCTAATCTGTCTCATTCACATTAGTAACATTCTTACACTGATACAAACCTAGATTAGAATTTAAAATATGCTAATAAATTAATTTCACAAGCAGAAAACTTCTTCCTGTTACAAATCCCCTAGATAGATGCAATCTCGTCACAGATCTAATAAAACAAAATCACACCTTACTATCTCTAAACAAGCGACGAAATCAGCCTACTTTCCGTTGACAAATACGCATCGCTATCAAGATTTGAGTGTCTCCCAAAACGGATAAACAAAAAACGGAAACAATTAACAAAAAACAATAGATAAGAAACTCAGCGACAAAATGATATGACCTCCTAGACAATTGCAGTGACCTGATAAGCTCATAAGACTAGTTAGAGCATCATTCATGCCACGCTACATTGAATACAATTACATTGTCCGGTGTGGTGCGCTATTGTGAGCTCTATGGACAAAGTGACAAGGGCTAGGGATGGAGATGCATGGCCAACTCTCTGGCTTAATTTTATTTCCTCGACTTTAAATGCTTGGGTCGTGCTGGACCGGTTAATATTTCTAATCGAATTATATATTGTAATTTTTTTGATTAGAAGCAATAAAAGGTTAAACTATTGTGTAATATACATAATAATGTGATGTTGTGATTATTATATGCAGTTGATACTGATCTAAACAATATAAATGATATCTTGTCACTTATGTTCATTAAATTAAATAATGATAGAATTATTGACACTAAAATGTATCAGATTTATGAGAAATACAAATATGTAGGTATATACGATCCCAAAATCTCATGAATTCGCCCGTACAGCATTTTTAATAAAAGTCAAAAATTTTGTAATTTGTAATGTATCGTATACTTAGGTATTTATCGAGAACTGCAGTACATTTTTTGTACTCATAACCTAGGAAATGACATATTAAGCACACAATTGACAATCGGAAATGTTAATTTCCCAGTGTAGTCAATCGGGGAAAATGCAAAGAACATACTGGCATTCTTGAGCATTCTACAATAAAATCATCTTCAAAATAACAAAATTTATTTTAATAATTGTTACTTCCCACGATTTTTGACTTGTAGGTATGTAGATAATATGCCACAACGAATTGAAGCAGTTCTAAAAATATAGGTAGAGTTACACAGTGGTAAAGTCGTTTATAGTAATAAATTACAGCAAGAAAACTTAAGTTATACACCTACAACAATAGTTATTTGTCCAACTAGAGAGGAAAGCGCTTCTTTTTCCCACTCGAGCATATAAAAACATAAAAGTATTTTTTTGCTGTTGCTTTTAATAACTACGTCAGTACTGTAAGTTACACCACATAATATGTAGGTATATGAGTAGACAATGTTAATTTTTTGAGAAGGTACTTGTTAAGTTAGTCTTTTGTTATTTTCACACAGCACTCATTTAATTCTTGTGCTTACACCTTCCCGTAATTACAATTTTAACCCTTCACTATTACAAGAGGCACTCATGTCGTCATCTTAGGTACGCGTACGCATGATAATGTCTCTCTTTCCGGCTTAGTAATTACTCTGAAATATGCAACAATAATTTATTTTTACAAATTTCAGATTTTCATAATTTGTAAATACCAACAACAAAATGTAAAATAGTAATAAATTGCACTCTGTACATAGTACAGCTCTCTAGCTATTATTCATAAAAAATTTATTAAAGTAAAAAATATGTGTCCCAATTTTTTATCTCTTCTTCAAAAATATTTAAAACAAAAAATCATTTGTAAAATTAGATTTATGATATAAAATATTTTAATTTAAATACTACCTATAATCAAACTATGTACCCTTCATCATACTCTCTGTACGCATACACAGTGTTGTGTCACACACACACAGACTTGCTGGTGAAGGCAGCGTTGACAACTTTGTAGACGTGAAGGAGGAAGAGTAAAAGGACGAAGGATGCAACGAGGACGACGGAGCGACTAAACCGGAACTGTGCGCGTGTCTGCGTAAATGCCATGGTGGAATTCACTACCCCGTCCAAAATCTTCTTACAGGCTGCAGAGAGGGATTAGATAGAATGTTTTGCGCAAAAAATTAAAACGTCCTTAAAACTGAATTGAGGATTTGGGATTTTCGGTCGAGGTTGTTTCTTATAGTATGTAATTTGTTAAATGTTAAAATACTTACATAACAGGGTATGTTTTTTCAGTACAGGTCCTTAATTAGATTTTAAGTTAGAAAAGCTACTCAACAGAAAATTTTCTTTTGCTTATTTCATTCGTATTCTTATGATATTAAAAAAATTAAATAATTCGTTTATTATCTAGTTCAATATGTTCAAGTTTCAATAATTAAAAATGTGTTTCAACGAAATATTAGAATAGTGCAAAAATTATTATAGCTCACAGCAGGCAACCACACTACATCTTCAGGTTTTACTTAGTAAAATTATTAATTACCATCTTCTTTGAATTGCCGATGCCTATACTTACATAAGAAATTGAAAATTAAGAAATATAGGTAGTTTAAAAAATAATTGTTCTCAATTAGAAATGAATTTTAAGGGCATTTGAAGAATTTTAAATTAAAATTTCTTTTGACCGTAAGACGCTAATAAACTATGTACTTATAATCGGTCTTTAAGAAATAAATCCATGCACTAATGCACTATAAGCGAATGTCGTAATTATTCGAATGAATGATTACCGTGCTAAACTCAAGAATAATTTTTCCTATACGATTTTTTATAGAATATTATCATTCCTACATCATTTTCAATTATGGAATGGTTACATTCTATCACTTGTTACGGAATGGGATTCATTCCGTCACTTTTAAAATAATATTTTCATCTATGCCTGCTTCTGAAAGTTAATGATTCCTTTTTTTTAATGTTGAAAGCAGCTGTTTATCGCAAGTGTGTTGTAAAGTACCTAAGTGTACGACAAAGTACTTTATCGCACAATTTTGGGCACTTTGCAACACAGTTTTACTTTTTTAATTTCTCAACAACATTGATATTTCACAAAAAATAATGGTTATTTTTGCAGTTTTAACTTCCTTGTTTTGCAGGAGTAGTAAAAATGTGTGTATAACACGTATTGAAAATATTTTTTCGAACTTAAACGATTGCAACCCTCCCTTCGCTCGGGCTGCAATTTTCGTTCTCGTTCGACAAACTATATTTTCAAAACATATTCATTGCATTGACTAAAGAACAAAGTGGGAGTACAATCTACTGGTTTTTTCTTCAACAACTTATCCTAAATGTATTCTAATCCTGCTCTGTGCCGTAGGCGGCTTTCCACCCCCGGGGTCAGCCTCTCGTCAGTCCGGAGCATCGCAGGAGAATCACATCACACATCGCTGGTTCCGAGTTCCTAATTCAAAAATGGTGCTCTGCCCCCTATCCCACCCCCGCCGCCTTTCCACCCCCACTCTCGTCGCCGCCGCCTTGCTCTATAATTTGGCGTCGTCGTCACGTCTCGCAGGAGAGGAGAGGAGAGGAGAGAGCGGCGAGCGACACAATGAGAGACAAATGAGCGCGTCGCCGTGGAGGGGGCACGGGGAGGCGTCTGTTGCCGGGGCAACGCGGCAGGAAGCCAGCAGGATTGAGAGGATAAGAGCGAGCGACATGCTGCCCTGGTACTGACACGTGGCACGACGGCACACGGTGGAGGATGGGGTAGGTGTCTTATAATGTTCGAATTTTATTTTAGTTGTGTTGTGGGGTCATCAACTAATTCTAATATTTTATTATGAAGCGTGGATTTTACTCAGGACTTAGGACTACAGTCATAAGATGTTTTATTTAATCAAATTATCAACGTTGTTCTCTAGAGTTTGTTAATACATAGTTTGATGTGTGTGTGTTAAAATTTTGACGAAACTAACAATATTTTATACTATGACTACTATTTGTACGCCAAAAATAGAACTTTAAAGGCCAAAACCGCAAAATTTTACTAGGTATTCGAGTGAGTAATTGCCATGTTAAGAAGCTCGTCTTCCTCAATCCAGCATAAACTGTACTAACGTAGTGTTTTGTTGCCAGTACAACAATAATAAAATTTTATTTCAACAAGGATTTAATAGAGAAATAATAGATCTACAGATGTGCCTTTTTAAAATTTTGATTAAAAAATTGTACATGATTATAAAAATTCCGAAAAATTCAAAAAAATGTATGCAAACTGTACACGGTTATATCTTATGATAGAAATTAATTAAGGCACATCTGTAAATCCATTCTTTCTATATTAAATGTTTATAAAACACGATCCTGAATAATAATCCGACAATTTACTCGCAACCAGGATGCGGCAAAGTACTGTTTTCAGGCTGGTTTCAGTAGTAGTGGGGAAAAGAGTGGAATAGAAAAAAATCGAAAGTAGTCTAGGAATTCTAAAGAATCATAGACGACCTTTTCTACAACTGTACCAAATTTACTCATTTCATAAGATAAATTTGCACTGATAACTGTCAAAAACCTTTTTTCATTTGGCAATAATTTAATGTTTCGTTAATGAAACACAGCACTCGGAATGAAAGTGCCATTAGATGCCCATCTACGTTTTTTCCGAATTCGTAGAATATTTTCGATTATACTTTTTCATCTATTCCACTCCCTTCCCCACTACTACAGCTGCCCGAAACCAGTCCGAAACTTGTACTTTGCCGCATTCTAGCTATGCAATGTCATTTTGATGTTGAAAAATACTGTAAAAGTGTTTTCGTTGCGAGTAAACTGTGAGCTTATAACTGACTTTAAGGTTTAAGCTAATGCTTTTTTAAACATTTAATAGAGAAATGAATCGATCTACAGCTGTGCCTTTTTAAGATTTTAAAAATAAATCATTAGATATAAAGTTTGCATAAATTGGAAATTTTTACCATGGCTCTCCACTTCACTAAAATATAGTTATAATGATTACAAAACCTAAAAGCAGATAACTATTTATTTATATAAAATATGAGTTTAATTTCATTACTATAAAAATATATCTACACCGACTGATTGATTGCTAATTCATTACAAATTTGTTTAAATGATTGTCATATAATAAAATAAGAATGACTAATTTTATATTATCATTAAGCAACAAGCTAATAAAGATAAAACCATCAAGGTAAAAATCGAACAGAAGAATTCGTTCTGCTATTGCCAGCACGCTAGCAGTGCTAATATTAGCAGAAAACAATTTATTTTTAGTGTTTTGGACTTCTGGTATCACATTACTTATAGAACACTGGTTAAAAACATGAGCCTTATTCCCATGATTAATACCATGCGTTAGAAATCCAATTTTGCATTCCATAACATTTAAAAAAATATCTTCAATTATAAATTCACAGGATATGGTAGTAAATTACGTACGGTGCACGTTCATCATCATTACGTAACTATAGTAACAAGCACGTCCCTTAGGGCACATATTCACTGTTCACTCGTCATCATAGATATCAAGACAAATTTCTTTTATTTTATAGCTTGTTTGTAATCAGAAAAATATCTTATTACTTATGAGACGCGTATCAAAATAAACGATGAAAGTAACAATATACGTAGAGAACGACTATATTAATAAATAACTCTATTTGAAATTGCAAATGAAAACTTAAGTTTGTTAGCAACGAATGTGTTTGTTTGAATCTTATGGGACAGAATAAATTGCTGATCTGCGAAGAAATACACACAGTAGCACGTAAAAATAATAAAATCAATCCAATGTTGGACTCAAGAAGGATATAAGGTTTCATTATTTGCTTGCCCATGTAACATGAGTATTTTTTCGCGGACGTGTTTTAAATTTATAATTATTTTTGACTATTCTGTAGTACCAGAATTTATGTATCTAATTGGTGCAACTTTGTTATGCACTTCTCTTAACAATATCTAAAGTTCATCTACTGTAAGTAAATTATTATTTAAAATGTACTTCTGTATAACATCTCGATGTTCTTGTGTGTAGAGCCTTTGAAGAAGACACAAGTGGTGTCGAAACGTTGGCAGTGTAGAAAATAAAGAATATTGACTGCATTCCCGACTATTTACTTCCCACATTTCTTTATTTAGTTCAGTTCAATTAGAGTTTTTATACCAAACCCGAGTTATGAAACTCAATATTGACTAAAAATCAGATGAATTGTAATTTTGTCAAACCGTAAATATGCCAACCCGTAATTTAGCCAAACTGTATTCTAGACAAACTGTAATTTCACATTCCGTAATTTGACCAAACCGCAACTTCGTCTAATATTATATTGTCAAATCGTTTTTAGGAAAACCGTAATTTAGCCAATCTAACTGGAATAATCCAACACGGAATTTAACCAAAAAGTATTTTTGTCAAATCGCAGTTATGCATAACCGTAATCTTGCCGAACGCATTTTACTCAAATCGTAATTTACCCAACTGTGTCTTAAATACAGTTGGGAAATTACGGTTTACCTGAAAACGATTTGAAAATATAATATTAGTTAACCACTTGGTCGTCCTAAATATGTAGTCCTGCAGTCCTGCTTATACAGAAGTTTCTCTCCGATGCCGCTTTGGTCGAATCAGTCTAGAAGAAGTGGTAGGATTCCACTATAATAACATTTACCATTCTGTAGTTAGCAGTACCTATCTTATTGAATGGTTATCATCAAAATAAATGATATATTTACTGGATTTCTTTGGTTATTTACTTGCCACAAACACCGAACGTTTTTTCAATAGTGATTTGCATACCAGTTCAAAAACTCTCATTTAAACTGTATTAGTAAAGACGTGGTAAAGACTAAAAACTGAAAATATGATCACTACCTAAATAAATAACTCAAAACTGACCACACATGTCGCGCAAATCTCCTTAAATCCAATCTAAATTCACTGATGAATTAAATTAAATTAGTCAGATATCCATAAACATAAATAAAACCACAACAATCCATAAAAAACCAAGTCGTTGCTACCACAACACAAAAAACAAAATCCACCATCATCTAATCTTTACGAGCGCGATTTAATATTCAAGAGCATTTTTCCAAAGCTGGACATCATGCATAAATACATTTCGCCACTACATTATGCATACGTTGGCATCTCGTAACTGTGGACTGCCAAGAAAGACAACATTATAAAAATGCCGTCGAGAATCTGATATCCGTTTTCTATACATAGTAATTAATGAAAATTATGTCAGATCGTGTCCACTGGCTGCCGTGCTGCAGAGAGATCACTAAATATTACCAACCAGAGAAAAAACGCTGTAAAAAAGCACTACGCACATGTGCGTCCGCTGAATTATATCCAAGGGGCGGCAGAAATTCTATGAAATTGTGACAGACAAATGCGTTGCAGAGAAATAATTTTTGTTCAATATCTATGTCGCAGGCTAGTTTTATTCAGTCATTTTATTACACAATATGCTGAGGATTTTAACTAAATAAATTCCCCAACATCCTACTTGAATCTGGCAGATTGCACTGAATTTAATTTAAAAAAATCTGATGTGGCCAGCACAAAACCTTCCGCCATACCCTACTCTTTTACTACTATACAAATATATAGATACCTACTTACAAATATATTTTAGTCATTAGTCAACTGTAGAACAGTAGAAGAAGATATAAATGATGTATCACTATTGGCACTGTCCCTCTGACACTCTCATTATCAATTAATTTTTCTTAGTAATTGTTAAATAATCATGGTTCATGGATAACAAGATACCGAAGTTTCTTTCTCTAAATTATAAATAATACTTTATTTCTTAAGTACTATGGCAGAACAATTTACAAAATGCTAAAAATTGTAGATAATAATATTAATCTTTCATTTGAAATAAAAAATATAGCGATAAATTAATTATTCATCAAAATATTTCAGAATAGTACTACTTCCGGTTTGGGGATTGCCGGAAAAAATGTTACATTCAAACTAACGTACATACATACATACCCACACATACATACATACATACATACATACATACATACATACATACATACATACATACATACATGCATACATACATACATACATACATACATACATACATACATACACACACACATACATACATACATACATACATACATACATACATACATACATACATACATACATACATACATACATACATACATACATACATACATACATACATACATACATACATACATACACACAGACATCATCTCGAAAATACTTATTCGTAATCTATGGATCCTAATACCAATACGTGCTTATTCACTAAAAACTCACACTTGAAAATTTTGACCCATCATAATACCTCCCTTTTAGAATATGAGGCTGAAGGTTACAGAGCACATTTCAGATAATGCAAAAGACACACGTAGGTACGTATATTAGTTGTCAAACCTGAAGCCTCATTCACATAAGCATTTAGTTTTAAGGTTTACATTTATGTTTACGTTTAAGAAAGTTTAAATTCATATAACTAAATACGAGCATTCACACTTGCCACGTTCAAGAACTGTGAATGCTCGTATTTAGTTACATGTATTCAAACTTTCGTAAACGTAAACTAAATGCTTATGTGAATGAGGCTTAATAATGCTGATGATGTACTTTATTAAATAATTATTTCCTACATTTTCATATAGGTACCTACTTACTCTTATTGAATACAAGGTATAATAACCCAACCTGTGTAACAAAATTTAAGGGTTTATAGTATTGGACGCACTGATTTTGTTGAAATTCGTAAAATTAACAGTAGTTTGCAAAACAATATCATTTTGGGTACCACTGGTTGTCACATTTAAATACAGAAAGGTAAACAATAGTTATGCAGTATTTATTAGAGTAATTACATTAATGTAATAATAATTTTACAAACAGGAAAAAACTAAATTTGTAGGTATAGGTACTTACAGAATGTCTCATTTGCTTGGACCCATTTTTTAATTTGCGAATTTCAATAAAATTATTTTGATTCATGATCAGTGCATCCAATACGTACCCTTAAATTTTGTTACACAGGTTGGGTTACACCCTGTATATTTGTACTGATGACTAATGGTATGTAAGGTCACCATACCAGTACTTAGTAAATCAGAATAACTGCATATTTATAATTTAGCGTAATCTATTTTATTTTCTGTTTATTTAAATTTTCTTCTGATGTATGTGAATACCCGTAGTTGAAGACTGTCACATTCAAGTTAAGTAAAAGGTTTCTTTATCATTCACCTTCCACTTTTCCGCCCGTCTACAACATTTTCTCTTGTTTATGCATACCCATTTATACGAATTTATCACCTTAACCTCTAGGGGAGGACAAGAGCCCCCCTGGCCCCCATTGGACGCCCATGGCATCACAGCTACTCGGACAGGAGAATGTTGATGTTGAATGTAGAATCGTCGAATGTGTGGTGAGTATGATGAAATACCTGACTCTGGCCTATGATTAATGAGGTGAGGATACCCAACTTTGAGTTGTTTCGTCACCGAGGCATATTTGCCTTCACGCGTTGTTTTTCACATTTGTTTCGTTTTGGGCCAAACACTAAACGGGATTTTCGGTAATGCTGTTCGTGTGAAAGTCGTACACACGAAACAGTTTGTACGAAAACTACGCAATAACCTTTTATTTCCTCAAAGTTAACATATCTTAGCCAATTTGGATGAGTATAGATGAGTATAGATTTATTATATTAAACCGTGTGTGTGCATTTACCAGCCATCAACTATCAACTCATGAGTACGCAACGCATGGTTCTTATGTCTATATCTGTGTGGTTACCAGCCGTCAAATTACTGGTACTCATGGTTGTTAGTGAAGAATTTACATACCATAAAATTTTATTTCTATTACAATAAATCAAATATATGGGACAACAAAAGTAAAATAGTGAGTTTATTTTAACGTGAAACATCATAAGCATGGTTACGAATTTGACAGCAATGTTCTTTTTAAAATGAAACTTAGTGAACCAATTTGAATTTGTTAATTGGTGTCACACTGCTGCTATTCTGGAAATTCGATTTATACTTTGAACAATTAGAAGTATATGTTGAAAGCGCTCCTTAGAACTATTGCAGCTGCCGAATATCTTGTATTGCTCAAGAATAACACAGTTAAATTGATTCCCTATGTTTCATTTTAAAAAGAACACTCTAATACATTGCTGTCAAAGTCATAACCATGGTTATGAAAAATCTCATGTTTCACGTCAAAATAAACTCACTGATCTCAACTCATAGAATGTGAGGCAGTCACACCCAAGTTGGGTACAGACGTGGACGTGACAGATATGTATGTTAGTTTTTAAATTACTGTTTAGGTTAAAGTTTTACATTAAATGTTGTTTACTATGCATTTTCTTGTAAACATGCCGATTACTTATTTTAAAATAGAATAATCATATATCATTCAAGTTTGTAGCAATTATACCTATTAACTGTAAATGTTGACGATAGTACTAACATTAATACCCGTAGCTTTACCGGTAAAAATATTACAATTACGATTATACATATCTGTTTACTTACGTTTTTAATAACAAACAAAATGTGATAAGTGCTCAATTATACCTGTGCTGTTATCATCACACTGATGATACTACGCAAATTATCCTTTAAAACAATTTCGAATAATAACAGCTTAAAAAGAAAATTTCAAAAACATGAAATGTACCTAGTACCAATAAATTATAAAATATATTTTATTATTTACTTTTACCCAACACAGGGATGGCCATTCAACACTAGAAAATAAAATTCTAGAATATGCATACACAGGAATAAAATGTATGCACAAGAAGATTCAAATCTAGAAAATTAATACAAAATAAAATACATTTCACAGGAAAATTTTAGATTCGTCATAAATGCAAATAGGAAGAAGGAAGATGCAATAACAGAAAACTCAAATCTAAAAAAACTAGTTTGTCTCTTCAACACAAGGGGATACACAAATTAGGCTGAACTATACTAAATGAACAACCCAATACTTTTCTATATATAATGGTGCATCTTCCTGTGTTTGCATTTATGCCAAAATTTTAAATTCTAGATAATTTTCCTGCGAATTAATCTTTTGATGCAGGTATTTTATTACTTCTGGTGTTGCATATTCTAGAATTGTATTTTCTGGAGTTAAATCCTTTTCTATAGGATCTTTCATTAAGAGTGATAGGATTTTAATTTTAAATAAAACGTCAACGGTTTGACATATTAATTTAGTTTTTGCTTTATTTGGTAGCTTAGACAATGCAGTTATGTTCGGAACAAGATATCGTTCAAATGTCCACCACGGCTTTGTTGACACTGATCACAAGATCACTCCAATTTGGTAGAATTTGGCTCATTTGCTACACTGGCCGTTACAGATTTTCTCCTCACTTCGTACATTTCGTTGTCTTCTTGGTGGCTTATTGTCTTATTGTTAACTCAAACTTTATCACGGTGCGTCTTATAGCCTGCGCAGAGTAACGGTGAGGGCGACCCAATTCTGGGGTGAATAAATGTTGAACACCCAGAACTGAGCTCGAACTTTGGTAATATTTTTTTATTATTTCCAATCGGTCTAGAGGCGTCAAACGCTGCATCATAAAACTGCACACTATACTAAATAATTTGACACCTAGAAGTAAATAAAATATATCTCAGAAACCGAGAAATCTTTATTGAAAAAACTATCACTCCTATTGAAAGACCCTATATTAAATATCTTCAATTTCAAAAATAGCTCTGCAATAGAATAAATTCAAATGCAAACATCGACTCATCCAAGTAGTAACATTCTATGATTTTTATTTCCTCAAACATGTCTCCTCTCATTCACCCCAGACGAGTGTGACACAAAAGTGGCCTTTTACGATTTGTGTCTTGTCCTCTGCCTCATCCTTTGTGTTTTTTACACATGACAATGTCCCGTTGGTCTTTTCTCGTCTGTTGTCTGTTTCTGTTGTTGAATGGAAGCTCTTGTTACCGGTTGTACTTCACCTTAAGACCGTGTAACGTGCATACACGATGGTAGAGGGATGGTTGATGGTTGATGGACTCTATCCACGATCCACTCAGCGGGAGGCTGAGAACTGGAGCATTCAAATGAGAGCGTTTGTGTTGGTTTAGATGAGGAAGCAACGAAAAAGGGAAGTAAGCTTAAGAGGATTAGTATTTACCCACTTGACAAAATAAAATCCTTAGAACATTACAAGAATGTGAACATCCCGCTTTGTTACTTGTTATATTTGCCCATTAACATCCTATTAATATCCTAGCGATTGCTAATGTCCGCCCTTAGTAACATTATCGATGTAACATCCCAATATTAATCATTTGGTTATAATATCCCAATTTTGTATCCCATGTAATTCTCTTAGATGTTTGTACTGAGAATATAATTTTTTATTGTATTCAGGATGTGGCTAGGATAGACTTACGTAATATCACTTAAAGTACTACAAGAATAAGATATTTTTAAACATCCCATGGACGATTCATGTCAAGTGGGTAGTACTATAGTATAATTTACTTTGTAACTTTACTATTACTCCGTCTATATCTTAGTGTATTAGTAATAATGTGGTTAACTTTTACTGTGTTTACTACTTTATTTTTATTAATGAAAATATAATGGGGTTTTTAATAAAAAGAAGATTTTTTGGAAAAGTACCTAGTCAATGAATTGAATTTTTGTAGCAATGAAAGATGCTTACTTATACTGAGTGTTGCACCCTTTCAAATTTCTGGTTTCTGTACTTGTTTCGAATGGTAACAAAGTCTAGATGTACCGTAGCAAATCGTACTTTTCTAATGTCCTGTTCACACCTCACACAAGGAAAGTTTTTACTAAAATGTTTCTTTAAAGTAAAACAAGTACTAGGGAGCTGTCATAACTGTAAAAATCAATGTAAAAAATCTGACGTGGCCATCACACAACCTTCCGCCATATCTAGACTTTAAACAGAAATGTATACGTACAATCCGGTGCCCATTTAAAATATACAAATAAAAATCTAAAATATTCAAACACAGAAATTTTCATCACCTGAATAAAAAGATTCATTCACAGGAAAACTCTGCTGTGTTGAAGCCATCCTCCGTTCAATTACTACATTTAATATCTTACTTAGGACTTATATAGCGCTAGTATGCCAACTTGTCACCCGTCTCACCTGTCAATATTTTTTACGCAGAAACAAAAATCAACCGATCATGGATTACAAGATATCAACGTTTTATTTGATAAATTTATTTTTAAAATTTTACTGCAGTTCTTTAATGCTACCAGATAAAGACAATTTTTTTATAACGTAAGTTGCAAATAACTTTTCCTCTTATTCTTATTACAAATAAATACTATATTTTTCCAAATTTATATACAATTTTGACAATTAACCTTTTCAATCTTCAAAAAATATCACTTCCGATGAAGATATTTGTACCAAAATCTAAGGAGCTCTTCCAATTTATATACAAATGTTAAATACGAAATATCAAAATTTTCGGTAATTCGTATTTGAGTTATGCGACTAACACCCCTTGACCACACACACACACACACACATACACACACACATACACACAGACATCATCGTGAAACTATCAAAAATGAGTTGTAAGGACCCTAATTCGTGCTCATCCACTAAAAATTCACCACCCGATTTTTTGCATGATTCCAATACCTTCCTTTACAGGTAAGCGGAAGGTAAAAACTCATTGTATTACTTAATACTTCGTGTTATCAAATCAGACATTTAAAAGGTTTTTTAAACTCTCAACAATTATTAATATATTACTATGCTGTCGTAGAATCGAGGCTTAGGTATGGAATATGCTTCTGGGGTAACTCAACATCAGCTGATGATGTTTTTATTGCACAAAAACGAATTGTCAGATCTATAGCTAATGTAAATCAGTCACACAGCTGCAGAGAAATATTCCAGACAGTTGGTATCCTTCCTCTATGTTGCTTATATATTTTAGAAATAGGTAAATATATTTATCGCAATAAAACTAAATTTACTATAAATAAGGAACTACATGATTTAAATACTAGAAATAAAAATAATTTTCGTGAACCACTCTGCAAAACAAAAATTGGCAAATATGCTCCTCACAATGCTGGATTGCACATATACAACTGTCTCCCAGAAGAAATAAAATCTAACAGCAATATTTATAATTGTTTTAAAAATAAGTTGAAAAAATTTCTTGCATCACATTGCTTTTATAATATTAACGAATTTTATGCAGCTTGTTAGTTGTTATGATATTACTTTATATATTTGTATGTATAGGTACCTAATTAATCTATTGACTTTTCTTATACTACATTACTGTATTGTCTTAAAGGAATAAAATAATTTATTATTATTACTACTATTATAAAAAAATTCTATATATTTACATTTTTTAAAAATAATCCTACAAAAAGTTAGAAGAAATGTATGGTACTCGCCTGTAGCTTTACATTTTTGTGTGTCAAGATAAAAAAATCTGCTGTGGCCAGTACACGACCTCTCGCCTAATTCTGCTTATTCTACTAATCTAATAAATAGTTTTACTTACATTTTAATAGTTTCATGTTCATGTATTACGTAAACCAAGATGCAAGCAAAAGATGTCAACTGTACTGTCACTGTCATTATAATTCAAATTTTGAGTAAAAACAAATTTCATATCATGGACAACAAGATACTGGTACTTAGTTGCACTTTATTTTATTGCTAAATACTACCAGATTCAGCAAATTGTATTTAAAATTCACTGTACCCATAGATAATTATATTATCTTTTATTTTTATTTGCAAAAATTGTCATAAATAAATAATGTACCAATTTATTTAAGAAAAACTATATCAAGTTCCAAAAACTACTACTTCCGGTTTACGGATTTCTACCAAAATCTTATCCGGTGTTAAGATCCTTATTAAAATCTTAAATATGAAATTTGGTTATTAAAGGTTTGATACTTTTTCAGTTATCGTGGACGAAAAATCGTCAGTCCATACATTCATACAAACACACACACACACACACACACACACACACACACACACACACACACACACACACACACACACACACACACACACACACACACACACACACACACATACACACACACACAGACATCATCGGGAAAATATTAAATTCGTATTCTAGAGACCCTGAAACGTGCTTATCCACCAAAAACTCATACTCGAAAATTTTGACCCATTACAATACCTCTCTTATAGAATATGAGGCGAGAGGTAAAAAATCAAATCTTTTAGTTATCCTGTTTAAAATATCAAACGCGAAGACAAAACTGTGTCAAACTCATAGAATAATGCTACAGACAAAAGATACAAAATCAAAGATACAAACCCGATAACCCAAAACGCTGCCTAACTGTTCATGCATTCGTACAAGAATAATTCATTATAAATTCCTCTCGCAGCGAGCAATCAAATTGTCGTAACAGTGAACGGAATAAATCGTAAAAGTAAAGGGCATTATAAAACTTTCTTCTCACAAGATCTTAGAAAAATCCTCCTCTCAAGTTGGCAATAAAACTATAAAATCAAGAGTGTGAAAAAGAAAAAATCTAATAAATAACGTTCAGTCTCAGCACATTAAACATACAACCGGCATTTTGTAATAAAGTTACTGTTATGATCATCGGAGTTAAAGAACCATGATGCTACTTTCCTCGCGAGTTTGAGTAGAGTTGCCGCTTGGGTTTATCTCTGAGCCTCTGGTGGTCACTGCTCAATGTAACCGCAGGAAACGCGTTTACAGTTTAGTTAAACGGCTGTTCAGAATCAATGACCAGTTCAGGAAAAATTTGTGCACCGAGATTTAGCTCTTAAACCACTGAAAACAATATCATTTTTACCATTTACCATATCAACGGGTACAGCTTTTACAAAGGGATTTCTAAAATGTATAAAAATATATATTTTAATCTAGACTGAATTTAGACCGAATTTAGACTGAATTTCCGACTCGCTCAAAATTTATGCCGAATTAGATCGATTTAGACCGAATTTAGACTGAATTTCCGACTCGCTCAAAATTTAGTTATAAAATAATATAAAATAACTTTTTCTCTCCTCGGGTCAAATTATGTAGGAATCCATAGTTTCAATAAAAAATATCAACGGGTACAGCTTTTACAGCGGCATTGGATTCCTCGTATTACTTAGTATAATCGTATAATCCGCTACTTTTTAGAGAAAATTCAATTCAGTCTATATTCAGTTTAGAGAAAATTCAATTCAGTCTATATTCAGTTTAGAGAAAATTCAATTCAGTCTATATTCTGTTTAGAGAAAATTCAATTCAGTCTATATTCGGTTAGATATGGCGGAAGGTTGTGTGATGGCCACGTCAGATTTTTTAGTTTATTGTGATACACAATCTTATTTATCCTACCTTTTATCCAACTAAGTATGGCAGACTTACATATTTTTGATCATGGGGATGCTCACTCATGATGTTATAGTTGTTAGTGGAGAGTAGACAACAGAAATATTTTAATGCCGTTAAAGAGTTAGACTGAAATATTTATTAGTTCATATTAAGTATCATTATTATATTTATTACTTCAACAATAAATGTAATAAATTAGTTATGATAATAAATAATAAAATAATCGAATCGAATCATATTCAACAGTAAAACTCATGCTAACGAAAGTTTCCTCCTACACAAGCTGCAAATGAGTGTCGTAATCATTCGAATGAGTAATTGCCATATTAGAACACTATACGTCAGTGGTGTAGCCAGGGGAAGGGTTAAGGACCGGCTCTCCCCCTCCACAAATATATTTACATACATACATACATACATACATACATACAGTAATATGTACTGTAATTTAATAGACAGTGTTTCCATTTTTACTTCCTTGTACGGAGTAATAAGGAAGTATTGTAATCGCGAAAAATTTCGGTTTTCAGATTTTGATGGAAATATCCGTTTTGACCCTTTCTGAATCCATTATGACTAGTTTCGTCGTGACGTCTGTACGTACGTACGTATGTACGTATGTACGTACGTATGTACGTATGTACGTACGTATGTACGTATGTACGTACGTATGTACGTACGTATGTACGGACGTATGTATGTCGCATAACTCAAATACGGTTAGACGTAGAAAGTTGAAATTTTGTATTTAGGACTGTTATAGCATCTAGTTGTGCACCTCCTATTTTTGGTTTCAATCTGTAAACCGTAAGTAGTACTTTTTTCAAATATTTCGATAAATATTTAATTTAACACAAATTTTTTTATTTTAAATGAAAGATTTTGTGATTATTACCTACAATCGGTATTTTATAAATATTTTTGTATCTGGTATCATTTAAGAATAATTGAAGTATATATTTATAATTTAGTATTTCGGTATCTTGTAGTCCATGATCGATTAACATTTGTTACTACGTAAAATTTAAATGATTATGACATGACAGTGACAATAGTAAAATATGCTTTATATCTTCTTCTGCAGTTTAAATAAAATGACTAAAATATATTTGTGAGTAGTAGCAGTAGTGGTAGTACTTATATATTAATATATTTGTATAATATTATTCTACATTTTAGTTATTAAGAAAAGTATGAACAGTTTAATAGGCGTACAAGGAAGATTTTTGTAGTTTGTACCCCAAAAGTCAACAGCGACTTCAATAAAAACAATTAATAGAGTTATATAGATTACTTTAGGTTTGAATTACTCATTACTGAAATAGGTATTTTTTTTTATATCATGCAATGTTCAATATGAATATTAATGTACATACTTCAACTTTTAGTAACACATTTTTTAATATTTCTTGTGATTTTTTGTAGCCGCTATTGATTTAAGATTAATAGTTTTAACGCTTTCAAGGTTTGAACAACTAATATGTAACATAGCCGTGTTAATAAGTCTTCAATCTTAAGAAGAAGCTTCACATCGCTGTAAATGTAAAACATTTTATGAATATGTTAAGAGGTGTAGCTAGACTTTTTCATCGTTAATTACAAGTGGTCTCGTTGATATTTTTAATTAATTTTCCGTTATAAGTTTGGTAAATTGAAGCATAGGTAGCAGGCCCCCCGTCGTTAAATAACAGTATCTACGCTTGCGCATCCATTACATAAACAAGTAAGCACAGAAAGTTCTCCTGACAAGTGATTGACAATAAGAAATAGTTTTTCTTTTTTAAATTGCGGAAATCTCGCCACAGTGTTGATTAAAATTTTAATTTAGTCCCGACGAATACTTAAACGTAACCAATATGGATTTCGTAAACCTCGTATCGATTACTTATTAGTTTTGTTCGTTGTGGTTTGACAGCGAAGGACGAAATGTGTCGATCTAACGCGAGGAGGAAAGATCTGAGATACGCACAGATAATTTGTTTATAATGATTTGTCAGAGGTGTGCGTGAAGACAAAGACGGCACAAGGTCACAAACGAAAGAAATTTATGAGTTTTTTAATACAGACGCCCGTATCGTAATGTCATCTTGGTCTTTTCAGAGATAAAACTCGTAAAATGGAAAGTTCATGTCAAATATAAACAAGTTTCGTCCCTCATCTGGGTATTTAGGGGGACCATATTTTGATTCTCAGGCACATTGATCATTTATCTTTTTATTATTTGTCATAAAAGTTCTTATAATTACTTTCTTAATAAACATTCTTGAATATTATGTAATATATGTAGCTATCAGTAAACCGATAAATACAGGATCTCTCTGACATTATCATACCTTGATAAAGACAAATTTTTAGAAATGTGTTGAACTTTTTTGTTGTATTATACATACCTACACACATCACTGTAGTATTTTAGTACCTAGGTATTAACAAGTTTTTAAATGTTTAATTTGGTATAAAATTTCATTTTAGTGAGAAATAATATTATTAAACCTCTTTTTGACCAAGAGACAAAAGAAACTTCTGGTTTTATAATTTTTCGTCAATCGAAATTTCTGTATGACCATCAAACATAATAATTTAATTATCTGTTGATAAATAATGCACATAAACTACTACTAGGTACTACTAGTGACTTTTTTACAATTCATCAACTGACTGCTTGTATTTGTATCATTTTTGACCATTATATTTTCTGTACTAAAGCATATCCAATAGTATATTATATATTGAGGGACTAAAGTGCATGATTTAATCCTGAGGGTGAAGTTTATTTCACGAGCCGAAGGTGAGGGAAATAATCACCTGAGGGATTAAAGGTACTTTAGTCCTGTGGTATATACGCTATTTTTTGCACTTCATCCTCAAACAAATGCAAAATAGTTTAAAATAATACACATTTTGTAATTTTGACAGTAAAATTTATGACAAATATTTATATTGTTACCATAGATACTCTGTAACAAATAGCACGTATTTACTTGACAACGGGATTAATTAATTAAATTCCTTGACAACGGGATTAAATATGAGAAATAATCCCTTGGGATCAAATTAAGAACCTTAGTCCTAAAAATAAAGACTAAAGAAAAGTTTTAGTCCCGGAAGTGCAAAAACTTTATTAGAACCTACGTTGCTAAGAACGTGCAAAAATCATAAAAGTTAAAAAATCCTGAAAGTCATTTTAAATGTCCTTTTTTAAAATGTATGAATTACCTATATAATATTATATTACTCGAATGTAACATGGAAATTTCACTCGCCTTCAGACTAAGTAATTACTTTTGTAGTATAATGCTCTCTAAAATATAGTTACTTTACAAACTGGGAGTAAATCTTGATGAGTGGTTATCATAAAGAAATTATTGAAATACCTGACGTAAATAATCAAAATCAAACAAAAGTTAAAGTTTGCCAAACATAAAAGGTTTTTATTGTTAAGGCGGGTTTACATTGGTCGTGTAAACGGGTTAGTTACTAGTACTATTAGCTCGCCAGACCGCTACTCATCCAATGTAGCCAAGAGAAGCTAGTACCAGTACTAGTACTAGTACAAGTAGTTGGGGTAGTGAAGTAACTAACCTCCCGGGTTAGCTACTCACCTACTAGCCTTCCCCTTCCACATACATTCTGCACTATCCACTACACTCATCTCTGAACTATACCAATGTAAACAGTCACTGGTGATTAGGGTTATACTGTGTTTTGAGGTCTCATTTTAAAGATAATTGTTTTATAGTTAAATTAGGTATTTTTACTTTATTAAAATGAAAAAGTGGTCTTAAACGGAGACAATAAAGTTTTTAGAACTATATCGTGATCATGAGTGTTTGTGGGATGTCACTAAATTTTGTTATCTTTACTTTATTTCATTTAATAATAGATTTTGTTCTAAATGCTATACAACCACGAAAAGAATTCATTTTGTCACCTACAGAACAACTTGTACTGGTACTAGAACTATAGCTAGTCGTCTAAATTGTATTTCTGGTGTAAACACCTACTAGCCTAGCGCTTAGTTGAGTATACTAGTATAGCTCGCTACTTGTACCAGTAACTGTCTCTGTTACTCCTCCAATGTAAACGCGCCTTTAGATTAAAAATAAGTTTATAAAATATTTTGATTTCCCACACATTAAAATAGGAAACAACGTCACAATAAAAATAAAAGCTTATTCGCACTAGCCTCCATCTAGCATCTAGTAAAATTTTTACAACTCAATTTACAGGTTAAGCGGAAGCTGTAACCACAATCATCCAGGAAGATCATAATAAAATTCATCTCACATCATATACGACGTACGACGACATTCGAGTACACGGAAAATTTTAACTTTAAGTCGTAAATTCGTGTCGAAATTCGTTGTTATTAACTGCGTCGATTAATTCAAGTGTAGGTGACCATTATTAAATCAAATTTAATCGTTGTTAACAAGCTTAGTAGGACTTCCTGTTCCATACTTGCAAGGGAATAAGAGACAACTAACTTACCAACAGCTCGCACCAGGACCGTATCCACGCATTATTTCTCTACGTATACACATAAATAATTGTCAACTGTAATTACAAAAGAGCTTTTTATTTCGCCGGATAAATTTCTGTTTGTATTGAAACCTTGTTGCCTAGCAATTTGAAAAGAAAAATTGATTAATAAAATTACGACACCGTAGGTGCGAGTGATTTTATTTTAAAACAATTTTTCGAGTCAAATTGCTGTCAGGTGACAAGGTTGAGATGTCAAACAGAAATTTATTGGCAGGAAATAAAATGCTCGAGTGTAATTCAACGAGATAATTTAACGACTACTTTAGTTCTTCTTCACAATTATTCCCAAAATCCAATCATTTCACTGACTAATATTAGAAATATGAAGCAAAATATATTTTAATGTTTATGTTTATTGTATGGTTGCTTAGAAAAAGGTAAATAAGGTTTTATCACTTGCAAAAACATAACTTTCAACTAATGTAAGTAATTTGTACCTTCGCTTATGTACCATAATGTTATCTCTGTTTGTACTTGTAGTCACCCTGATGAAGACACGTTGTGTCGAAACGTCGGTTTTTTAGTTAAATAAAAACATACAGACTGCATTCTTGAATATTCAAATCCTTCAATTCTCTGTTTATGTTTATTTATGTCTTGGGTAGGTAGTACCTACATAATGTGATACTTTATGTTCTAGAGCAATAAAATAAAATAAATGGTACCTATGTTATTATTTATTGCTATAACAGTTTCGTGTCAATTTTATATTTCAAAGAGTGAAGAATCATGTTTCAGATGTAATGCTAAATTTTTGAAATAAGAAATAGTATTGTGTACTCTACGGGCATAACTTGATGTTTATACCCGTAGAGATATAAACAAACCCTTGGACCAACGTTTTCCGACTTGTAAACTTGACGCCCTGATATTTATAATAATATTTATAAAATAAAATAGACCTGGATTCACAAATATATTGTTACGGTCCATGCTCTCGGTAAATATAACCATAGAACACACAACTTGTTAAGCTAGGTTAAGCTAGGTAGATTAGATGCGACAGTAGTACAAGCAGCTTTATAAAATATTAAACCATTAAATTATCAATTACAGAGTTTTGTAAGACACAAATTTCTACTGTATATATTTTATTGTTTAAATATTTTCTGGTCGCAAAATCTGACAGAAGAAACTAATGATTGTTTTGTGTTTTTCAGATGCTTATGGGATTCAAATTCGTGGAGAAACAATTCACTTCGGTGCATCAAAACTTTTCTGGATGAGTAGTGCATTAACATCATCAAAAGAATATGTTAATGCTTAAAAAGCCTACTTAATAATGAACGGTAAATGCTTCGAAAATTAGTGGAATTATAATTCTTCACAAATTAATACTAGCTTTTTATCCTGCAGTGTTTTGATTCAATGTTTAGTTGCTGTGTCTAAAATAATGTCGATTTTATTACTTCTAATACTTAACTCATAACTTACGAATTTTTACCAAAAAAGTACTAAGTGGTTAACCTTTGTTTTTTTCGATTTTGGATCTAAACTTTGAGAGCTCATATCTCGAAAACTAAAAGCGCGGTTTGCGGCATTGGATTCCTCGTAATTTACTTAGTATAATATCCGCTACCTTTTAGAGAAATTTTAATTTTGACCAAAAAAGTACTAAGTGGTTAACCTTCGTTTTTTTTCGATTTTGGATCTACTTTGAGAGCTCATTTCTCGAAAACTAAAAGACTTATCAAAGTTTGCGGCATTGGATTCCTCGTAATTTACTTAGTTTAAACCGCTACTTTCAATTCAATTCAATTCAGTCTAAATTCGGTTTACTAGAGTGAAGTACTCGTGTTACTAATATTTCGTTTATATTTCAAATTTTGACCAAAAAAGAACTAAGTGGTTAACCTTTGTTTTTTTTTTCGATTTTGGATCTAAACTTTGAGAGCTCATATCTCGAAAACTAAAAGACTTATCAAAGCGGGGTTTGCGGCATATATTAATTATTTATTTGTGTGTTTAGGTTTTCGACCCGTGGAGGCGGTTATCTTCTTAGGAGGAGACCCTACTTACCATTCTTCAATTGACCACTGGCCTTCAATGAAGAAATGTCTGCTATTTATTGTATTTATTGATAGACCTATGTTTTTATATGATATAATTAAATAATCGAGATGAAATAGCTGTATATATTATTAATAAAAACAAATAAGTAATACTTACATCATTGCACTAATTTTATTTCTTAGGCACTTCCTAAACCCTTACAGGACTTCTACGGTGAGAGTACACGGCCTTAAACCTAAAAATGTACTAGGATACGAAATAATAAATAGTAAGTATAAATTTTATGATTTATTTAATGAAATACTTCAATACAATACACAATCTTATAAATAAATTAACTTAAAACATTTTTAACATAAACACCCTTATTTAGGTTTATATAAGCTCCAAACGAGATTGTGCTGCCATCTGTTGGTGGCAGTTATTTAAATGTACAATATATCTTAAACTAAGGGTTGAATGACTAAATGGGGTACATATTTGGATTCAGCGGGTTCGAATTAGGGGGTAGAGTATAAATTAGGGGTAAAATCAGTCCAAAATCGGTCCAAACGTCACAAAAGTTTTTGTTGAGTGGTTCAGAAAATAAAGCAAAGTTGCAACTACGCTAGGAAAATATTAAACTGCAAATAACTCGAAAACTAAGGGTTGCACGACAAAATGGGGTGCAGATTTGGATTCAGCAAGTTCGAATTAAGGGATTAGACTACCCCTCTTTGTCCTACTACCCTTAGTTTACGAGCTATAAGCATTTTAAAATTTTCCTAGCGTAGTTGTAATTTTGCTTCAAAAATCGGAGTATATCGTCAAAAAAATGATACCTCGATTGGCGATTTTAAAATGAATTTTCGATCGCTCAAAAAATTGAAACCCTTATTTTTGCCCTTAGCCCTTTGATACTTTGGCCATGTATAGAGGGCATAGAAGTACCGGGGGGGTTGAATTAGGGGGGGCGGAAAATTTTCTCAGAATTGCGAAAAAATCAATTCCAAGCGAGTTATGAGGGTTTGAAAATTCTAACAATTTTCCCTTAAAATAAGGGCTTGTTTCATATATTTCAAGGGTCTTGGTATTGAAATCGGTTAATTAAGGTCCGCTGATTCCAAATATGGCCTCAGAATTATATAATTACTTACCGTTCACGAGAAATTACGAAAATTAAAAACTACCCTGTGTAAAAATTTAATTGATTAAAAATAAGGGTTAATTTATGTAGAAAAGGGTAAATAAACATAGATACACTGTTAAATAACAATATTTATTCATTTGACAGGCTCATAATACATGATTTATTGATTTAAAAATTTTTAAAAATGATACCTCGATTGGCGATTTTAAAATGAATTTTCGATCGCTCAAAAAATGGAAACCCTTATTTTTGCCCTTAGCCCTTTGATACTTTGGCCATGTATAGAGGGCATAGAAGTACCGGGGGGGTTGAATTAGGGGGGGCGGAAAATTTTCTCAGAATTGCGAAAAAATCAATTCCAAGCGAGTTATGAGGGTTTGAAAATTCTAACAATTTTCCCTTAAAATAAGGGCTTGTTTCATATATTTCAAGGGTTCTTGGTATTGAAATCGGTTAATTAAGGTCCGCTGATTCCAAATATGGCCTCAGAATTATATAATTACTTACCGTTCACGAGAAATTACGAAAATTAAAAACTACCCTGTGTAAAAATTTAATTGATTAAAAATAAGGGTTAATTTATGTAGAAAAGGGTAAATAAACATAGATACACTGTTAAATAGCAATATTTATTCATTTGACAGGCTCATAATACATGATTTATTGATTTAAAATTTTTTAAAAATTATACCTCGATTGGCGATTTTAAAATGAATTTTCGATCGCTCAAAAAATTGAAACCCTTATTTTTGCCCTTAGCCCTTTGATACTTTGGCCATGTATAGAGGGCATAGAAGTACCGGGGGGGTTGAATTAGGGGGGGCGGAAAATTTTCTCAGAATTGCGAAAAAATCAATTCCAAGCGAGTTATGAGGGTTTGAAAATTCTAACAATTTTCCCTTAAAATAAGGGCTTGTTTCATATATTTCAAGGGTTCTTGGTATTGAAATCGGTTAATTAAGGTCCGCTGATTCCAAATATGGCCTCAGAATTATATAATTACTTACCGTTCACGAGAAATTACGAAAATTAAAAACTACCCTGTGTAAAAATTTAATTGATTAAAAATAAGGGTTAATTTATGTAGAAAAGGGTAAATAAACATAGATACACTGTTAAATAGCAATATTTATTCATTTGACAGGCTCATAATACATGATTTATTGATTTAAAAATTTTTTAAAATGATACCTCGATTGGCGATTTTAAAATGAATTTACGATCGCTCAAAAAATTGAAACCCTTATTTTTGCCCTTAGCCCTTTGATACTTTGGCCATGTATAGAGGGCATAGAAGTACCGGGGGGGTTGAATTAGGGGGGGCGGAAAATTTTCTCAGAATTGCGAAAAAATCAATTCCAAGCGAGTTATGAGGGTTTGAAAATTCTAACAATTTTCCCTTAAAATAAGGGCTTGTTTCATATATTTCAAGGGTTCTTGGTATTGAAATAGGTTAATTAAGGTCCACTGATTCCAAATAAGGCCTCAGAATTATATAATTACTTACCGTTCACGAGAAATTACGAAAATTAAAAACTACCCTGTGTAAAAATTTAATTGATTAAAAATAAGGGTTAATTTATGTAGAAAAGGGTAAATAAACATAGATACACTGTTAAATAGCAATATTTATTCATTTGACAGGCTCATAATACATGATTTATTGATTTAAAATTTTTTAAAAATTATACCTCGATTGGCGATTTTAAAATGAATTTTCGATCGCTCAAAAAATTGAAACCCTTATTTTTGCCCTTAGCCCTTTGATACTTTGGCCATGTATAGAGGGCATAGAAGTACCGGGGGGGTTGAATTAGGGGGGGCGGAAAATTTTCTCAGAATTGCGAAAAAATCAATTCCAAGCGAGTTATGAGGGTTTGAAAATTCTAACAATTTTCCCTTAAAATAAGGGCTTGTTTCATATATTTCAAGGGTTCTTGGTATTGAAATCGGTTAATTAAGGTCCGCTGATTCCAAATATGGCCTCAGAATTATATAATTACTTACCGTTCACGAGAAATTACGAAAATTAAAAACTACCCTGTGTAAAAATTTAATTGATTAAAAATAAGGGTTAATTTATGTAGAAAAGGGTAAATAAACATAGATACACTGTTAAATAACAATATTTATTCATTTGACAGGCTCATAATACATGATTTATTGATTTAAAATTTTTTAAAAATGATACCTCGATTGGCGATTTTAAAATGAATTTTCGATCGCTCAAAAAATTGAAACCCTTATTTTTGCCCTTAGCCCTTTGATACTTTGGCCATGTATAGAGGGCATAGAAGTACCGGGGGGGTTGAATTAGGGGGGGCGGAAAATTTTCTCAGAATTGCGAAAAAATCAATTCCAAGCGAGTTATGAGGGTTTGAAAATTCTAACAATTTTCCCTTAAAATAAGGGCTTGTTTCATATATTTCAAGGGTTCTTGGTATTGAAATCGGTTAATTAAGGTCCGCTGATTCCAAATATGGCCTCAGAATTATATAATTACTTACCGTTCACGAGAAATTACGAAAATTAAAAACTACCCTGTGTAAAAATTTAATTGATTAAAAATAAGGGTTAATTTATGTAGAAAAGGGTAAATAAACATAGATACACTGTTAAATAGCAATATTTATTCATTTGACAGGCTCATAATACATGATTTATTGATTTAAAAATTTTTTAAAATGATACCTCGATTGGCGATTTTAAAATGAATTTACGATCGCTCAAAAAATTGAAACCCTTATTTTTGCCCTTAGCCCTTTGATACTTTGGCCATGTATAGAGGGCATAGAAGTACCGGGGGGGTTGAATTAGGGGGGGCGGAAAATTTTCTCAGAATTGCGAAAAAATCAATTCCAAGCGAGTTATGAGGGTTTGAAAATTCTAACAATTTTCCCTTAAAATAAGGGCTTGTTTCATATATTTCAAGGGTTCTTGGTATTGAAATAGGTTAATTAAGGTCCACTGATTCCAAATAAGGCCTCAGAATTATATAATTACTTACCGTTCACGAGAAATTACGAAAATTAAAAACTACCCTGTGTAAAAATTTAATTGATTAAAAATAAGGGTTAATTTATGTAGAAAAGGGTAAATAAACATAGATACACTGTTAAATAGCAATATTTATTCATTTGACAGGCTCATAATACATGATTTATTGATTTAAAATTTTTTAAAAATTATACCTCGATTGGCGATTTTAAAATGAATTTTCGATCGCTCAAAAAATTGAAACCCTTATTTTTGCCCTTAGCCCTTTGATACTTTGGCCATGTATAGAGGGCATAGAAGTACCGGGGGGGTTGAATTAGGGGGGGCGGAAAATTTTCTCAGAATTGCGAAAAAATCAATTCCAAGCGAGTTATGAGGGTTTGAAAATTCTAACAATTTTCCCTTAAAATAAGGGCTTGTTTCATATATTTCAAGGGTTCTTGGTATTGAAATCGGTTAATTAAGGTCCGCTGATTCCAAATATGGCCTCAGAATTATATAATTACTTACCGTTCACGAGAAATTACGAAAATTAAAAACTACCCTGTGTAAAAATTTAATTGATTAAAAATAAGGGTTAATTTATGTAGAAAAGGGTAAATAAACATAGATACACTGTTAAATAGCAATATTTATTCATTTGACAGGCTCATAATACATGATTTATTGATTTAAAATTTTTTAAAAATTATACCTCGATTGGCGATTTTAAAATGAATTTTCGATCGCTCAAAAAATTGAAACCCTTATTTTTGCCCTTAGCCCTTTGATACTTTGGCCATGTATAGAGGGCATAGAAGTACCGGGGGGGTTGAATTAGGGGGGGCGGAAAATTTTCTCAGAATTGCGAAAAAATCAATTCCAAGCGAGTTATGAGGGTTTGAAAATTCTAACAATTTTCCCTTAAAATAAGGGCTTGTTTCATATATTTCAAGGGTTCTTGGTATTGAAATCGGTTAATTAAGGTCCGCTGATTCCAAATATGGCCTCAGAATTATATAATTACTTACCGTTCACGAGAAATTACGAAAATTAAAAACTACCCTGTGTAAAAATTTAATTGATTAAAAATAAGGGTTAATTTATGTAGAAAAGGGTAAATAAACATAGATACACTGTTAAATAGCAATATTTATTCATTTGACAGGCTCATAATACATGATTTATTGATTTAAAATTTTTTAAAAATTATACCTCGATTGGCGATTTTAAAATGAATTTTCGATCGCTCAAAAAATTGAAACCCTTATTTTTGCCCTTAGCCCTTTGATACTTTGGCCATGTATAGAGGGCATAGAAGTACCGGGGGGGTTGAATTAGGGGGGGCGGAAAATTTTCTCAGAATTGCGAAAAAATCAATTCCAAGCGAGTTATGAGGGTTTGAAAATTCTAACAATTTTCCCTTAAAATAAGGGCTTGTTTCATATATTTCAAGGGTTCTTGGTATTGAAATCGGTTAATTAAGGTCCGCTGATTCCAAATATGGCCTCAGAATTATATAATTACTTACCGTTCACGAGAAATTACGAAAATTAAAAACTACCCTGTGTAAAAATTTAATTGATTAAAAATAAGGGTTAATTTATGTAGAAAAGGGTAAATAAACATAGATACACTGTTAAATAACAATATTTATTCATTTGACAGGCTCATAATACATGATTTATTGATTTAAAATTTTTTAAAAATGATACCTCGATTGGCGATTTTAAAATGAATTTTCGATCGCTCAAAAAATTGAAACCCTTATTTTTGCCCTTAGCCCTTTGATACTTTGGCCATGTATAGAGGGCATAGAAGTACCGGGGGGGTTGAATTAGGGGGGGCGGAAAATTTTCTCAGAATTGCGAAAAAATCAATTCCAAGCGAGTTATGAGGGTTTGAAAATTCTAACAATTTTCCCTTAAAATAAGGGCTTGTTTCATATATTTCAAGGGTTCTTGGTATTGAAATCGGTTAACTAAGGTCCGCTGATTCCAAATATGGCCTCAGAATTATATAATTACTTACCGTTCACGAGAAATTACGAAAATTAAAAACTACCCTGTGTAAAAATTTAATTGATTAAAAATAAGGGTTAATTTATGTAGAAAAGGGTAAATAAACATAGATACACTGTTAAATAGCAATATTTATTCATTTGACAGGCTCATAATACATGATTTATTGATTTAAAAAATTTTTAAAATGATACCTCGATTGGCGATTTTAAAATGAATTTTCGATCGCTCAAAAAATTGAAACCCTTATTTTTGCCCTTAGCCCTTTGATACTTTGGCCATGTATAGAGGGCATAGAAGTACCGGGGGGGTTGAATTAGGGGGGGCGGAAAATTTTCTCAGAATTGCGAAAAAATCAATTCCAAGCGAGTTATGAGGGTTTGAAAATTCTAACAATTTTCCCTTAAAATAAGGGCTTGTTTCATATATTTCAAGGGTTCTTGGTATTGAAATCGGTTAATTAAGGTCCGCTGATTCCAAATATGGCCTCAGAATTATATAATTACTTACCGTTCACGAGAAATTACGAAAATTAAAAACTACCCTGTGTAAAAATTTAATTGATTAAAAATAAGGGTTAATTTATGTAGAAAAGGGTAAATAAACATAGATACACTGTTAAATAGCAATATTTATTCATTTGACAGGCTCATAATACATGATTTATTGATTTAAAATTTTTTAAAAATTATACCTCGATTGGCGATTTTAAAATGAATTTTCGATCGCTCAAAAAATTGAAACCCTTATTTTTGCCCTTAGCCCTTTGATACTTTGGCCATGTATAGAGGGCATAGAAGTACCGGGGGGGTTGAATTAGGGGGGGCGGAAAATTTTCTCAGAATTGCGAAAAAATCAATTCCAAGCGAGTTATGAGGGTTTGAAAATTCTAACAATTTTCCCTTAAAATAAGGGCTTGTTTCATATATTTCAAGGGTTCTTGGTATTGAAATCGGTTAATTAAGGTCCGCTGATTCCAAATATGGCCTCAGAATTATATAATTACTTACCGTTCACGAGAAATTACGAAAATTAAAAACTACCCTGTGTAAAAATTTAATTGATTAAAAATAAGGGTTAATTTATGTAGAAAAGGGTAAATAAACATAGATACACTGTTAAATAGCAATATTTATTCATTTGACAGGCTCATAATACATGATTTATTGATTTAAAAATTTTTTAAAATGATACCTCGATTGGCGATTTTAAAATGAATTTTCGATCGCTCAAAAAATTGAAACCCTTATTTTTGCCCTTAGCCCTTTGATACTTTGGCCATGTATAGAGGGCATAGAAGTACCGGGGGGGTTGAATTAGGGGGGGCGGAAAATTTTCTCAGAATTGCGAAAAAATCAATTCCAAGCGAGTTATGAGGGTTTGAAAATTCTAACAATTTTCCCTTAAAATAAGGGCTTGTTTCATATATTTCAAGGGTTCTTGGTATTGAAATCGGTTAATTAAGGTCCGCTGATTCCAAATATGGCCTCAGAATTATATATTTACTTACCGTTCACGAGAAATTACGAAAATTAAAAACTACCCTGTGTAAAAATTTAATTGATTAAAAATAAGGGTTAATTTATGTAGAAAAGGGTAAATAAACATAGATACACTGTTAAATAGCAATATTTATTCATTTGACAGGCTCATAATACATGATTTATTGATTTAAAATTTTTTAAAAATTATACCTCGATTGGCGATTTTAAAATGAATTTTCGATCGCTCAAAAAATTGAAACCCTTATTTTTGCCCTTAGCCCTTTGATACTTTGGCCATGTATAGAGGGCATAGAAGTACCGGGGGAGTTGAATTAGGGGGGGCGGAAAATTTTCTCAGAATTGCGAAAAAATCAATTCCAAGCGAGTTATGAGGGTTTGAAAATTCTAACAATTTTCCCTTAAAATAAGGGCTTGTTTCATATATTTCAAGGGTTCTTGGTATTGAAATCGGTTAATTAAGGTCCGCTGATTCCAAATATGGCCTCAGAATTATATAATTACTTACCGTTCACGAGAAATTACGAAAATTAAAAACTACCCTATGTAAAAATTTAATTGATTAAAAATAAGGGTTAATTTATGTAGAAAAGGGTAAATAAACATAGATACACTGTTAAATAGCAATATTTATTCATTTGACAGGCTCATAATACATGATTTATTGATTTAAAATTTTTTAAAAATTATACCTCGATTGGCGATTTTAAAATGAATTTTCGATCGCTCAAAAAATTGAAACCCTTATTTTTGCCCTTAGCCCTTTGATACTTTGGCCATGTATAGAGGGCATAGAAGTACCGGGGGGGTTGAATTAGGGGGGGCGGAAAATTTTCTCAGAATTGCGAAAAAATCAATTCCAAGCGAGTTATGAGGGTTTGAAAATTCTAACAATTTTCCCTTAAAATAAGGGCTTGTTTCATATATTTCAAGGGTTCTTGGTATTGAAATCGGTTAACTAAGGTCCGCTGATTCCAAATATGGCCTCAGAATTATATAATTACTTACCGTTCACGAGAAATTACGAAAATTAAAAACTACCCTGTGTAAAAATTTAATTGATTAAAAATAAGGGTTAATTTATGTAGAAAAGGGTAAATAAACATAGATACACTGTTAAATAGCAATATTTATTCATTTGACAGGCTCATAATACATGATTTATTGATTTAAAAAATTTTTAAAATGATACCTCGATTGGCGATTTTAAAATGAATTTTCGATCGCTCAAAAAATTGAAACCCTTATTTTTGCCCTTAGCCCTTTGATACTTTGGCCATGTATAGAGGGCATAGAAGTACCGGGGGGGTTGAATTAGGGGGGGCGGAAAATTTTCTCAGAATTGCGAAAAAATCAATTCCAAGCGAGTTATGAGGGTTTGAAAATTCTAACAATTTTCCCTTAAAATAAGGGCTTGTTTCATATATTTCAAGGGTTCTTGGTATTGAAATCGGTTAATTAAGGTCCGCTGATTCCAAATATGGCCTCAGAATTATATAATTACTTACCGTTCACGAGAAATTACGAAAATTAAAAACTACCCTGTGTAAAAATTTAATTGATTAAAAATAAGGGTTAATTTATGTAGAAAAGGGTAAATAAACATAGATACACTGTTAAATAGCAATATTTATTCATTTGACAGGCTCATAATACATGATTTATTGATTTAAAATTTTTTAAAAATTATACCTCGATTGGCGATTTTAAAATGAATTTTCGATCGCTCAAAAAATTGAAACCCTTATTTTTGCCCTTAGCCCTTTGATACTTTGGCCATGTATAGAGGGCATAGAAGTACCGGGGGGGTTGAATTAGGGGGGGCGGAAAATTTTCTCAGAATTGCGAAAAAATCAATTCCAAGCGAGTTATGAGGGTTTGAAAATTCTAACAATTTTCCCTTAAAATAAGGGCTTGTTTCATATATTTCAAGGGTTCTTGGTATTGAAATCGGTTAATTAAGGTCCGCTGATTCCAAATATGGCCTCAGAATTATATAATTACTTACCGTTCACGAGAAATTACGAAAATTAAAAACTACCCTGTGTAAAAATTTAATTGATTAAAAATAAGGGTTAATTTATGTAGAAAAGGGTAAATAAACATAGATACACTGTTAAATAACAATATTTATTCATTTGACAGGCTCATAATACATGATTTATTGATTAAAAATTTTTAAAAATGATACCTCGATTGGCGATTTTAAAATGAATTTTCGATCGCTCAAAAAATTGAAACCCTTATTTTTGCCCTTAGCCCTTTGATACTTTGGCCATGTATAGAGGGCATAGAAGTACCGGGGGGGTTGAATTAGGGGGGGCGGAAAATTTTCTCAGAATTGCGAAAAAATCAATTCCAAGCGAGTTATGAGGGTTTGAAAATTCTAACAATTTTCCCTTAAAATAAGGGCTTGTTTCATATATTTCAAGGGTTCTTGGTATTGAAATCGGTTAATTAAGGTCCGCTGATTCCAAATATGGCCTCAGAATTATATAATTACTTACCGTTCACGAGAAATTACGAAAATTAAAAACTACCCTGTGTAAAAATTTAATTGATTAAAAATAAGGGTTAATTTATGTAGAAAAGGGTAAATAAACATAGATACACTGTTAAATAACAATATTTATTCATTTGACAGGCTCATAATACATGATTTATTGATTTAAAATTTTTTAAAAATGATACCTCGATTGGCGATTTTAAAATGAATTTTCGATCGCTCAAAAAATTGAAACCCTTATTTTTGCCCTTAGCCCTTTGATACTTTGGCCATGTATAGAGGGCATAGAAGTACCGGGGGGGTTGAATTAGGGGGGGCGGAAAATTTTCTCAGAATTGCGAAAAAATCAATTCCAAGCGAGTTATGAGGGTTTGAAAATTCTAACAATTTTCCCTTAAAATAAGGGCTTGTTTCATATATTTCAAGGGTTCTTGGTATTGAAATCGGTTAATTAAGGTCCGCTGATTCCAAATATGGCCTCAGAATTATATAATTACTTACCGTTCACGAGAAATTACGAAAATTAAAAACTACCCTGTGTAAAAATTTAATTGATTAAAAATAAGGGTTAATTTATGTAGAAAAGGGTAAATAAACATAGATACACTGTTAAATAGCAATATTTATTCATTTGACAGGCTCATAATACATGATTTATTGATTGAAAAATTTTTTAAAATGATACCTCGATTGGCGATTTTAAAATGAATTTTCGATCGCTCAAAAAATTGAAACCCTTATTTTTGCCCTTAGCCCTTTGATACTTTGGCCATGTATAGAGGGCATAGAAGTACCGGGGGGGTTGAATTAGGGGGGGCGGAAAATTTTCTCAGAATTGCGAAAAAATCAATTCCAAGCGAGTTATGAGGGTTTGAAAATTCTAACAATTTTCCCTTAAAATAAGGGCTTGTTTCATATATTTCAAGGGTTCTTGGTATTGAAATCGGTTAATTAAGGTCCGCTGATTCCAAATATGGCCTCAGAATTATATAATTACTTACCGTTCACGAGAAATTACGAAAATTAAAAACTACCCTGTGTAAAAATTTAATTGATTAAAAATAAGGGTTAATTTATGTAGAAAAGGGTAAATAAACATAGATACACTGTTAAATAACAATATTTATTCATTTGACAGGCTCATAATACATGATTTATTGATTTAAAAATTTTTAAAAATGATACCTCGATTGGCGATTTTAAAATGAATTTTCGATCGCTCAAAAAATTGAAACCCTTATTTTTGCCCTTAGCCCTTTGATACTTTGGCCATGTATAGAGGGCATAGAAGTACCGGGGGGGTTGAATTAGGGGGGGCGGAAAATTTTCTCAGAATTGCGAAAAAATCAATTCCAAGCGAGTTATGAGGGTTTGAAAATTCTAACAATTTTCCCTTAAAATAAGGGCTTGTTTCATATATTTCAAGGGTTCTTGGTATTGAAATCGGTTAATTAAGGTCCGCTGATTCCAAATATGGCCTCAGAATTATATAATTACTTACCGTTCACGAGAAATTACGAAAGTTATTAACTATCGTGTTTAAATTTTTATTGATTAAAAATAAGGGTTAATTTATGTAGAAAAGGGTAAATAAACATAGATACACTGTTAAATGGGGCACATATTTGGATTCAGCGGGTTCGAATTAGGGGGTAGAGTATAAATTACCCCCTTGAAATGTTTATTTAGCATTAAAACATATTAGGGGTAAAATCAGTCCAAAATCAGTCCAAACGTCACAAAAGTTTTTGTCGAGTGGTCCAACAAATGAAGCAAAGTTGCAACTACGCTAGGAAAATATTCAACTGCAAATAACTCGAAAACTAAGGGTTGCACGGTAAAATGCGACACATATTTGGATTCAGCAAGTCCTAATTGAGGGGTTAGACTACCCCTCGTTACCCTATTACCCTTACTTTACGAGTTATAAGCATTTTAAAATTTTCCTAGCGTAGTTGTAATTTTACTAGCAAAATCGTCAAAAAATTGACACTACGCTAGGAAAATTTTAAATTGCTTATAACTCGGAAATTAAAGGTTGTACGGTCAAATGGGGTTCATATTTGGATTCAGCAGGTCCTAATTAGGTATATATGATACAAACAACCCATGAAATAAACGTAATTTTGGTAGTTTTTGGTGAAATTTTGCTGACTTTAAATAATTATTATCTCGTAAATTAAAGGACTAATGGCAAAAAGTTAAATAGAAAGGGTACGTAACATTTCATTCTCTATCTGCCTGTCTATAGATAAGGCCGTTTTGGCCAATTTTTAATTATTTTTTTGATCTCCCACCATTCATGTTCTCCTGATACAAACTTGGTGATTTTTGTTGGATTCAAAATTCAAGTCGAGTGAGGGTGAAAATTTAAAAACGCGATTACGTAAAAACTAAGGGTTGGGTAGTGATTTAGGGGTTATATTCGTACTCTACGCGTTGAAATACACCAGTATGCATATTGCGACCGCTAAAAGTTAATTAGCACCGGAGATATTCAACCCTTATTTGTATCTTCGGTACTAAGGGTCGTATCGAAAAAATCTACATTACATTCGCTAGGAGATGAAAAACTGAGCATCTTTTACATTTAACTTTTTCCTCTACGACCCTTAGTTTAAGGGTTAATGACTATGTTTAGACGACTTTTTCACCACTTTGATTGCTCATAACCCTTAAACTAAGGGTCGTAGAGGAAAAAGTTAAATGTAAAAGGTGCTGAGTTTTTCATCCCCTATCGAATGCAATGTAGATTTTTTCGATACGATCCTTAGGACCGGAGATACAAATAAGGGTTGAATATTTCCGGTGCTAATTAACTTTTAGGGGTGGCAATAAGCATACTGGTGTATTTCAACGCGTAGAGTACGAATATGGCCCGTAAATCACTCCCCAACCCTTATTTTTTACGTAATCGCGCTTTTAAATTTTCACCCTCACTCGATTGCAAATTTGAGTCGAACAAAAATCACCAAGTTTGTATCAGGAGAACATGAATGGTGGGAGACCAAAAAAATAATTAAAAATTTATCAAAACGGCCTTATCTAGAGACAGGCAGATAGAGAATGAAAAGTTACGCATCGTTTGTATTTAACTTTTTGCCCTTAGCCCTTTAGATTACGAGATAATAATTATTTAAAGTCGGCAAAATTTCACTAATAAACAAACCCATTTGCTTTACCAATGTGAATAGTAGGTTGTTCGTGATCTGACGAGTGACCTTTGAGCCTGAAAGCTGACCGTTAAGATTTGTAAATCTAGAGATTTATATGTCATAAAATGAGTAATGGAAATGGACAGGTGGAATTGAAATGTACAGGTGAGCTATCATTTTTATTGCTCTTTAAAATATCGTAGATGCTATCTCGTTTGGTAAAGTTATGTTGTTAGAAAAAGAATTTTACAACTGAAATTTTGAAAGACGAGATAAAATTTCAGATGAACGAGCGATAAAAAATTGTTAACTGCATTTTCAATAAAAATTCTTTTATAATAACTGTACAATATTATTTTAACATATAGCTCATTTGCGAGAATAAGGACATATCTCAAAATTTTGTATTTTTGAGATTATCGCAAATAACTACACCACATAGTACCGATTTTTTATATATTTATATTTGTTAAATGTTAAATAATAAATCTTACCTCTTTTAATAAATAATCCCTGGTCTACACTTAATGTTTCCTTGATATAATATACTTACTTGTTGCTTAAGTAACCTACACTTGAAAAAAATTGAAGGAGCACAAAATAAAACAATAAAATCCGTTAATTTTTTATATATTTTACACATTTAGAAATAGTTTCTTTTCTGCAATTATAATATTTTCATTCTAAATAAAAGACACTTTTTATAATAATTCAGCTATCGTATAAGGTACAATTTTTTATACATACATACCAACATTTACATAAACTAGGCCAAATATCTGAAAACATCCAACTGAAATTTAATAAAAATGAAAAATAATCAATTTTACAAATCCAAATTTTGCTACAAAATTCAATAAAAATTACAGAGAGATATTTTCAGATATTACCACTCCTTCTAGTTACGAACTAATTCACTATACATATGAAACAAAAGACGTACGAACTTCGATGACAAAAGAAATTAGTAACTAAACAAATAAAATTGGAACTAAACTGTTTCAAAGTTAGTACGTATGACTATTCCGCTACGAAAATTCGAGCGAAACTCAAAAGCCGCTTGAAAAAGGATCGAACTAAGTTAGGCTAATCCATAATCTGCACCGTTTACAGATATTGCACCAGATAACGGTCACTCATTGTTTCTCATTAAACGTAACAATTAATTTCGAGATCTTTACACGAAACCGTTATGCAGCGAAAACAATCTAAAGTTTCTTGTCACAAACGGCGTTAGAGTATAACCTACAAGCCAACGATATGAAAATTGTGTTTTAAAAGTCTATAGTATTTACACTTTTGTTGACTTATACGCTATTTTGTTTTAGTTCAAGCCGAATGTGACATTACAATAACAATTTAGACATTTTCGCAGTAATAAAATAATAGATTATATGTACAAAACCATAGTTAAAAGAGACATCACTACGTTTACACGAGCTGGTTTAATTCGACGCCAGAACTGATGTAAACATAGTGATCTCGATCAGATCTTTGCTAATATTAATTAGTTTAACAAAACACGATTGTAGGATAATATTCTTTGAGTTCGTTAATATTAGTTTCACACTTATCACTTTTTTCAGTTCATCACTTTTATAAAATATTAAAGAAACTTATATATCACTCACTTTAGTGTCTAATGTTGATATTAAACTGCAGGCCATACTCTGTAACAAACAAAAAAACAAATTAATTACATAATCACTTATGAGCTCCTTACATAACTAAGTTTGGAATCTTATATTCCTGTCTATTATAATCTGTTTTATAGATTGCGTCAGCTTAGAATGAAATAATGAAAAATTAATTCAGATTGTCAATATTTGATTTATAATGTTTTGTGATTTATTATTCAAGTTTCCGTAAACTCTTGCAGTGATCTAGCTTCTAAGAATAATTTTAAACAGAATTTGCCTTTTGAAAAACCTAACCAACACATTGCAAAATTTTATTTATATGTTAATCTGTAAACAAATGCATGCACTGCACATTCTTCAGAAATAGAAACTAAAAAAATTATTCGAGGAATAATATGAGGAAACTAAACAAAAACTGTTTGTATTTTTTATTATAATAATAAAGTTATTTAATTTTTACGAAGGTGTGCAAGAAGAAGGTAATCAAAAATACATATTTAGAACTCAAAGCTTTTGTGAATTTTAAGTAGGTACTCAATATTTATATTTATTGAAGATCGCGATATTAATTTTTTAATATAAACACAGGACTGGAGACCTATTCTGTGATTTTATCACTAGTGAATTGATAAGTATTTTGCTGCCATCTGTAAGAATTGAGTACGAAATCTCGGTATGACGTCATGTCAAGTGTAAAGGTGGATTTATAACTGCGCACAGCGCTCAGTACATAATTTAGCGCAACATTGCACAGCACAGCGCATAGCATTTTCGTTACTGGGATTTTATAAGCCGCACACAAACACAGATTGCTATACGAAGTAAAAGAAGAAGTCCTTGTCTTACAGTATTGAGTGTTGTCTTATGATGTTATGACAGCTGTTTTGTTGGTTATGCTAGATTTGATTTGGTATTATTTGATTTTGTTATTATGTTTTGACTATTTTACAAAAATTATTAATATAATAAACAACGAATACGCGAGCGTATAAGAAGAAAAATAAAACGAACTATCACAAATGCGACTAATAAACCCGAGCACCGCACAGCGCACAATAAAATGAACATTGGTCAATTCGTGTGCTACGCTAAATTATTTTCTATGCGCTGTGCTTCTTGTAAATGGATGTACTAATTTCCACAATGATCATTTCATATACTATGCTGTGCTAAATTATTTTCCATGCGCTGTGCAAACTAAAACGAACTATCACAAATGCAACGAATAAACCCGGGCACAGCACAGCGCACAATAAAATGAACATTGGTCAATTCGTGTGCTGTGCTAAATTATTTTCTATGCGCTGTGCGTGTTATAAATCCAGCTTTAAAATCGAGAGTATTCTCGGAATTCGTAAAACTGTAAACCTTCAGTTCAAACTAAATGGTTATGTGAATGAGGCTTCAATGGTAAAAAGGGAACATCCTTAAACTATTCAAAAATGTCTTAGTTATTTGGAAAATTTCAATAGTAAGTTTAGAAAGATTAGTAGTCAAACACCTTATAGGACATTCGAAGAGTAAGCTTACTTACGAGAGGAGACTTAGACTGTAATAATTTATGTAAAACTCGCATTTTTAGTAATTTTTAGAGATTATTTTAAAAAATACAGCAAGGTTTTTTTATAAATTTCATTCTAAAGCCATGTAATCACAATCTACAAGTAGGTACATCATTGTAAAATATGAGGTCATCGATTTCAAAACCAGTCACAAAATGATTTATTGTTGGCTTTGCATTTTATAGCAAGAGATGGGCCTTAAAGGTAAAAATTTCAATTTTAACTTGAATTTCAAGGGGAAAATAGTAAGTTTTGAAAGATTAGTAGTCAACCACCTTCAGGAGAAAAGACCAGTAATCTTACTTACGTGAGGAGTCCCGGGTTGTCGGTAGGATACCACGAGTACTGCGGCAGGTAGTTGTGGTGCGGGTGCGGCAGCGAGGGCTGCTGCTGCTGCTGAGGGGGCGGCTGCGCGTGGGGAGGCTTCACGTCCCAGCCGCCGGGCGACGCGGCGGGCTGGTGGGCCCCCGCGCCGCCCCCGGGGCCCGACATGTCCGAGCCCGGCGTGGACGACGGCGCCGGCGACGAGTGCTGCATGTAGCCTCCGGTTGCTGGCGACCCGCTTGAGCTGCCTCCACCTGGACACAGACATCACACATCAGTCTATCATTCATCCAAAACAAGATACAAACATGTCCCCATAACTCCCATAACTCTAAAAGTTACTAAGTGTACTTATGTATGGGTCATTAAAGTTTAGAAGAGAGAACACCCAACATCAAACATCAGTTGAAGAATTGCAACATTCGTACCCATTATTTCTATCATTCGCCCAAAAGTCGATTCAAACATGTTCCTATTATTGTAATAACTCTAAAATTTACTAATCCCGGCACACCGGTCGAGGAGCACCGAGGAGCATCAAGGAACTCTTCGATGAAACGATAGAACGCACCCCGTCCTCGACGAAAAATAAGGGCGCCGCTATTTTCATCGAGTTGTTCCTCGACGAATGTGTCTCATTTCAGACGTATCTTTTGTATTTGATTTCGTACAAAACCTTGATGTATTTGTCACCGATGAAATAGAAATCCATCGCGGACGGGTGCGTTCTATCGTTTCATCGTGGAGTTCCTCGACCGGTGTGCCATAGGTATAAGTGTATGTATAGTTCATTAAAGTTTAGAAGAGAGAACACGCAACATCAAACATCAGTTGAAGAATTAATGCATTCATATTCATTATTTCTATCATTCGCCTAAAACTCAATATAAAAATGTTCCCATTCAGAAGAGAGAACGCACAAAATCAGACATAAGTTGATAAAAATTCAATACCAGAAATGCAAATCTAGAAAATATTTCATTCACAGGAAAATTTAAACCTAGAATTTTAGATATGGCATTCAAACCTCGAAGTATAATATGAGAGGAGTGGACACTCGGACGGATGAAGTGTGGCCTTTCTGTTTACCTTTTAGAGAGAGAAACAAAAAAATACGGGCCAGCTCGAAGTATGCATTGTATGACTATAAACAACGGTAACGATGGTAATGCACAGACCCAGTACTAATCTTTCTATCTTGCACAGGGTAAACAGAGATACCATTAATCTACAGTATTGCTAAGATCCGGAGTGTCCACTTCTGTGTTTATATTATACTTCGTGATGCAAACACAGGAAGATCTAGAAAAGTTAAAGTCAAAGCCCAGTATGTGGGACTCCAGAATGGTGCTGGGGATTGTTCATTTAGTTCAATTCAACCTAATTTATGTATCCCCGATAAGCTTGTTTTCTATATTTACATCTTCCTGTGTTTGCATTTTCCTAAGGTTTGCGTGAATATTAGAATATTATTTTTTGGTGTTGAATGAAAAATTGTATTCCTATTCATTATTCCAATCACTGTGTTCAAAAAGTGTATCGGAATATTTAAAACAAAACGATCATTCAATATACACCACCAATTATTATGAATCTTCTTTTACAGAACTTTAGAAGAACTTGACATTTAATTTTGTTATGTAAAAAACTTCTACGATAGCCAAACTGAATTCAAAATAAAATTTCACCTGTATATTGTCAAGAGCACTTCCCAAAATCATTTCAAAAATGAGACCACAAAAAATATATTAAAAATTATATCGCTTAAGCCTTGGCTTATTGCTTCCTGAAAAAACAGTCCACATCAGCCAAGATCCTCGACTTCAATCAATACACGTCATGAGACCGCGTAAAAAATTGAAAAAATGTGAAGAAATTGTGTTTCTAAATATGAAGGTCACACGTCAGAGAATATTATTAATTATCGTATTGCAGTATCGGGCATTTCGAGAAGAACCACGTGACTCAGACGTCTGTCTTCTTCTTCTTGCTCTGCATCGCCTCTTCTTGTGTTTGGATTTATTAATGAGATTTCTGACAAGCGGCGAGATTGTGGAACAGCAGATATGAAAGTCCTGACGATTGTGCCAATGTAGGCCGGATGTTCGCATGTTATTAAATCATTTCCGAGGGACTTATGTTGCGCTAGGTGAAAATTATTTCTATAAGAAGTTTTTGCTGCCGACAAATATTTGATACGCAGGAAGAATGACAAGCTGACAGAATGAAAGATGTTATAATTTTGTTTTTATCTGTACTATTTTTGTTCACTTTGTGGTGTCGATCTTGTACTGTTACTATACGTTTTACATGTTCGTGCATATATTTAAAGAAGTACTCAACTTACTAATCATGCAACAAAATTTATTTAAATTCGTGTATTTAAGGCAGTTTTCGCAAGGAACACATTTTTGAAACCACTGCATTGTTGATTGTATAATGGATATCTGGTTAACTATGAATGGAATAAAATAAAATTTTAATTAATGCAATGGCAAGAATAGTAAATTAATGAAATTCCATACGAAGACAGTGATTCAAAACTATTTGATTAAAAAATCTAGAAACAAAAATTGCAAATTTTGGGAAAGTTAAGCATATTATGCGAATTGTCATTTTTACCTTCCGCTTACCTGTAAAGGAAGGTATTGGAATCATGCAAAAAATCGGGTGGTGAAATTTTAGTGGATGAGCACGAATTAGGGTCCTTACAACTCATTTTTGATAGTTTCACGATGATGTCTGTGTGTATGTGTGTGTGTATGTATGTGTGTGTGTGTGTGGTCAAGGGTTGTTAGTCGCATAACTCAAATACGAATTACCCGAAAATTTTGATATTTGGTATTTAACATTTGTATATAAATTGGAAGAGCTCCCTAGATTTTGGTACAAATATTCTCATCGGAAGTGATATTTTTTAAAGATTGAAAAGGTTAATTGTCAAAATTGTATATAAATTTGGAAAAATATAGTATTTATTTGTAATGAGAATAAGAGGAAAAGTTATTTGCAACTTACGTTATAAAAAAATTGTCTTTATCTGGTAGCATTAAAGAACTGCAGTAAAATTTTAAAAATAAATTTATCAAATAAAACGTTGATATCTTGTAATCCATGATCGATTGATTTTTGTTTCTGCGTAAAAAATATTGACAGAGACGGGTGACAAGTTGGCATACTAGCGCTATATAAGTCCTAAGTAAGATATTAAATGTAGTAATTGAACGGAGAATGGCTTCAACACAGCAGAGTTTTCCTGTGAATGAATCTTTTTATTCAGGTGATGCAAATTTCTGTGTTTGAATATTTGAGATTTTTATTTGTATATTTTAAATGGGCACCGGATTGCACGTATACATTTCTGTTTAAAGTCTAGATATGGCGGAAGGTTGTGTGATGGCCACGTCAGATTTTTATTTTACATTTAAACAATATTAAAATATTATTTAGTTTAGTGAAGCTAAATTTAAACCTATTTACCCTATCATAAGTGTAAGTTACGATAGATTTTAACAGGGTGGGCTAGTATGGGTGGGTCAACTACTCATACATTACTAATTTAACCAACCTGCACTCAACGTTCGCACTTATAATTGAAATTGGAATTTTGTGGAAGCGCTGGTTGGTCTGAATCTAACTATAAGCTAAAAATATTCATTACTGTCTATTAGGTACTAAATCTGGTTGTTAAAGAATGAAACTTCTTGTATTATGATTATTGGCTAAACTCCTGTACTATAGCATATTTGTAACATAACTGTCTATTAGTCTGTTGTTATATAGGTGCAATACACTAACTTCGAAAATAATACATTTCTGACTGCTGTCATTTCGAATTTACCTAACAAAATGAATAAATTATTCATAAATAGTTGCAGGGAAAAAAGTATTCTATTCTGAGTTTGATTTAGCAATTACTCGGCAATTACTTATTTCCATAAGTTTAAGTCTCGTTAAATAATAATAAATTTTAGGCAATATTGAAAACTTGAATCTAATTTGAAATTTATTTAGAAACTAATATTAAACAAACTATTTATTCCGGAATATATTTGGACCTAAGCATAAGAAAATATGAAAAAGTTCGTCAATAGATTCCTAATTTCCAATCACTTATTGCCAAATGAACAAAATCATCTCACAAAATCACATAAAATTCAATTAACCTCTCACAAGCCAAACCATTCACAACATCATAAAATCCACTTAAACAATATCAAAAAAATCTCGTAATGACACTAAATTATAATAATCTTCTACAACTCCCATAACTCACAAATTGCAACACCACACGCTGACTCACAACCAGAACCCAGGGCCGTGTTAGGGATAATTACCTGGCATCATTTGTCCCTGAGGTCCAGGACTGGCTGAGGAGAGATTCCCGCCCGGGCCCAGAAGCCCCGCGTGCGCGCCCGGAGCGCCGTTGTTGTTGTTGCCACCGGGAACCGCTTGCGCTGCTTTCATCATCTTCTTGTATTTACTTCTCCGGTTTTGGAACCAAATCTTCACCTGGAAAAGAGGATTCAATTAGTGGTGGCATTTTTATATTTTAATTTTGGTGGTAAACACTCCACATGATTACTTGAATCCAATCATTCGGACCCAGTGGTATTGTTATCCTACTTGATAAATAAATCCCCAGAACATTTCAAGAATGAGAACATCACGCTTGTTACTTGCTAAATTTGCCTATTAACATCCTAGCGATTGCTAGTGTCCGCCCTTAATAACATTATCTATGTAACATCCCAATATTAGTAATTTTGTTATTAGATTCAATGGTATTATTATCCCACTTGACAAGATAAAATCCCCAGAACATTTCAAGCATGTGAACATCACGCTTGTCACTTGCTATATTTGCCTATTAACATCCTATTAATATCCTAGCGATTGCTAATGTCCACCCTTAGTAACATTATCCAACCATTCCGACCTAGTGGTATTAATAATATCCCACTTGCCAAGATAAAATTCCAGAACATTTCAAGAATGTGAACATCACGCTTGTTATTTGATATATTCGCCTATTAACATCCTATTAATATCCTAGCGATTGCTAATGTCCACCCTTAGTAACATTATCCAACCATTCCGACCTAGTGGTATTAATATTATCCCACTTGCCAAGATAAAATCCCAAAACATTTCAAGAATGAGAACATCACGCTTGTTACTTGCTATATTTGCCTATTAACATCCTATTAATATCCTAGCGATTGCTAATGTCCGCCCTTAGTAACATTATCTATGTAACATTCCAATGTTAGTATTGATAATAATATCCTAATTATGTGTCCCATGTAATTGTCTGAGATATTTGTATTGAGTGTGTTATTTTTTATCGTACTCAGGGTCAGGATGTGGCTAGGATAGACTTACGTAATATTACTTAAAGGAGTACAAGATTAAGATATTTTCAAACATCCCATGGATGCTTTATATATCAAGTGGGATCGATTGCTAATAAAATCATAAGATAAAGAATGTAAAAAATTGCTTAAAACATACTTTTTCATTAATTTTTCATATGGATCCCAAAGATTTTTTCAGAATTCTAACTGGACATAAATTCTTTCACAAACATCTGTAGTACCTGTTTTTCTTCCAAATTTTTAATATGCAATGAGTAATGCAGAAACTGCTACACCTCTAAACACGCAATATTTTGATACGGAGACGGGACCCTTAAGATAGTTTATTAAAATTGTATGCACTTTTGAAGGGGACTACTGTGCAAGGTGTTAATTGTTAAAATTAATTAGTAATGGTAATGGTACTAATTGGATTTTATTGTTTAATCTGGGAAACAATGCTTTAAGTCAAGTTCATGTTTGTATGATGTAAGTGATATTTAAATGTCAAGTTTAATTTTGTTTTGCAATGAGTTATTTTATGTTTTCATGCAAAATGGAAAGTCATTTTTATATAGCTACTTAGGTTTACTTGGTGTACTTTATACAAACTGATTACTGTCAATTTATCTCTAGAATAAGCACATCAAATGGAGTAGTGCTCCTCTAAGATAATTTTTAAGGACAATTAATAAAATAAAATGGTATAAAAAGGCTCCATAAGAAAACATTAATACTTGTATTGTTTTCTAAATATACCTACTTCCACATTTGACTTTGTTGTGAGTAATGTTTTTACTAAAACGAACTTTGATTCTATTTTTGTACCTGATACTGTAAAACTACCTAAAAATATAAAAACTGCTCATTTGATTAAGCCTTTGTTTGTTTGTCTACTTCAAACATCGCATATTTCTGTCTATTAATTGTTTACTTCGAACATTCCTCATTCTGACACAGCAAATTACAGAAATGATTAGAAAATAATTAAAACAGGCTTCCGATAGCACTTTGCCGCAATTATTAAAAGATAAAAGTTCTAATTAGTGCATTTCCAGATATTTCCTTTTTTTCTTTTGCCATTTTCTTGATACTACAATTGCGATACGCGAAGCTTCAAGGTTGGACAAACAAATATTTTTAATAAAATTATCACACAAATTAAATTTTTAAACATTACACACATAAATATCCATCACGCATTTTACGGGAATGGGTTCAACACCAGAAAATAAAATTCTAGAACATTCAACCTCATTTATCCTGCTTGAAGAGATAAACTAGTGTTCTGGATTTGCATCTTCCTGTATTTGCATCTTTCTACGTTTGCATTTATGCAAAATCTATTATTCTAGATTTGCACTTTCCTGAATGAATCTTTTAATGCAGATATTTTATAACGCATAAATTTTCTAGATTTGAATCTTGTTGTGCATGCATTCTCCTATGTATGAATATTCTAGAATTATATTTTCTGGCATTGAATGGCCAGTCCATTTTACCCAACCTGGGTGTGGTAACATCACAGACTGTGAGTTGGCAGTATAGATTTATCAGTCAACTCACGACAATTCATAGTTGTAAGTGGAAAACAAATCACAGAAAATACTTTTTTGTACCTGACTGATTTGAATTTGAATTGTCATTTTATTATAGAACCTTAGTTGGACACATAAGTAGTACCTACCGCACTATTCTACGTAAAAGTAAATAGTTAAATGTAATTTTTTACAACAAGAATAAATTATTATAGCTGTGAGTGGAGAACACACCACAGGAGAGATTTTTCGTGCCCGACTAAATTTGAATCTGTTGTCATATTTTACGAAAAAGTAAATAGTAAAATCAAATTTCTTTAACAAATGAAGATGATTTATATTCTCAATTTGTCTATTTTGTTCAAAAGAGAAAAGAGAGAAATTTCCGTCCAAGTCACGCATGGATCAAAGGAATTCTTTCACTAAACCGCAACGAAAAAACAGAATTAATTACTAGTTACACAAAGTGCTTAATTAGTATTTCGTCTTAACTAAAACATTAAAATGAGCCCAAGAGCTAAAACTACCGACTGCTTTTGATGACATGTCTACGCCACCCAGGTTAAACGCAAATCTCATCTGTAAACTTTGTAAAGACGAGATCATGTCGGCAGAACACGCTAAAATATAAAACACATCACATTCTTTTGCGTTCTAGCTTTTTTTCCAAGAAAATACAACATTAGTTATACAGAAAACTTAAGGAAAACCTTACTTTGTACTGGATGATTCACAACTTCGTGCATATAATTTAATGGCATACAGTGCTAGACTTACTTAGCACGGAATTTCAGTATTCAGGTTTTTTAATCAAAAATTTTTTTTAGTATGAGTTTTTGGTGGATAAGCACGTTTCAGAGTCCTTAGAATACGAATTTACTATTTTCACGATAATTTTTCGTCCACGATAACTTATCTTACTTAATAAAAGTATCAAACCTTTAATAACCAAATTTAATATTTAAGATTTTAATAAGGATCCTAACATTGGATAAGATTTTGGTAGAAAGGCCCAAACTAGAAATAGTATTTTTGAAGCTTGACTTTGTTTTCCTTAAATAAATTGGTACATTATTTATTTATGACAAATTTTGCAATTAAAAATAACAAAAAATATAATTATCTATAGGTACAGATAAAATTAAATACAATTTACTGAATCTGGTAGTATTTAACAATAAAATAAAGTACAACTAATATTCTACTTTTTGCAGTCCAGTATCTTGTTGTCCATGTTCAAATTAAATTTGTTTCTACACAAAATTTGCATTATTATGACAGTGACAGTACAGTTGACATTCTTTTGCCTCTTGGTTTACATCACCGTTTACTTATTACTTATTATTTATTAGATTAGTAGAACGAGCAGAATTAGGCGAGAGGTCATGTGCTGGCCACAAGAGATTTTTTTATAAAAAAGTCATTTTATTTTAATAATAAAGTCATAACAACTCAATTAGTAGAGATGGACAGCCACAATAAAACATGTTTGAGGAAAAATAAATCAACAATTTGTTAGTAAACTTGCTAATAAGTCAAACATAATTAAAATCGTGCACAACTTAAGTCACAAGTGAATTTTTATTACCCATACCCCATTAATCTACATTACTTCACTTCGGAAATGTAAGAGTGAGCTACACATGTTACCTGAACACCTGTGCTGCTGCTCGATCGGTACACACAACCAGAACAATTTTCAAACGAAAATTATTACAAACTACCTCCAAAATTACAGTAAACTCTTACAAATCTATCACAAAAAATAATACATATTATAAGTCGGTAAAATAAATATTGATACATTAGTTTCTGATAGAAAATCGGTGAAAAAGTTTGCAAATTCGAAAACATTTTTGGCAAAGTGTACCCATCTTTCGCGAGGTCTTATTCAAGATGACATACGCATGCGCGGACAAATTTTCCGCGCAATTTTGCGCATGATCGACGCCATTGCGAAATCGTTGCGAAAAGCGATCACGATTTGAATTTTTATTTTGATTTTATAGTAGTGAAGAATGCAGTTTCACAAGTTGGAAAATAAATTTATTGTTTAGTTTTGATATAAATCAATTATGAAGCAAATGTAATTATATTTTGAACAAAGATTTGAAATTTTAATCAAAAGTTATAAGGTAGTCGATTAAATTTGCATGTTTGGCTTTTTTACAAAATAAATTGATAAAATTTATTTCATTAAAACTGTTTCAGAAAATTGGAAAATGGGACAGTCTTGACTCTTGATTGATCTAATTTATGATAAATAAAATGGTCAAATATACCTATTCCTAATTTGTCATATATCTATCACGTATTTTACTGAAAATGAGAATATAATATCTACGAACCTAATGCCTAAAACATTTGTAAAAATTTTATTTAAAAAAAATTATGTTGTTAAGTAAATTTAGAAACAAATTGTTCTGTGATATCATTACTTTGTATTAGAAATATGGCACGTTATTCAATTTCCATTAATTATTTTTGGGCTTGTTGACAAAAAAATGTGAAAACAAAAATACGGATCCCAAGTTTTTATTTCTTCTACAAAAATATTTACTTAATAAAAAAATTTCATGCCTGTAGCCCTTTACGAGATACGAGTCAAAAATAATTTTTTTAAAATTCGCAAAATAAATGACACCCTAAATGACGTAAATATATTTTTAGTACTGCTGGATTCATAGACTTAAATTACCACATTATCGAAATTTATTTACCTAATTTGATTGTTTATACAATATTAGGTAAGTATGTAAGTGATTAAGTACTTGTATTACCTTTAGGTTTATTTAATAATTTACCTAATCATTTTAAAACACTAATTGAAACAGAGGCTTTAAAAATGTGTAGGTACGTCATTTAGATTGCAATTGGTTTTGAGAATTTTGAAAAATAAAATTGATTCGTACCATTTAATTTTAATAATTTCAGTTTTATCTTGAAGATATTTATATAACACCCTGTATAATAAACTACCTACCGCACAACACAGGATGTGCGGTTGGCAACCATCCACTCACGGGTACTCATGGTTGTAAAGGGAGATAAATTCGAACCTGAGAAGTCAGAACTTATTTAATCTAAGCAAATAAGGAAGGAAGTACTGTTCATTAACTTTCAATAATTGATTTTGCGTTAATAGGTTGCAAATTAATTGCATATCTGAATATATCTCTTGACAAGACTTGCTGATTGCTGACTGACACTCCAAACATGAAAGTATAATCTCAAGAAACATTATGTGACAAGTACCAAGGTTTCCGCATTTTGTGACAGACATTTATTATGCAATATAAATCACTTTTATTCACAATAATTAATTTTATAATGGACACTTCAATAGCTATTCGCATTCAGAAAATATCAGAAGAGATATGGCTCTTCTACAGCAAGCTTTATGTTCTCTGCTAGATTAGGTAGTCAAGTATACTCTAGCTGGTTTTAAATTCGTTATAAAATAATAATTAAAAATCAGTCAGTCAATTTGATGAGGCGATGCCTGTGTGCGTGTGTATAGCCTGAGAGGATTTTCACCGGAGTACGCAACGAGCTTAGACAGGGGCGTGGCAGGACCGGAATAAGGAGATAAGACGGACAGACAGAATTGGAGTAGATGCGAAACTTATTAAAACTATACCTACTGCCAGCAACTTCGAAATAAAATATGTAAACGGCGAGAAATATCAACAATTTCTGAATACTCATCAAAGGCGTTATGAAAAAGAATGTAAATCAGCCAATAAAAAATCACTCTTGGTACAATACTTTACTCGTGAGTTGACAGTTGACGGCTGGTAACCGCACACACATCTGTAGGTACCGATAATTCACAATATGTAAAGCTTACATACCTAAGTTAATAAAAGGTGTTGTAGAAAAGTACAAGCAAATTAGAGGAATGCTGACAAATAAATTATTTTCGAAAATCATGACCACCGCCGGGAATTGAACCCGAGACCTTTACCTTGCCGGAGTAACACTCTATCCAACTGAGCTCGAACTGAGCTACGTTGGTCCTGTGTTCAATTCTCGGCGGCTATCATGATTTTATTTACCTTTGTTCACTCATGTGTTGTAGAAATTATATATTATACAACGACGCTATAATGGATGCTATTATTCCTGAAGATGAAGTTTATAACACGAGCGAGCAAAGCGAGGGAATAATAGCCATTATAGCGAGATGAATACTACCCACGACTTATATATTTTGCACAAGATTAAAAAAAAATTAATACCAATACGCAAAAATTTGGACATTTCTAAATGTCAATTCTCTATCACCATATTTGTAGCAAACATCACACATTAGTCGTAGGTAAAAGTATTTTATGTTCCTACTAGCTGAGATGGTCCGAACGAATTCATATACATAATAATGACCCGATTTAAAAATATGTTATCTTTTATGATATTTCGTTGCGAAAAAACAAAAATTGCGTCCGATAGAGCGGTTTTTAATTTTATCCCCACCCCTAATGGTTCGATCGAAGTCAAAAATATTTTGAAACCTGACTGGTCAAAAGAGACCTGCCTGCAAAATTTCATGAGGTTCGGACAATCTAGATACAGATACAAAACAAACGGATAGACGGATTTATATAATTAGATGTAATTTACAACTCAAGTATGAAGTATGATAAATAAAGACAGAAAATAATTTCCTGAAAATCAGCAGAAACATTAACAAACAAAATTTGATATGTGGAAGACTTGTATTCCATATTGGTAAAAAATTCTCTAAATGTTTCTTATTTTAATGAAAATAAATTAGATAAAAACTAAGACAAATGTGCATTAACAAACTGCAGTAAATGAATTTAATGTAAAAAAGATGTTAGTACTGCTGTGGTAGAGTGAAAAATTACAAAGCGATCCTTGAAGTTAGATCTAGACATTCAACTCAACTAGAATCGTAGAACACATCGATTTAGTTCAAGGAGAAGATTTTATTTACACACTTCAAATCCTTATTTTGTTATTTTTACTTTGTTTAAACAATGCATCTTTAGGTATTTCTTGTGGTATCATTCAACTTTTACTTTAATGCTGCAACCATTGAGAACATTATTATCAATTTTGTTCTATTGAAAATTGAATACTAATCAGCTTTTAAAATGGTGCAAGCCTCTAACTGCTACAGATCTATACCAATAAGATAAAGTCATTTTTCAATTTGTACACCGTTCAGAATAAAATCTAGATAAAAATATGTTTTGTACTTTTGTACATTACTTGTGTATGAAAAAGAGTAATAAATTTAGAAAGGAACGGTTTTACAAAATTATTAGGTACAATACAAAGTAAGTAATTAATTTAAAAGCAAAAAATTTTGTTTATTTTAGTTAAATCTCATTAATCTGTTTATACCTACACAAGCAAACACAATATTACTGTCTGCCCACAACAAACATAATAATTAAAATATAGTGCGTAAATTATTACAACCATTACCTAACACACTGAGTCAAGCAAAGCCACCGCCAATCTGCCCATTCACAACATGAGTTTGTTTTTTCCTTAGACACACAGGTGTCTACCAACACATTGGCATAATGAATGCACAAAGCCGAACATAAAATAGTACAAAGTAGAAGAGATACTTCATACAATCACAACTCGGAGAGACGAGAGAGGAGAGACGAAAGCCAGCAACCTTGTAACAATTTCCCGGGGCCCCTAGCCTCGATGCCTGCGGGCACGACCAGTTTTTGCCATCGTGGATCAGGCTTTTCTCTCTGTACTTGCCGACAGGCCGACCAGCGTCGTACGTTAATAAGGGGCTTGACATCCCTTCCCGAGAACTGTTTACTTGTTGTTTTACTTGTTGTTTTATTTGTTGTTTTTGTTGTTGTTATTATTAGTGTGATTGAGGATGTCTTGTTGTTGAAGTGTAATTTGTTTTAAACGGATATATTTCTTCGGGTAATTATGCCCGCAGGGTTTTAGAGTATGGAGGTTTTTGTGTACGACGTATAACACTTTTATTTTTGAAGAACAAAAAATGTTTCTTACTAACCTACTTTTTGTAACACATCAAATAATAATCATGTATTTATAGCTTTTATTTCAAGAATCGTCGTTTTTCTTTTTCAGAAACACACTCAAACATCTGTCATGGCATTGTCAGTAGGTACAGCAGATAAAGAATAAGAAGAAGAATATGACATATTGAAATTGAAAGCATGTTATTTAAAATCAGCTATCAATGGTAATGGTATTTCGTATATATGCAAATTATTATATTATAAAACACAATATCAAATCATTTTATTTCACCCAAGAAGGGTATTAGGTTCTTTACTTAGTTCAGTTAATTCAGAGTTTGTACCAATACCGAGTATTAAGGTAGGAAGGGTATTGTTTTTTAAATTTAATTCAGTGCAATCAAAATGTCTACCAAAACCGAGTCTATGGGATTCAAAAAGCATTTTGGGTTGTTTATGTAGTACAGGTCAGAGTTTCCACCCGCTTGACAAGAATCGTCCAAGAGATGTTTAAAAATATCTTATTTTTGTCCTTTAAGTTATTTTACGTAAGTCTATCCTAGCGACATCCTGAGTACGATCAAAAATTACATACTCAATACAAACATCTCAGAGAATTACATGGGACACATAATTGGGATATTATTACCAAATTACTAACATTGGGATGTTACAAAGATAATGTTACTAAGGGCGGACATTAGCAATCGCTAGGATATTAAAAGGATGTTAATAGGCACATATAGCAAGTAACAAGCAGGGATGTTCACATTCTTGAAATGTTCTAGGGATTTTACCGGCATATTGTGTAATAAAATGATATGACATTATATGCCGAGTCATTTAGAAAAAGAGCAGACGTTTTATAAAACAACTGATTTTATAATTAGCCAACGACATATACATACTGATAAAATTTACACTTGTTTAAAGAAAAAGAAACTATGTAAACAAGTATAACCATTAAGTACAAATAATGCTAACATTGTAAACATGTTTCTCTTATTTTGGAAAAGATATTGACAACAAATTTTACACGTTTCAGATACATAATTATTATATACCTACATTTAGAACTACAATAGTTAGGGGAAAAGAACATTATATTTTTAAAAAAATGTTTTGACTTTCACGTAAGTTTTCTATTGTGATTTCACGTAATTTTTCAGTTTTTTATAAATTTTTCTGTATTTTAATTGTAGCTCCTGATGATGACCCAGGTGGAGTGTGAAACCGGTTGAGGTTGAAATAAATCTAATAAAGTTGACTGAATTCCAGTAATTGTTTTTTATTAAATTATATTTAAAATTTGATACAACTTTGGTTCACCAGATACCAGATATAATTAAGTAAGTACCTACTAGGTACTACCTACTCAAATTTCAGTATCTAATATAGAAACAAAATAAAAAATATGTTGTACGTATGTTGTTTAATGCTGTATTGCCTTAACCTCTGAGTGATTATAGAAATCTCTGATCAAATAAAGTTCTATAAGTATTTAGACCACCAAAATTTTCACACACCTCGCAGATCTCGCTCTACCTCGCCTGAAGAAACGTACGAGATTCGTTCATTCGTGTTTGAACCCGTGCGTGTAGCACGCAAAAAAATTCACTTGTGTTCTACATGTTTTGAAATTTCTCCTTGTGCCCAGGCCAGGCGTACCAAACTAACGCTATATTGGTGTTAGAATTTAACTTCGACTGGTTAGTAACTAAAAATACATAAGTGTCGGTTTGGTAAATGTTTCACAGTTGATTGTGATAAGTACATGTTCGAAAGGTGAAAATTTTACTTGTGGTTTGTTTCGTAACTAAAAGTAAATTGTTGGAGTCGAATAGGATATGGTGTGGGTATTTTTAGATTGTTGTAATGTTTGGGGTTTAGTTTATTAAATAATTTTCCTCGTTAGTTCATGAATTTTCCAACTTGCAGTAATTAAGTATTAAAAAGATCCAGAACAATGAAAAATATTTGGGAAATAAAGTAAGAAGATCTACTCGTACAACTTTAAATTGAAAATGTAAAACATACGTACGTCGTAGGTAAATTTTTTAAACATGCGTTTTACCTTAATTAAGTGTGGCAGGCTTACATACTGTAAGTCATTTTTGTGCAATAATTGTGTACCTGACTAGATTCAAATCTGAGTTATTAGAACCACAAACGGTCACATAGTGCATTCGGCTATCCATCCAAATACGTTAAAAATTAGATACAAAACTTACCTAGTTATGTTTTCATAAACACACTAATTTGATACCAAAACTAAAAAATTTGACGTGTCCATCACACAACATTCCGCCATATCTAGACTTTAAACAGAAATGTATACGTACAATCCGATGCCCATTTAAAATATACAAACAAAAATCTTAAATATTCAAACACAAAAATTTGCATCACCCGAATAAAAAGATTCATTCACAGGAAAACTCCAAATTTATATACAATTTTGACAATTAACATTTTTAATCTTCAAAAAATATCACTTCCGGTGATGATATTTGTACCAAAATCTAATGAGCTCTTCCAATTTATATACAAATGTTAAATACCAAATATCAAAATTTTTAGGTAATTCGTATTTGAGTTATACGACATACACCCCGGCCTTGATCACATACACACAGACATCATCGTGAAACTATCAAAAATGAGTTGTAAGGAGCCTAATTCGTGCTCATCCACTAAAAACTCATGCACTACCCGATTTTTTGCATGATTCCAATACCTTCCTTTGCAGGTAAGCGGAAGGTAAAAAGAGGTAGGTATAGGCAAATTGATTGATTGTGTTGTTCATAATTCAATAGTTAATTTAAACAAATAGAAATTATTACTGCTTCCTTCAAAATAAGCATTTAAATTTGTACTACATAAAGAAATATAATATTTTTTAAATAGAACAATAGGTACTGTTATTGTTTGACGTTAAAATTTTTAAATCGAATAAGGAAAACATGAAATATATCAATTTATTAATTATACAATTACAAAACATTTCAAATAATAAAAAATTCTTTTCAATACTTAAAACAATAATAATACAGCTAATACTAAGAGCTGCTTGCAAAAAATTATGCTTCATGTGTGTGAATTAATTAATGGAATAAGTTCTAAATATTCATAATCTTGCTGTCTACGTCAAGCTATAGCGTCATGAATGATATCGTCGTCAACACTAATAATTTTATATTTTGCAGAAAAATCCTACGTGGCCGTGAAATGGTGCATGATGGACGTCTCAAGTCTAGTAGAAGCGAGACCGCCTGATTCCGCGATTTTACATATAAATAACGTCTTTTTGCTCGCTGCATTTCCATGATGAAGTAATGGCTATTTATGCATAAATGAATATCATTTACAGCCGCAGTTTTAATTCAGATTTAGTTTTATCTCCGTTTGATGCGGCAAACATGGAAATTAAATAAATATGTATGTCTCCTCAACTTGTCTTCGTGTTTTTTGAAAGTCGTGGATGTGATTTTATTATATAATAAATTGCAATGCGACAAGTGCCTGCTTGTTTAGTTAAATGTTTATGGTTTTTGTGACTGTTTTAATGTTTCTGATAATAAATTAAATCTTATACTTCATTGATATCGCAAGGTCAGCACAGACGGTAAATGCAATTCTTCAAACAAAGTATTCCGTATTTTAAATTCATATAAATCATTCGTGGCCTTATTCATTGATTCATCCTCAAGCAATCCTACTAATTACTTAAAACTTATCTTACAGGGCCGAAAAGCACACAAACCATTCAATAGATTGATATAAACATTATAAGAAGGAAATAAATGTTGAAAATACGTCTTGATCTTCACTCTTTAATATTTCATATCAAGATCAAGACGTATTTTCAACATTAATCTCCTTCTCCTAAATCCAAATCTTCACAAGGGAACATCAATTATCATAAACATTATAAGAAAAAATGTATAAGGATAAAACAAGATTTTACTACTTACAGGAGGAGTAAAAACAAATTTCTATACTTACTGTGATTAAATAAAATAATCAAATAACTTTTCTTTCTAGATTAAAAACAGACTAAAGTGGCCGTAGGAAAATGTATTAAAAATTATTATTCTGTATAAACTAACGTAGGTATTTAGGAGGCCATTTATCTAATTTGGGTGCGTCAGCCTCACATATAGTCAAACATCGGTATTGGTATCAGTCAACTCATAGATACTCATGGTTGTTACCACTGGGAAGATTATCCTGACTGGATTCGAACCTGAGTTGTCAAAACCACAGGCAATCAGATAACGAACTCAGCTATCCCGCATACACTTAATAACAAACTAATCAAATTGAAATTAAACCATCCAGGAAAATGATAAGATTCCTGATTCCTATTCAGTAAAGAAACAAACTAAATTTAATGATAAATCTCTTGGCTACTGTCTCTTCTCCCTGTCAAAATTGTAAAAACAAATGCTAGAAGCTTGTTAGAAGTAGATTCCTGCAAGTCATTGGAGCTCCAGCATGAATCACAATTTTTTCTTAATTGATTGGGTTCTCTCCACAAACGGTTTTTACACGGTTCAATTTTGTCATGATTAATTTAATTTTAAACGTGATTACGGTAATTGGCTTTCAAGTTATTAATGTAAATACTATTAATAGACACTGTGATAAAGATCTACATTGATATAATTTCTGACATGATTTTATACGAGGATTAAAAACTGTCTCAACGTTCGGACCAGACATGCAATGTTGACACTTTAGAACATACAACTCGAGGTATAAAGCCTCAATCACATACGCATTTCATTTTAGGATTACATTTATGTTTATGTTTTTTTTAAGCACTAAAGTTTGAAGACTCCAAACTTTCGGTATAGGTATTTACTGAAGCTATTTAAGTTTATTACGTAAATGCTATGTTCCTTAAACTTAAATAAATGTAAACCTTCAAACTAAATGCTTTTATGTGAAAGTTTTTTTATATTTAAGTTTTAAAAAACACAGCATTCACATAATGAACTGAAAGTAGCTTTAGTATAAGTGGTAAACATAATCTTAAAATTTTGAGGAATCAAATTTTAGTGCTAGAAATAAAAAATCTGACGTGGACACCACATGACTTCCTTGTACGCCTTGTTTGTTCATACTTTTCTTAATAACTAAAATGTAGAATAATATAAAAAATTCTTTTAACTTATTATACTAGTATACTCACAAATATATTTTAGTCATTTTATTTAAACTGCAGAAGAAGATATAAACGATATTTTACTATTGTCACTGCTACTGTCACTGTCATGTCATAATCATTTAAATTTTACGTAGTAACAAATGTTAATCGATCATGGACTACAAGATACCGAAATATTAAATTATAAGTATATACTTTAATTATTATTAAATGATAGAAGATACAGAAAAATTTATAAAATACCGATTGTAGATAATAATCACATAATCTTTCATTTAAAATAAAAAAAATTGCCTAAAATTAATTATTTATCAAATTTTTTTTTAAATTTACTACTTCCGGTTTGAAGATTGAAACCAAAAATAGGAGGTGCACAACTAGATGCTATAACAGTCCTAAATACAAAATTTCAGCTTTCTACGTCTAACCGTATTTGAGTTATGCGACACACATACGTCCGTACGCACGTACGTACGTACGTACGCACGTACGTACAGACGTCACGACGAAACTAGTCATAATGGATTCAGAAAATGTCAAAACGGATATTTCCGTCAAAATCTGAGAACCGAAATTTTTCGCGATTACAATACTTCCTTACTCCGTACAAGGAAGTAAAAAGGAAAGATGCTGGTATATAATATAGTTATTTGTCCAACTAGATAGGACAGCGCTTCTTTTTCCCACTCGAGCGAGAGTGGAAAAGAGCTTTCCTCTCGTGTTAGACACAACATTTTTTAGTTAACTCATTTGTGTCTAATAAAAGATAAAGATTAATTTATTCCTGGACTGTCTTCAAATGTAGGGATAGCAACATAAGAAACTCAAATACATTGTTATGCAAATATCAGTTGTAATACGTTTTATCTTGATGAGCGACAGCGGCCAAGCGCATCATAATATATAAATAAAAATGTACATGACTTCCCGCTAGCCAAGTGACATATTTTCTTGCACTGTTGCAGTTCGAGATAGAAATGAACGATTATATTCTCAGTGCACTAGTCGACAGGTTCGAATCCGGTTAGATAAAAGATAAAATCACAATATTTAACACAACGAAATCGTTTTAATTGTTTACTGGAGGTTTTGCCAGTTTGTCGTATATTTGTTGTTGTTTTTTACGCTCTGATGAAAGTATTAATTACATCGAAATGTTGACAAGCTATAGATATATTACTATTAATCAATTGTCGTATTTTATGACATTTTTATATAATTAAATTGTTAATAAAATGATTATTTAGTAGAATATAGTAAACTTCATTTTCTTCAAAAAGAATATTTTTAATACCACTGGAAATTGATTATATAAGTAACTCCCTTAAGATGATCCTCTTCCCATGGCATAAAACAGACAAAAACATTGATTGATTCCGCACGTTATTCTATAGCATTTATTGCTTTGTTAAACATATAAATAAAAAATAATTTATGTGTGAGGACGAGGAGGGGAAATAATTTTGGCACACATATTACTTATTTGTAAAAAAAACTGAAAATATTTTTAAGAAAAGACGGTTTTCGTGTGCCACTACACAGCCTTTATTTAGAAGAGAATTAACTTCAAATTTTAATATGTTGTCAACAAAGCTTGGATTTTTCGAAATAACCGACCGAATTTTTTTAATTCGTTAAAACTATAATTTACGTATTTCTGTAAAAATAATTTTTGTTTCGCGTTCAGTACGTCATGTTTTATTTATCAATCAAACAGACAGTAAAAAATAATGTCCAGTTTCTTTATAATTAAACCTTTCAGTAAGCAAATTATAAAGTATATATATATTATTTATATCTTTAGATAAAGTCGGTGATATCCTTGAAATTTAAAGTTCCTTTTTGTATGCACGCCACTGGCGTAATCCCTTTCAAATCCGCACCCACGTGAAAATATAAAATAATTGAATAAAAATCAAACACTTCAATTTGTCAAATAAACATATAATTTACACATCACTTAAAGTATTGCAAAAGCAAAAGCCAAAGCGAGGTCTCAAAGTTACGATTCGCGGCGTAGGTACAAGTGCATTACATAATTACACACTCGGTAGGAAATTTCCATTCACCGACTTGTTAACAGTGCATTTTTCTACCCCAGGGTCGGACTGGCCCTTCAGCAGGGCACACCGCAGGGCCGGTGCAAACACCGGAACATTGCAGTCGGCTGGTCAGTTATTTCGCATAATTAATTTAACCTAGATTACTTCGCTGCGCACTATTTCTAACAGATTGGATTCAGACAAGACTTTCTTTCGGTCAAAGCCGCCGCGGGAAAAAATAACGGAGCGTTTCATTTTATTAAACAATATCTCATTAAACAGTTTTACGAAAATTATTGAAATGTATAAAAAATTGTTTAGTACACACATTCCTTTGATTATAATTAATTCTATATCAAGTATATTTACATTAAATTCAATGATAGTACTCAAGTAAAATGCTGTGCTTTATCAACGACTATACTGAGTCTTTCAAAAGTCCACTAAAAATGATGTACTGATATGAATCAATTTTTTTCTAAAATTCTCAATTGTATTCTAAATAACGTACCTATACATTTTTCGTGCCACTGGTTTTATGGATTTTAAGTGCCACATTACCGAACAATTAATAGGTTTGTAATTATTCGTATTTTTTTAATTTCTTAGATTTATTCATATTACAAATACAAATTGAAACAGTAGCACTAATAATGTACCTATAATAAGTTCAATTTGTAAGGTAAATTTGAAATGACAGCTATCAGAAATATTTTATGTTTGATATGGTACCGAAAGTTCTATTCGTCAAATTTCATACTACAAGAAATTACATTGGTCCGACCAAACGTTGATTAGATATACTAGTAAAACCAAACAATTACTGCAGTAAAATGCACCGAGTATCGAGTAATGATTGTTAAAGTTCAGTAGACTTCCGGTTTAATAAAAAAAATGTTGAAATTTATCAGGTTTTTTAAATATTGATAGGTAGATACGTAGGTCAATTAGCAAGGATTCAGCATGCTGATCTTCCATCCTGCTATACAGTTAAAATACAAAAAAATACAAGATATACAAAATATTTATAAAACAAAAAATAAATAAAAATGTTATTATCTTAATTATTATTGACGTTATTTAAAAAAACTGATAAATCTTAATATTTTGATGTTAGAGATTAATTTTAAAAATTCAAGTAAATTGAGATCATAGCACCGTCAGAAATTTCCAGTGAATATCGACGTATCTGAAGCTCTGCGGTAAGAAAAGTCTTAAAACAGTTATAACATCATATGATTCGGTTTATGATGCATAAATAAGAATAGGGATTAGTTCTGCAGCATAAACCGTCTCATATGTTATAACCGTTTTAACTTTAAGACTGTATTCTTAAATTTTGTGAGCATAACCCACCTTTAGTGTCTTAGGAAGTGGAACACAGAAAACAAAATAGTGTTCTCGACCAATATGTTTAAAAAAATTGTTTATGTCGTGAAAGTAATTTTTCACTCTGACACTTGAGGCATCTTAATTAAAATATTAAAATTTTTTCATCAAATTTAAAACAAGACATGCAGGTTACGGTACGATGCATTCAATCTAGCTGTTAATTCCGTATGCATACGTTCATTTTAAAAATTAGTTACATCACAAGAAATGTTTATTTCCAACAAAAATAACAAATGTATTTACTTTATCTTCAATCAAAAACAAAACAAATGGAAAAACCATCGTCAGCAAACTATTCATCAAAAAGTATATAATTTGCATGATACTAAACAGTAGTAAGCTCATTAATTACCGTATTATATTAAAATACTTCAACTCAACTTTTTCTTGTCAAATTAAGACACTGTCCAAAACTTATTAGAAATTTTAGCAATTTAAATCGCGTTGCACTCGAGCAATTATGCTAAATTAAGTAGAATGATTAATAGAAGACTCATCTTAATTACGTGTGCACATGGGCGGCGACGAGAGTTTATTACTGGGGAGCAATATCGTAAGTAACTCTTTTTATCAGAGATCTGCATAGCCGACTGGTTATGGCTTCAAGCACACTTGATCTCTCTTAATTGCATGTACTAACAAACTTTACATACATTGCAACTTGTTTTACCATAAGTCATTTGTTACTTATGTTGGTAAGTTACTAAATGATAAATATATGAAAATTTACTGAGATCAATGGGTGTTTATACATGCGGCGTGATTTGAAATTGTAATAGAGATCTACAAATTATTAGAATTACGCCATAAAGGATATTTATTATCTCCTAGAATAACCTTAGAGTATAAATTTGTAAAACGACAGTAGGTACATTTATTTACACTTATACATAATAGTAAGCACATTTTCTAGGAATACTCATAAATAAAAGATTTAAACTAAACACTTAAATTACTCTTAAATCATTGCATAAACGAAAAAACATAATTTTCTAAAAAAAATTCAGTCATAAATTTTGCATTCTTAATTCAATTAATGAGCACTAAATTAGAAAATCTGTCACATTTATAATCAAAAGTAAAGATTAAAAACGTAAGTTTAAAAAAATTCATATATTGGTATAGTAAGTCATAAGTTTTTAAAGTAATTTTGAACGTAATTTTTTTTAAATGTTTATATTTATAAATATCAAATAAGTAAACATGTAAGATTTTGATAACTGGTAATCTTTTGATTCATTTTTGCTATAAATTGTTGTTATTTCTACACAAATACATTTAAAAATTTGAAACTTTGTATAATAAAGTAGAAATGTGCATACTTTAGTATAGAGTCTTGTTCAATTTTTTAGAATTATTTTTAACGAGTTATTCAAATTTAAACCAAACTGACTAAAATTATAAATCCGATAATAGGGTTTGACATATTGATTTCACTCGACTTCAGTTTGGAAATAAAACTGTCAATGGTTCAGAACCCACTATAAATAATTGTAGGATCCTCTGCAAGCTGAGTAGATCACTCAGTAAATAAAATCGTCAATGAAACCGGTGGAGTTTTGATCCTATGCTCCTTGCAAGGGATTCTCAATAGATTTACGATACATTATACATATTAAATCCAAATGGGTGGTTCGGAATCCACTACTAAGTGTAGGTCATTTGCGGGCTGTAAGATGACACATGTTTCAGCACGTAAAATGTCAATGAAACCGGTGGCATTTCGACTCAATACATTTACGAAAAATGTCACTAACAAATGAATAGATAAATTACAAATAATATTTTGAGTACGTTATTGAATATGTTAATGAGCACGACATGATAAATTTTTATAAAAGTGTATTTCGGAATCCAAAGAATCGGGTTTCTTCAGAATTCTTTCATGCTTCTAATTCCAGAGAAGAATCATGATGAGAATCACCTGTCAAATAGTGGCGCCGCTAAATTGAATCATCAATAAGTCTTGGAAAAGAAGAATTTATAAAAAAATAATGAATTTATTTTTTCCCAGGATTCAGAAGCATGTGTAACGACAATAAATATGACCATCTGAGCGAACATCTATATTCCACAATTAATCATCCATCTTCTCAGCAATATATTTACCTCTTACACCACAACAAATCACATCATACGTCACCAGTCACCAGCATCCCGAACGTCAGCTGACCAGTCAATTCAACTAATCACTTGTTTATTTATTGGCCTGTCGTAAGCCTCATGACGTCACGGCGCACGGGGCAGGGTGCGCCTTTGCCCGCCCTGCGGCACCGCACCTGACTCACGTGTGACGTCACAACGGGCCAAGGCACAGAGGAAACGGTGCACACAGGAAGAGAAAAAACCAGAGGATTGTAACGACTAGCGAATGTGATGGGTGACCTATTTAGCGTTTGATTTGAAATGAGATTTCAGGAAAATTGAATGTGTTAACTCACGGTACAAGTGGACAAGGTGTTCTTCCGCTGATGATTTTGATGATAAGTTTTTGTATAGAAACCAAAAGTCACCGGAGTCACATTGTCATAGGAAAAACTATACTATTCTTCCATGTTTGTATTTTAATTTAGTTTATTTTGAGAATATTTCTGTTTGATTGCAATACTAAATTCGTTTGTTAATAGTTTGCAGATATGAGTCATGGAATTATTATATTCTTATGGTGGGATTTTATGCAAATCTATAAGTTTTACAAATTTGTAAATCTTTAAATATTTAACAAAATCACATCAATGTTTATTGACAAAAATATAAAACTGTTCATAGGATTATAAATTTCATTGCGATTTTGTTTAAAATTTACAATTTTATAGATCTGTAGTAACTACAGATTTTCACAGAATCCGACTAGGTATTAGTTTTGGGAAACATAAACACTATCACTAAAAATAGTGTAAATGTGGACCTGCTGAGACACTATAGCTAAAATTTACACTACTTTTACTGTTTAGGTAAAAACACTATTCAAGGACTATAGGCAAAGTGTCCCAGAAGGTCCTTACATATTTTGAAAGTTAGAAAATTTTTAATTTTTTGTAAGTATGCAATAATTAGAATAGACGAAATTACAGATATATGTATATAGAATTAGCTAATAATTTTGATGGCAACTGAAATTTTTGTATTTTTATTAATCCTAGAGAACAAAAAACAATGCAACGTTTGTAAATAATTTCTTTTAAAAGAAGACAACCGGAAATTTACATGTTGGCAAGATTTGTATTTCACTGCACAAATTAGCTTTTTCTTATTTCCGGAAATGTAACTTGTAACAAGTGAAATACGTCTTTTAAAACAATTCAATTTTTACAGCAAAACAATGCAACATTACATGTATACATGCAACATCTTTAAATAACATGATGTGTACAAAAACAAAAATAATAAAAATGTTACATACAAAGACTAGAGACCAGAGTGTTGAATTATTTTAACTAGATAACAAATTTTTGTTAGTGTGAAAAGTGACTTATTAATTACTCTCATATTGTTAGTCATCGTCAGATATAGTGGCTATTTCATAAATAGTTGTTTCACGTATCCTTTGACAGCTGTGAAGTGTCACTTTTTTGACAACTGTCAAATTCACGGTCGCAATTGTTTTGTTCGTTTCTTTAAATAACTAATATATTACATTTTAATTCGCCTAAAAAATATTTATGATATGATTTTTTTTACATAAAATATAATTTTCAGATAGCCACCTAAAAATGTTGTGGGCACCTCGATTCTTTAACAGCACATTCAGATTCGGGCAAAAAAGATTACTTTAACAGCCTTGATACACAAATAACTATTTTAGTATGTGCGATTACCAGCCGTCAACTCACGGGTTCTCATGGTTGTTGCAGAAAACACACCACAGGGAACTTTTTTTGTGCAGCAAAACTGTTTCTGACTGGATTCGAACTTGAGCTGTCAGTCACGTAGTTTTGAAATAATTAAATAACAAATCAATTAAAGTACGACCTGATTCATTCAAAATTCAAACCTTCAAATGGAATATGGCCATCTTGTTAGAAATCAAAACCATTTTAAGATTTCTAAAATCTTCCTCCGGCGCCAGAAAAAAAAGTTAGCTCGACTTTTTCTCGTGTAACCGCACACAGAAGGATGTTTGGTATAATTGGAAATAAAGTGAAAGGAACAATGATAGCGTACACGGATATAAAAAACACAAAAAAATGTAACAAAACATGAATATGAATGAATTAAGAGAAGTAGCTGAAGGAAATGATGTCAGAACAGTTTCTGTTTTTACCTGCCGCTAGATTGAATTTCAAAATTAATTCTATTTCGTTGGACAGGAATAACTTTAATTAAAACGGAATCATAACTTCAGATCGAGAAACAAAGTATTGTATTTAAATAAGCTGTACATTCATCACATGACTCATTTATTTAAATTCTGCACTAATAAATAAGATTGTTAACAGCGTACTAAATTTATATTTGAAGCGATCTTCTACTCCAGTCGGCTACAATATAAAAAATAGTAATATCGAAAATAACCAGTTTACAAAAAACTACCGTGAGTTTTATTTAACGTGAAATATGGGATCTTTCATATCCATGGTTACGAATTAGACAGCAATGTATTAGAGCGATTCATTTAAAATAGAACATAGGCTGTCATTATCAAGTAAATATTACCTGTCAATTAGGGTTTTGTTGTTGAAAATAAGTATAATTGAAGAAAAAGGTGCAAATGATACGTTAGTGTAATGCAGATGTTAGCCTCAGACAAGTACATATCTGATTTATTTCGTGTATTTGAGAATTTGTTATAAATTTTATTCTGAAAAAATATCTATTAAATGTTTATAGTTCTTGCAACTTTTTTCATATCTAAAATGATTAGAAATACATACATATTTCATTTGCTATGTGCTATTTTAAATAAAACGCTCTAATACATTGCTGTCAAATTCGTAACCATGGATATGAAAGATCCCATGTGTCACGTTAAATAAAACTCACGGTATATACAAAATACTATACAAAATATAGTCAGGTACACATTTCAGTTAATTGTACAAAAATCTAATCTATATTGTAGGTACTTCTTTTTGAAACTTGAATTTTAAGACCATACTAAACTTTTAAAGAAGGGTTCAAAGATCTAAGCATTTTGTGCTGAATCGATTGTATTATTGGTGGCTTTTTGAAAAAATGGTGCAGTTAACTGTCATAATTAAAAGATTTGAACAAAGAATGATGAATATTAGCGAAGTGCAGTTAATTAAAAAGAATGTATATCGTAATTTCAATTAGCGATTCCTGCACAAAAACAATAATAATTTATAATGCTCGCAAAACATTCGCAACACTTTCGTCACAGTTACGGAATAGTACACATTCATTTATCCAGTAGTCGGTAATTACAACTTGAAAAAATTCACTTCAACTTACTTTTTGTTTAAAAAACCTGTATACAAACTTCTTTTTCACTTCACTAGGCTCATCATACACTTTCATCCATTATTAATGACGAGAAAAAACAGCAAAAAAACTGTTTATAATTCAAATTAATCGAGAACACCTGTTTGTTTGCCACAGAAGAAATTCGCAAAGAAGAATTGTGTAATAATAAAAATTTATATGACAGTGTTACGAAAACTATTTGAAGTGCTCAATGTGAATAAATTTGTGACAAATATTAATCGCTTTGAAACAGTTTACATTATCTGATAAAATGTGACGACGTTTGATCGTGTATTTCAGTTCCAGTCATTTTTAAATTTCTTATCTGCCACTGAATCTCCGCACATAAATTATTAAATACTACCTACCTACTCCGTATTTCCATTTCGGTTTTTTATCACAATTTTAAGTTTCTTAAGAAGTTTTATATTGATCTATATTCTATAATAGCCAGTCCACCTTTTTATCACATTTAATAAAAATATTTGCTTTTTTCTTAGTTGTACCTTTGGACATTAATTTGCTTATACCTTCGGACATGGTTCCAAGGCACAGGTATACATGTCTTCGAGGATATGTAAACTTCAAATTTAATTTTCAAGGGTAATGGAAATTATAATTGTGTACATTTATCGCTAAACTAAAATTTTAAGTGTCGCGCTACTGTATTGACTTTAAATCGTATAAAATTTTATTTCTCTTCCCAAACTCAATTATATATCTTTGAATAAATATGTGTGACATAAAAAATTTATCAATACATTCGTTTAAAATTACTATAGTATAGTTAAAAAAATTGCTTCTGTTCGTTTGATTCTTTCTTTGTTCCTTATATTTTATTTGTCCCGAAGTACAATCAGCTCTGTTCCGAAGGTACCTCAAGACAGTTTGTCATTTTTATTTCTTATATAAGATTTTACAATTATTCTTTCAAATATCATCACAATAAAAATAATAGTTATTAACAAAAGTTAGTTGTTCTTTAATGTACAATTATTTTCCGAAAAAAAAATAGAACAAAAAAGTAATTTTTGTCCCAAGGTAGAACACCTTCCCCTACTACTATTCTAAACTAAAAACGAATTATTTAGGTAATTATATACATTATCCTGTTATCCTGGCGACGACAGCGCCGCCGTCGCAACGCAGGCGGTATTCCACGGAACTACGATAACTTCACACTAGTCCTCACGCTAGCGGCATGTGTGCCTCACGTCACATCGGTTGGCGTTCGGCGCATCATGCAGACACAAAGCACTTTTAATTATGTAAAACGAGGTGAATTAATTTTCGAGTTGGTTGAATCGACAGAATAGTGCGAACCGTTTAAAGGTGTACCAAAGGGCGTACCGACTGTCCGATGTATTCAACTCTATGTTGGGTGTTAGTGTTGCGTATCATTGAAAGATGCTATCGCTTCGAGAATAATTAGGTGTGGAATGCATTGAATCTGTTCAAATTTGTAAATAAATATTTAAACATCACGCTTGGGTTGGCCTCGTATTTTATTACTGATGAAACCGATTGTGGTTCTACTGTGGTCTATTCTCCACTAAAGCCGTGTTTACACTAGAATTCTTCCATGCTTCTGGATCTTGGAAAAAATAATTCATTGTTTTGAACAGGGATTCGAACCGCACAAAATACCGATTTAGGTGTGGTTCGCGGTTCGCTGTTTTCTATATGGTTTGGTTTTGTTCCGGTTTTCATTTTTATTCTTAAACTAAACCGGTAAACGGTTTTCAAAAGAGCAGTCCAAGTTTCGGTACAATGTTTTATTAAATAACAATAAAATAATTAATATTAGTCCCAGTTTTGAATTAAAAATCTTACTGAAAAAAATTTTTTTAGAATTTTAAAAAAATGTTAAATTTTAAACCGTTCCGACCCGGTTCATAACCATCGGTTCGGTTTTTTTGAACGGTTAAGGTTTGGTTCCGGATTCACTAAAATATCAGGGGTTCGTTCCGGTTTTCGTTCCTGTTCCGGTTCGGTTTGAGTCCTTGGTTTTGAAGCTATATTATATTTTTTCTAGCCGAAAAAAAGTAAAATATAAATACTGACGATTCAAAATATGGGAGGCTGCCATACCCAGATTGGGTTTAAAGCGTTATATATTTATACAGGCTGTTTCATAACTTCGAGTACATACGTTAATGGTATATGTTGTTTGATATGCTGATTACGAATCTAAAAGAATTTTTTTTAAATTCGAAAAATTAAGGGTTGTTTACCTAAAACAATTTTTGTAGTACTGCACTGAATTCGATTTCCTATTAAATACAAACAATAGAAGTAGGTAATGAACATCTTAAATTATATAATACTAGTAAAATGACAACGAAATTTAATTATTTTTAATGAAACAATAATTACTCCACCCAGTGGCAGTGGCTACGAAAAAAATTTGACTAGGAAACATGGAAATAATTTTGCGATTTTAAGAAAAATTCATTTTTATTTGTAATCAGCATATTAAACTACATAATAACCTTAACGTAGGTATACCTGAAGTTATAAACACCCTGTATATCTATGTATCAAATACATGAATAGCTTGCTGACAACTCAGGTTCAAATATAGTCAGAAACACATTTCAGTTTCAAGAGCACAAAAATCAACTCTACTACTCTCGACTAACAATCTTGATTATCAGTGACTAGACGGCTGGTAACCGCACACAAAATATGTATCTATACCGATGATTCCTAGTCTGTGAGGTTGCCACACCCAATGGGTAAAAGTTCTGTTGTCTATCATCGTATTTTAACACATGCTGCAGTTTATTCAAATTCGTGATAATAAAATTGATAATAAAATCGCTGTAAAATTAACAAGTTGTTCGCAAAATCTAATTTCGCAATTTTATTGCTTAAACAAGGTTTAGGTTTGTGAATGTCACTTATTTTGCTGACTTAATGGTTAAATTAGTTTTAATTGAGCAGAACGAATCAAGCATTACACTGGAAACCACAAAAACCGTGTTACGTCTTGCTACCGTCGTTAAAAATTATTAGAAGGTGGGATTACACAGAACAAATAATTACTTATCTTCTTCATTTTTTCTGTGATCTCAAATTTTGTTCGTTGATAATTATTTATAGAAATAGAAAATTGTTAGTTATACAAATGATGCGTTCAAAGATATCAAACAGTGCATTGAATATTAAATATCAAACATTAAAGTAATGGTTTTAAAACGTACAGCACACATTATTTAATAACTTTAACAATAGTTTCACTTTATATTGTATGTTGACACTACTTATTTACACGAATGTTATGTTTATATCCTTAAATTGTTTTGTACATCCATCCAAGAATCTACTTGGGGTAGAAAATATGTAAAAAATTATTTAAAAAAATGCGTGACTTCCCTATATTATAATATGATTCTAGAGAGATACAGATTACAGAATTTAACAAGGTTTTAAAATAAATAACAATACATACATACATAATTACATATGCAAACGACTCAAACTAAACCACATTTTACATTCACTTTATTATATTACTTAATCATCTTTACTTCTCGACGTCTAACAAACAACTAGGTACTGTTGTTTATTTGTAACTAATAGATTTCTTTATAAAATGCGTTATCTAAAACTTACCAATTATTTCAATTAAATAATTAGAGCCTATAATTGAACATTTTATTAAATATGATTTTAAATTAACGTAATTTTATAATAATAATTATTCGTCACTTTAACCTAAATATTCACATAAGCATTTAGTTTTAAGGTTTAGATTTATGTTTACGTTTAAGAAAGTTTGAACTCATATAACTAAATATGAGCATTCACATTTCACCCTTTCAATTACTGTGATTGCTCACATTTAGTTAGATGTATTCAAACTTTCTTAAATGTAAACATAAATATAAACCTTCAAACTAAATACTGACCAACTGTGATTCTGACAAATCAGGTTTAATAGGGTTGTTTACCATTTAAAAAAAAAGATTTATTGAAACGAGAGTACTGATAAGCCTTAATTGTTCTTAATAAAGCTGTAATTATTTTTTAAAGTTTGTGTGACGTAGATGTATAGCTGAAAATCTTCTCAAACCATGGGGCTGGAATTAAAATGTAGGTACCTACTCATGTAAAATCAACTGTTTCTAAAATACAAAATACAATTTGGTAAGTAGTTTCTTTATTACTATAAGTAAGAATACACGTGAAACGCATTATTGTGAAGTAGATGTATCGATACGTAAAATCTCAAATATTGAAAGAACTATTACATTTTTGAAAACTTTTTTCATGGTAATAACTAATTTTTGAGGTCTCCTTTCAATATAATTGACTGGATTGCTAATTTGCTACTATGGTAAAGTACCCTATTCCAATCATATGCCTACATTCTGCAACTGCACAAAAACCTCCCTGAGATGTATTCTTCACTAACCTTTAAAATATCATTGTATGCCTTTCCAGTAAATAAGTTTCATTTACAAATATAAAATGTCGTTTGAACCTCAACCAACACGCCGCACAGAAGCCAGAGTAAATAAGAGAAACAATTGAAACTCGTTGGCCACGCTGACCAATCGCACACCCGAGTGAGTAAACAAAACATTAACAAATTTCCCTAGTCGCTTGACAGCGCCCAGGAGAACTAACGACCATCGAGTCACGGGCGACTGGCCACCATATTTACGACACATTTCATAATTTATTTGGGTAAAACGAACTTTATATTTATTTTATTGAATACAAAATAGTTTCCTAGTATTTACTTGATTGTTTTATAACAGTTACACGCCATAGTTCCCACCAGGGTGCCCGCCGAGCGGCACGGAATGCCAGCGAAGAAGAATGTCGCCGGCGAAGGGTTTCGCTTTTGCCGCTTTGTTACAACAGGAATGAGAGTAGCGTTTGTGATGTCATGTTCTGCCATGTGTGATTCCGGAAACAGAATATAACCTAAGGCGTACCTTGTACAGTCCCGGCTAAAAATTAATTTTTCAATTGCATGTGCAACATGCATGAAGTTTGGTTTACACTTGTATGAGCTCCGATGTATTCACTATGAAATGTATCACCATTTTTTCCAAACTGATTTTCAAAAGTCTTTTCATCAGGGAATTATTTTTTGTCTACACGTAAAGTTTTCGTAAATCGGTCGAAGTGTTTAGATTCGACTAAAATAAAAATCTTCCATTATCTGTAATTATGGGAGCATAATTATTACCATTAAAAAAAATTGTGATAAATTTGAAATAATTTGCAGGTCCAAAGAAATTGATCTCAAGTGGTACTTATTTGAAAAGATTATTCAACAAAATGTTGTAAATGAATTGTTGTTACGGTTGTTAGTATTCAATTCACTAACAACCATGAGTACTCCAGAGTTTATGGCTGATTATTGCACACACTGTATAATATATCCACTATAGGGCTGTCAATGGATTCTGGATACCTGGATTTTAAAGTACCCGGAAACGGGATTTTGAATCCGGAAAATCCGGTATCCGGATAATCCGGTAGATAGGTATCCGGTATTCAGAATCCGGAAAAATAAGTATCCGTGCAAAACCGGTATCCGGATAGAACCGATATTCGAATAAAACCGGCATTGGTCTGTAAGATTCTGCAATTATTATTATTATTATTTTTTTTTTAATAAATTTATGTCCTTGCATTTTACTACTACTCGTATTCGTATTACGAGAAGGAATTCATTCCAGCAATGCTTTTTATTATAATTATAATTTTGTAATTAAAACTTATTTAATTAAAAAATTAGATAAATGAACTGTGACTAATGTCTTGTAACCGACAAACCATGCCACTAAATTGTCATTTATCATAAACTATTATCAACACAGTATCTGATTGAATAGAGTTGATAAGAATTATTGTTTCATTTCTAAGAAAGATTGCTAAGGTTGGCATTTCAAAATTTTCCATCAGATTTTTAATAAAAAATACAAAATGTTACAGATATAGACTATGTACACGTCTCCAACTCAACTTGGGTGTGGCAGTGTCACATATTGTGAGTCATCGACAAAAATACACACTTTGCAGTGTGTGCAAAGTTGAGATTTTCGACAATCGGACTTGTTTCTTGTTACTATCCAGAATAGAAATAGTCGAAGTTCGATCTAGCAAGTAAAACAAAAATGCAAGTAATGACATTACTATTTAGCATAGCAAATCAGTAGTACATTTTTTTCCAAAATAAATACATATTATTTAGTTTGAACTCCTGGAGCGTTGAAATTAACTGCACTGCTAGTGTGCTACTAACGTTTTGTCCTTTTTGAATACATTAAAATTTCACATTCACTGCGCACGTTGCAATCTAGCTGGCTGTGCCTCGTCAGGTAAAAGAGTTATCTGTCGCACGATGTTCAAGTTTTTCTTCATCTTTTCATACAACGTCTTCATAAAACTGTTGGCTAGTATAGCCTGGGGAATTGCAAGTGGATTCCTCGGGAAACTAGTTACAAAGACGTATGTAAAATGGTGAAGGTATTGGCATTATTGTTTATTGTAAGTGTCGGCTAAGTTGGATGTTTTTATGTAATGGATTGCTGGTACACCCAACGGCGTCCAAAGAATTTTTAGAGTATGCACATTCTTTGGAAACTAGATTATTTTTATTTTGTTTTAATTATTTTTTATGCGCTTACGTAGTTCAATTGTTTTTCATAAGATTTATTGGTCTAGTATGAAGGCCACAACGACCACAAGTTAACATTGCAAATATATGTTCTTCAAATCATCACGACTGCGTCGTTTGTATGAAATTATAACAGCATGAATTTGTTTGCTGATTAACATTTTGGATACGAATTCCAAATTTTGAACTTTGATAACTCACAAAAAGATAAACTCTTTTACAATTTGATATTCAAGTATCTTACTAAAATCCTTTTTAACTATAATGAAAAGCATCCAATCCATATAAAGTAGACAAAACACAATCATATCAAACTCTCTTTGACTAAATGCATTTCAGCTACTACCCACTTGACAAAATAAAATCCCCAGAACATTTCAAGAATGTGAACATCCCGGCTTGTTACTTGCTATATTTGCCCATTAACATCCTAATAATATCTTTGCGATGCTAATGTCCGCCCTTGGTAACATTATCTATGTTACATCCCAATGTTGTAATTTGGTAATAATATCACAATTATGCATCCCATGTAATTCTCTGAGATGTTTGTATTGAGTATGTAATTTTTAGTCGTACTCAGGATATGGCTAGGATAGATTTACGTAACATCACTTAAATTACAAGAATAAGATATTTTTAAACATCCCATGGACGATTCATGTCAAGTGGGTATTGTTACTCTATATAAAGCTCGATATAAAGATTGTACCTAGCTGAGCTTTAGGCAAATTTCAAATGAAAGATGATAGCGAGTTCTCCTATCATACGAAACATTGAAAATAATGATTTTTTAAATATATGATAATAACAAATTTAAGAAAAACAAATCAGGTAAGCTTGCTGTCATAGCTAAAAACAATACCAATACATAAAAACTGACAGTCCATTTTTGTAATTTTGCATTTCTGGTGTGATTTATGATAAAAATAATGGGTACTTTTTGAAAAAATTGCACTCGGTGCACAAAAGCCTACTTTTGCCATCAATTTTAATATCAGATAACAAGTGAATTCGCACTTTCGTAGAAAAAGAGTTTGCTAAAACCAAAGCTAAAACTGATTTTTGAATGGTTGCAAAAGATGACATATTTGCAAGGTTATTAAAACAAACACATAAAACCAAAACAACTGAAACTGAGGCGAATTCCTTTTTGCATTAAGTAAGTAAAATACGATAAAAGAGTGGCAAGGAAAATCACGCACGGCATAACAAATCGCAGTGACCACTGCAGCACTCGTATGAATTAATCATTAATTGCATAACCTCTTAAATGATTCATCGCCGAGCTCATTGCAAGAGCAAGTACAAGCCCAACAAAAGCGTTTCCTGACTGAGACATAGGCAAGTTCGGAAATTCCATCAAGACGGTGCACAATGTGCAATTGTCATAAGATTCTTCAGGATTTGAGATTATGTATAATCATCATTTTCATTTTTTCTGGTACTTAAGAGGAGTACTCATGAAAAAATGAAGCACTAGGTTTAATTGAAAGTATGAGTAAATCTGTTTACAAAATGGAGGTGTTTTGTTATTTCCTTTTTGCACTACATAATAATAGTATATTATTTAACGAGTAAATACTGTAGGCTATAATTAATGAGGATGAAAGTTTGTTCACGAGCCGAAGGCGAGTGTATAAATCATCCCAGTGAATTATAGCCATTATTTTCGAGTCAAATACGACGTTTTATCTACAACTTTTTAAATAAAGCAACATTTTCTTACTACAAATTTGTATTGATATTAACCTAACCTCAAACTTTGGTGTGATGACAATTTATCTGAGTAATTTAGAACTATTATGGGCTAGTCATATACAGCGTTTTACAAATTTTTATTATTTTTACTGTTTCTGCTTACAACGTCATAAAATGATAACTTGATGTAACACTAATATTAAAACAGATGTGATGGCAGTTCGACAGTTCGAGAGAATAAAGTACTCATTATTTAACAGTGTGAAATAATGAATTCATTATTTCATAATGTGTCTTTATGGAGGGGTTTATTATACTACTTTCACGTATATAATGAATACATTATTCTATTGTTGTAGATAAAGATTGTTAAATAAATTTTAATTTATTCTTTCTACACTTATACAGTATGATAAAAGGCGTGATTGGTATATTAGTTTAGCATTTAGAAATGTTTCTTATACAGCAAAAAGTTTCATTCAATTCAGTAGACTAAATAAATACCATTCCTTTTAATTATTGACAGTTGATACGTTTATAATTAAATAATAATACCTCAAATGACAATAATCATAGGTTTAGAATAAAATTATGTCCAAATTTGCGTTAGAAAAAACGTATCAAAATATGATATATCCACAATAAAAAATCAAAATTATAAAGTTTTGTACAGATTTAATTTGATATTAATTTTAAAAATCCGATGTATTACATTCACTAACAAAATTACAAAAAATATTTTCACAATTAACTATTGAATATTATCAAAAACGTGTCCACAATTTGGTTTCTGGTATCGAATTCTCATTGTTGACATTTGCTTAATGTTAATTTTTTATGTAAAATTGCTGCCGGATGTTAGAGGATTGTTATGAAATAATTACTATATTTATAATGGTGCAAGGAAAAGAGACGCGTTTTTGACATCGGGCTCATGGTCACAACAAATGTTTTTATCATTGTAAGAATATGATGACAAATGCAAAAAATGGAACTTGGACAATGTTACGTAGATGTAAATTCGCCCTTCACTGGATTGTTAGGAAAGTAATGCGACATTAGTTGGATTAAAAAAGTCCTTGCTCTACGACTTGCGTAATTTTGTCTCCTAGGTTCTTTCCGAATTCATTTTCTTCTGTTCCACTTCCTTCTTCACTACTGCAGCTGCCCGAAACCAGCCCGAAACTCGTACTTTGCCGCATCGCCAATGCAATGTCATTTTGAAGTTGAAAAATACTGTATACGTGTTTTCGTTGCGAGTAAACTGTCATCTTATTATTGACTTCAAGATAATGTTTTTACCTCTCGCCTCATATTCTATAAGAGAGGTATTGTAATGGGTCAAAATGTTCGAGTATGAGTTTTTGGTGGATAAGCACGTTTCAGGGTCTCTACAATACGAATTTACTATTTTCACGATAATGTTTGTGTGTGTGTATGTGTGTGTGTGTGTGTGTGTGTGTGTGTGCGTGTGTGTGTGTGCGTGTGTGTGTTTGTATGAATGTATGGACTGACGATTTTTCGTCCACGATAACTGAAAAAGTATCAAACCTTTAATAACCAAATTTCATATTTAAGGTTTTAATAAGTATCTTAACACCGGATAACATTTTGGAAGAAATCCGCAAACCGGAAGTAGTACTTTTTTAAGCTTGGTTAAGTTTTCTTTAAATATATTGGTACATTATTTATTTACGACAATTTCTGCAATTAAAAATAAAAGAAAATATAATTATCTATGGGTACAGTTAATTATAAATACAATTTGCTGAATCTGGTAATATTTAACAATAAAATAAAGTACAATTAATATTCCATCTTGTTGTCCATGATATGAAATTTGTTTCTACATAAAATTTGAATTATTCTGACAGTGACAGTACAGTTGACATCTTTCGTTTACATCTTACATGAACATAAAACTATTAAAATGTAAGTAAAACTATTTATTAGATTAGTCTCGAGATTAGTAGAATAAGCAGAATTAGGCGAGAGGTCGTGTACTGGCCACAGCAGATTTTTTTAAACATTTAATCGAGAAAGAATGGATATACAGATAAATTTCTATCATGAGATATACCTGTGTAAAGTTTGTATAAATTTTATCAGTTTTTCGGAATTTCTATAATCATGTACAACTTTTTAATTAAAATTTTACAAAGGCTCAACTGTTAATTCATCCTTTAAGTATATAATCCTTATTGGAATACAATTATACCATTCTTGTACTGGCCACAAAACGCTAGCTACGTTAGTACATTTTATGCTGGATTTTAGGAGGTAGACTGGTCTTTTAAATTGAAATGTGGTCACATAATGCACTCGGCTATTCGCGAAAAACAAAATTTCAAAACTAGCTTACATGCAAAGGAAAAACCGCGTCAATTTTAATACACATTAGGTTCACACATGGACACACAGAAGACATACACACACACGCGACATACAGGCAACATAAGAAAAATAAAGAACGTGTGGAAAGTTTGTAGCCTCAAAATTGATTTTTCTTTACTGAAATAGAAACCACAAAATAGCGGCGCCTCTATTTCTCATGAAACATACACAGTATTTCTTACTGTTCCGTATGTGATGTGTCCTTGTGTCCATAAGACTTTTTTTGCACTTGTCCTTTAATAAACTCGCCCGAAGGCTCATTTTACTAAATTTGGACGCGTGCGAAAAAATCATGTCTTATAAAACCTGTTCTTTAATATACTATTGAACAATTTAAGGTGTACTTGTCAGACTCAAACATTCAGTTGCAAAAAATTTAAATTTGAAACCATATTTCGGTACAAAGCGTCCTGTTTTTGAATCAGCAAAGATGACCGCGTGTCGTGTGTGATTAAAAGAATACATTCAATAAATAATCAAATAATAAGACTCATATGTTGTACAAATACACACATTAACCAACTTGTTGGCATATCAAATTTCAAAAATATCCGCTCAAATTAATTTCACAGTTATGATTACTAACGCCAATAATTGTATTTATTATTACGAATTGGTAAGTTCAATATTGAATCTAGACATCCTTATTATCGTTAGGTTCTTTAAAAATATTTATAAACATAAAATTCCCCATTAGATTCTAATTAAATGCATAAATATATAGAAACATTTTGCTTAAGTGATCTTTTATGTAGTTAATTACTGTCGTTACTTAGTATATTATAAAAATGTTTTTATGGGTAGTAAAATTTATATTAATACTTAATTGTTCAGTTACAAATAAACTTTACTCTATTCACAATCTCTTAATTAGAAATTCTTGTGGGTAATGAATTAAATATTCATATTTCTATTACCTATTTTTAAATTTTCATAGACATTCATGATTTTCTAGAACTAATCCATTTTTACCTGTCGCCTCATATTCTATAAGAGAGGTATTGTAATGGGTCAAAATTTTCGAGTATGAGTTTTTGGTGGATAAGCACGTTTCAGGGTCTCTAGAATACGAATTTACTATTTTCACGATTATGTCTGTGTGTGTGTGTTTGTATGAACCGACGATTTTTCGTCCACGATAACTTAAAAAGTATCAAACCGTTTATAACCAAATTTCATATTTAAGGTTTTAATAAGTATCTTAACACCGGATTAGATTTTGGTAGAAATCCGCAAACCGGAAGTAGAAGTTTGGAAAAGTTTTCCTTAAATATATTGGTACATTATTTATTTATGACAATTTTTGCAATTAAAAATAAAAGAAATTGTGATTATCTATGTGTACAGTTAATTATAAATACAAATTGCTGAATCTGGAAGTATTTAACAATAAAATAAACTACAATTAATATTCTATTTTTTTGAAATTCCAGTATCTTGTTGTCCATGATATGAAATTTGTTTCTACATAAAATTTGAATTATTATGACAGTGACAGTACAGTTGACATCTTTTGCTTGCATATTGGTTTACATTATCGTTTACATATTACATGAACATGAAACTATTAAAATGTAAGTAAACTATTTATTAGATTAGTAGAATAAGCAGAATTAGGCGAGAGGTCGTGTGGTGGCCACAGCAGATTTTTATATATAAGAAGATTGAGAGATAAGGCATCTTTAGAGAAATTGGCATCTTAGAAATTTATAGAATCCAATCTTCCTATTAAGAAATAAAAAACAATCCATCTCTAATAATTAAAAGCATACCATAATAAAAGCAACAATTACACCTCTGATTCCGTATTAGTTTCACATTAAAATTGCAGAGAAAAAGTTTCCAGAAATATCATCTCTTGCTCGTAATTTGCAATTATCTTCAAGAGTAATAACACTGCTTGAGCTCTTTCATTCACATCAGGTATTTATTTCAATCCTAATGATGATTTTTATTATTAAAAATGTTCTTCCTCTTGGAACAGAAAGAGAGAACTCTCCTCAGAAGAAGAAAAAGAAACAGGCACATTGTATTATTCTTGAACGCAATAAGATATGAGAAACAAAAGTAAACTATAACGAAATTGAACTGATTAATATTTTGATGGCCATCGGAAATCAAAACTAAATCGAGTATGTTATAGTATATTATATATTGAGGGACTAAAGTGCATGATTTAATCCTGAGGGTGAAGTTTATTTCACAAGCCGAAGGTGAGGGAAATAATCACCTGAGGGATTAAAGGTACTTTAGTCCTTTGGTTATACGCTATTTTTTGCACTTCATCCTCAAACGAATGCAAAATAGTTTAAAAGAATACACATTTTGTAATTTTGACAGTAAATTTTATGACAAATGTTTATATTGTTACCATAGATACTCTGGAACAAATGGCACGTATTTACTTGACAACGGGATTAATTAATTCAATTCCTTGACAACGGGATTAAATATGAAAAATAATCCCTTGGGATCAAATTTAGAACCTTAGTCTCTAAAAATAAAGACTAAAGAAGAGTTTTAGTCCCGGAAGTGCAAAAAATATTATTTTTAACTCTTGATAAAACAAAACAAAATATTTTTCAATCATTATAGAATAGATAACTCAGTATGATTTGTGATTTCATCAACTCAGGTTCGAATCCTGTCAGGTTCTACACATTTTAGAACTACACAAAAATTTCCACTGTGGTATGCTTTTCATTAAAAACCATAATTATTACTCGTGTGTAGACGACTGATAACCTAATCTAATATAAAATAAATGTCAATAGGTACCGATTGCTCATAAAACCCTGTTCATAAAAGCAATTCTTTTAGGATTATTCTGTGTTTCTGAATATATGAATCCTAAGAAAAAGAATCAGGTTAACTACACAAAAATCTCATCTGTAGTATGCTCTCATTAAAGACTATAAGTATCGATTACTTATAAAAGTCTGTTCACACATCGATTCTTTGAGGATTCTTTTATGCTGAAGAATCATGGTGAGAATTGAGAATAATCAAATAGCGATGCCGCTTAATTGAATCTTCGCGCAAACATTGAATGTATTTTTTTCAGGATTCAGAAGCATGGAAGAATCATATCAAAGAATCCATGTGTAAACAGAGTTTAATATGTAAAGCTGCCATACCCAAGAAGGGTAAAGGTGTAATACCACATAAAGGATGATTCACAACTTCATGCATATATTTTAACTTAACTTACTGATCATGGAACAAAAATATTTTTTTTAAACTCGTAAATTTAAGGCCAATTTTCACAAGAAGTACATTTTTCAAATCACTTTATTATTGTGGATTGTATAATGGTCTGATTAAGTATTAATGAAAAAAAAATTAATTGTGCGACGGCAAGAATAGTAATTTTATTTGAAAACAGTGTCCCAAAACTGTTTGTAAATTAAAATTGCAAATCTTAATAAAAATTCTTTCAGTTGAGCACTGACAATAAAATATATGCACGCGTTGTGAATCACCCTGTATACGTGTATGTTTTTGGGCTGTTTTGAATACGCGTTAAATTTATTATAAAACAAATTAAACTAATTAAGTGAGCAGAATGGTAGTAAAACATAAAAATTTTGCATGATTTTTAGTACTCCGTATCCATGTGCAGGTGCGCAACAAAGTAGGGTTATGTGAATGTATCACGTACGTGAGTGTGTGTGTGTGTGTGTGAATCCTCACCACGTGTGCGTATGTGTGTGGCAACCCGAGGCAACTTTGATTACAACTTCTAATTAATGATTCGTTCGCATTACAGATTCATAAAACGCTGCGTTTTCTCAGAAATCCACGGCAAACTAGATTCCTTTACGGCCGAACATAAAAACCCATAAAACAATGGGAAAAAACACTTTTTCTTTTTTATGCCGGCATTTAAACGCGAATATGTTATCAAAGTTATTTTTTATGTATCTTCCTTCTCGCTCGCGCCGACCTTAATTGCTCGTCAAAAACGAATGTAAAACAGATGAAATACATTTAAATATATTTAGGTATATCGTCGGCCGATAATTAATCATTTTGGTTTCGCTGTAATGTTACGTTGCATACATAGAGTTCATCCTTCATGGCGATTCGGTTAGATAAAAACTCTTTCGAATTTGTTTTGGATTTCTATTATCTTTTTTTTAATACTTAATTAAACTGAAACCACTATTAGCATATTGCGTCAATGTTTCGAAACACTGGAGAATAATTTGTCAAAATTTAGACCTTTGAGGTTAGAATATAACTCATTTAGCACGCATGAGTTTTAATAAAAAATTACCTACCAATCGTTTGATTCATGCAAATCGAAATCTAATTGTTTAATTACTATTGTGCTAATTAGATCCATTCACATTTGTCTTAAAATAATTCAATATCCATGAATTTAATTATAAACATTTCTTTCAATATGGTAATTAATGTAATTAGCTGATCATTTGATTTATTAAATGTGTTCAAGACACTACATTGTAACGAATTGATTAAATAGAGCTAAATATTTACAAACATAATAACATAAAATTATGTTACTTGATAACTCCGGTTTAAATACAGACAGGTACCTAAGATTTTAGTTTAACCGAACAAAATTTTTTCTCAGGGATATACCAGGTTTTTTGAATAGAACTTAGCACATGAATATATAAATACAAAATAGGTACTTATTTGTATACAACTTTGATTTGACGCATAGATTTTCTAGCTACCTGAATTTTTAGTTTGCAAACACCTACCCTTACCCTTGATACAGAATAGTATATTGTGCAACTAGGGACGAAAGTGGCGTTTTTCCGACGTGTGCGGAGTTGGTAACACGAGCGAAGCGAGAGGTGCCACCGCACGAGTCGGAAAAACACCTTTGTCCCGAGATGTACACGATATTTTTTTCAATACCTGCACCGAAAAGTCACCGCAAGTCCCTTTTCAGTTATCTTGCATTCATAACCTCACTTACAACATAAAAAGTGATGTCTTGATTGTGTTTTGTATATACTTATGATTTAACACATGATGAATTGTGGAAAATTTTGATAATTGATGAATGATGATGAAGCTGATTAATAGCAATTAGAAATTGAAGAAATGGATGAACCGAATAATGATAATAAGTATAATATTTCCATAAAAAGTACTTTTCGTCCTCCCTTTAGGGAGGAAAAAATAAATTCGAATCGAATCGAATTAAAACGGGATGAAAAGTATTTTTCCTCTCTAGGGAGGAGACGAATGACCTCAATTTCGTCCTTACTAATAGGGACAAAAGGTGGCGTTTTATGTGCAGGTATTGAATATACATCTTTTTTCCATTTCATGTTTATTTATGTTTAAGTTTTATTTATTTTTAAAGAGTTACCATAATCAGTGCATTGAACAGGATACCTATTACAGTAGAATCCATCCACTCGGGATCAAACTAAGGACCGCTACCTACTACCGTTGATCTAACAACTGACCGTGACCGTATATCTTCAAGAGAAAACATCTCGCAGTAAAAAGAGCAACATCTCAACCTCAACCCTAAATAAAGTCATATCAATAGCCGACTTGATTGAATAAAACATTATTAGTCTAGCGTGTCTAGGGCGTCCCGCGGTTGTTTTCACGGCCTGCTAGGATCGCTGCACTCCTGTTAATGAGCTGCGATTTTCCCCACGGGGGGCGCCAGCGCAACACGCCGCTGTGACGTCACACTGAGCTAATGCACAGTGTAATGCAATCAGGGGTGGCCGCGACATTGCGATGTCGGGTAATTGGGTAATTGTTTCCAGCGGGAGGTGGGGCGAAAATTATTGTAGGGGATATGACATTGATATTATATTTTATACTGAGATGATTGCGGTGTATGTTTCATGGTCGATTCTTAAATAGGGTGGACTATGAAATAGTTCTTTTATCCCACATGAGTGGTTTTTTGAAACACGAGCGAAACGAGGATGTGGTAGACTTAATAGTTATCTACTTTACAAGTGAGCAAAGTAAGGAATTACCCACGAGGGAAATCTTAACTCACGGGGCCAAAGGCTGAGTGAGATAATTTTCTCTAGTGGGTCATTCCATTTTGCCCACGTGTGAAGTATAACGTTTTATCCAACACCTCTTAACAACTGCTTAAATATTTAATAGTATATTATATATTGAGGGACTAAAGTGCATGATTTAATCCTGAGGGTGAAGTTTATTTCACGAGCCGAAGGTGAGGGAAATAATCACCTGAGGGATTAAAGGTACTTTAGTCCTGTGGTATATACGCTATTTTTGCACTTCATCCTCAAACGAATGCAAAATAGTTTAAAAGAATACACATTTTCTAATTTTGACAGTAAATTTTATGACAAATATTTATATTGTTACCATAGATGCTCTGTAACAAATAGCACGTATTTACTTGACAACGGGATTAATTAATTCAATTCCTTGACAACGGGATTAAATATGAGAAATAATCCCTTGGGATCAAATTAAGAACCTTAGTCCCTAAAAATAAAGACTAAAGAACAGTTTTAGTCCCGGAAGTGCAAAAAAATATTAGGTTCCAACCTAAAACATCATTGGTGACTTCCAACAAGCAAAGTAACAATTTACCCACAAGTAGGTATAATTTTGATCAAAGAAAAATCACCATATTTATGATGCTTTTATTAAGAGGTGTTGGATGAACAATTTTTTCTATGTGCCTCAAACATCTATCATTATTGTATTTTGGGCGCAATTATGTCAATTTACCTGCTGGTAGCATTTGCACATTTGATTATCTTCATATTATGTTACGTCAAAAAGGTAGATTTCAAAAAGTTAGTGGAAAAAAGAATGATAAATCAATATAGTTCTGAAGTAATTTATGGCTGCAAGACAAAGAGTAAAAATACAGTTAGACAGTGCTAGACTTTATAGAAACGTCAATGCTAAGACCACATTTCTTGTGGGTGTATGTAAAAGCCAATTAATAATTCTACGACTACAAAGAATTAAGGGCGTGTTTTCCAGAGAAAGCCGTATAACTTTAAATGAATTATTAGATTAAAAACCTTAGCAAAATTAGAAATAAAGAATTGTCATCAGATGACTAATTATTTTCAGATAACAGATGTGACCTTAATGAACAATAGACGATCAACCTACGATTAATTACCAAACTTCAAAACTCAATTAACCTAGCATAAATAACATAATAGAAGTCTAGCATTATCTAAAAATATTGTACAAGTACATGAATGTTTCTCAGAAAAAAGTCAACACCACATACACCGATTCTTACTCCTTGATTACAACAAGCAAACACGGATTTTTTATGAAACTCATGTTATCCTCAAGAAAAAAACAATAGCACAACGCACAGACTAAAACAGAGATGGTAACATAATGATCCAAGGTTGCCGTGGAAAAGTCCGGGACAATGAGTGCGAGAGAGACGGGCGGCGAGTCTTTTTTTAATCAAAATTACGTTCACCGGAATCAGCGACTGTGACCAAGGCTGCAAACCGGAAGCAGCAGACATCCATCTTGAGATGTCACTCGTGTGAAAAATGATAAAAAACTCATATAACATGAAGTCATCTCCAGTCAGGTGTGGTTAATGGTAAACCGACATGTTCGTTTCATTATCATCTAGCGGAGTGTTATGTAAGGTTTGTCATGTTCTGCTGACTTTGGATCGCAGCTACTTCGCTTCTAACTTCTAACCGGGCCTAGCATAAAACGGGTGCAGTACTACAGGATGATCAAAAATTATTGGCCGTGCCACATCGTTCTGATTTTATTTTTACCACCTCGATGTGTTTGTAACTAAACTATGCCCACCATCCTAACCTTAAAATGTCAAAAATAACAGTTTTCTCTCAATATTTATTAATAATTTCACACGAGAATTCTTTGAAGATTCTACCAAGATTCTGAATCCTAGAGAAGAAAGTTATCTTCTTTCTTCCCTGTTAAATTGCGGTGCTACTAAATTGAATCTTCAATGATTCTTGGAAAAGAAGAATTTATAATTTATTTATTGCTTCAAAACCATATATTGAAACTTCTTCTTTTTCAGGATTCAGAATCTTGGTAGAATCTTCAAAGAATCCTCGTGCGAACAGGACTTTAGTATAAATGACAAAAAAACTCCCAAATCTATCGTAATGGGACTACATAATGCCCATGTCACACCAACGAGGCATGAAGCACGGTGCTCGATGTGGCATTTTGCTTCGTTCAAAGCTGTCAAAAGGGTGTCACACCGGTATAGCAAAATGCCATACGAAAATTTGTATATTGCTATGTTCACTTCGTACTTTGAAGGGGTTTGAAAATTATTTTTGACAGCTGAGAATTAAAATTCATCATTTTTTTGTGTTAATTAAATCAATAATTAGTTCATATATTGACAAAAGCTGAAAGGGTTATATTCTTATTATCAAATTACTTACTGTTACTATTTTGACATCAATTATTCACCAAATGTCAATAATTATATTGAGGACTCACTGCGAAATCAGCAACAAATTTCCATATGTCAAAATGCTCGACGGAATAGCGGCGATAAAATTTTACGTTATTCATTTGTTCCCATAGAGCACCGTGCTTCATGCCACGTTGGTGTGACATGGGCATTTCGTTTGACATGTTTGACAAGAACTGAGTACTAACTTCTTTTTGCAGTACCTACTTAATTTTGATTAAAAAAAACTAACTTCTCCAAGTCACTCTGTATAATATACACCAGCAGTGGATACTCCGTACCTTAGCAATACTGTAGATTCGTAGCTTTTCTGTTTACCCTGTGCAAGAAAGAAAGATCACTACTGGACCCGTGCGTTACTATCATTAGCGTTGTTTATTGTTATAAAATGTATGGCCCGTATTTCCTGTCTCTCTCTAGAAGATAAACAGAAAGGCCACACTTCATCCGCCCCAGTGTCCATTCCTATCATATAATATTATACTTTGTGAACTGCATCTCCCATAGTTTATTTTCTGAATAAGCGAAAATAAGAATTGACAAACAATCCATAAAAAAACTGTTTTTGGGGCATTAAATTATTGATTTTTGAGATTGTGGATAGAGGCCCCTTAATTCTCTTCATGAAATACATAGATTCGGTTCTGTGTTTGTCAGAAATGCTTTTATTGTTATTACTTTACGGTTCTTAACTCCCGGAGTTCAGGAATGACGAGACACTTTTTAATTGGTGATGAATATACTTTTGGAGAGTTTATGAATTAGATTCCAGATAACATTTTATTACTTTCGTTATAGTACATCACGATATTACTTTATATTCTCGCATAAAACTTGTACTTCATTTTATTGCTACCTACCCAAAAAGATACTAACCTATTTTGTTCAGGAAAGCTGATACAATCTTGGAAATGACAATATTTTAGCTTTTTACCCAGCACTTCTATATGTTGATCGGCATATCTACAATATTTTTTTTTTACCTCTCGCCTCATATTCTATAAGAGAGGTATTGTAATGGGTCAAAATTTTCGAGTATGAGTTTTTGGTGAATAAGCACGTTTCAGGGTCTCTAGAATACGAATTTACTATTTTCACGATGATGTCTGTGTGTGTGTGTGTGTGTGTGTGCGTGTGTGTGTGTGTGCGTTTGTATGAACCGACGATTTTTCGTCCACGATAACTTAAAAAGTATCAAACCGTTTATAACCAAATTTCATATTTAAGGTTTTAATAAGTATCTTAACACCGGATAAGATTTTGGTAGACATCCGCAAACCGGAAGTAGTACTTTTAGAAGTTTGGAAAAGTTTTCCTTAAATATATTGGTACATTATTTATTTATGACAATTTTTGTAATTAAAAATAAAAGAAATTGTAATTATCTATGTGTACAGTTAATTATAAATACAAATTGCTGAATCTGGAAGTATTTAACAATAAAATAAAGTACAATTAATATTCTATTTTTTTGAAATTCTAGTATCTTGTTGTCCATGATATAAAATTTGTTTCTACATAAAATTTGAATTATTATGACAGTGACAGTACAGTTGACATCTTTTGCTTGCATATTGGTTTACATTATCGTTTACATATTACATGAACATGAAACTATTAAAATGTAAGTAAAACTATTTATTAGATTAGTAGAATAAGCAGAATTAGGCGAGAGGTCGTGTGGTGGCCACAGCAGATTTTTTAATTTAATTTTTTTTTTATGGTTACAAGATTAACTCTCAATCACATTATGGTAGATGCTATTTTATCATAGTGGAATATAACTACTTGGACCCAGTGGTGGATCGAAAGGGAACACGCCACTGCGTTAAATTGCCGTAATGTCAAATACTCGCTGTGTCCAATTGCCGCAATGTCAAATTGCCACTGTGCCAAAACGCATCCCCAGCACTAACATACTTGTAATAACGTATGTCGAGAGACTACTGCAAATTTATTTCGACACAGAGGCAATTTGACCCAGTGGAAATCAGGCACAACAGTAGATTTGACGTACCAAAACCGAGTTTGTGGGGTTTTGTTAGCTTTGTTAGTGTAGTAAATACCAAAACCTATGCCCGATTGCCAGTATGTCTAAATATTGCTGTTGTGCCTGATTTCCACTGGGTCAAATTGTCTCTGTGGCGAAATAAATTTGCAGTAGTCTCTCGACATACGTTATTACAAGTATGTAAGTGGTGGGGATGCGTTTTGGCACAGTGGCAATTTGACATTGCGGCCATTGGACACAGCGGGTATTTGACATTACGGCAATTTGACGAAGTGACATGCACCCGATCGAAATACTAATTTTATGGACCTAGGATTGGCCTTAAAGTTTTCTTAATATGCAGTAAGTAATGCAGATATTATAACATCGAATTAATTTGAATAAATTATTGAACTATATTGCCCTACTTATATGATATAATAATATGTAGCTATTTTTATGTCGTTGTCCTTGTCCTTCTAGAAAATGTATAGTTTAGAAGATAAAGATATATCCGATTTAAGTTGAATAATTTTGCATTGCTGAACTAAAAACAAACATTTAATGAATACATTACTTAATAGTAGATAAATTGTTTTACAGATGCTGATTATTAATTCCATACACCAGAAATACATCGAATCTTCATGATGTTCCAAATTCCCATTGACAACACCAACCAACTTGCTGCACTATATCAATATTAATTTCCTCCAAACCGACACGAATAGATGTGGAGATAAGTATAAATTGCTTTTTTATTGCCGGGCTTGGCCTGGCGGCCTGCATGTAGGCCGGCGAGATGTCCATCTGACGCAGGTAGGACACGGGGGCTGGCTCGGGTTAGCCTCGGCACCTCCGTCGTGGGCCTGAGATTCGGCTGGGATCTGAGAGGATTTGTTGCAGCCCGCAGTCGGTTGATACATTGTATCGAGATAACTCTGCGCTAATTTGACCCCAGTCAAAATATGACAAAACATGTGTTCGCCAACACGGAAGGCATGATGAGGATGTCTTGGGATATTGACATTTTTCAAAAGATTACACTTGAAAATATTTCCTGTAGATATATAACTTGTACTTTTTAACAAAAACTATGAGAAACCGTAACTAGACGGCTAATAAAAATTATATTGGTTTATCTATAATCTATACCGAGGTTGTCATTACTAAGTTGAGTTTTTGAGAAAGATATTCCACAATATCACCTCTCTAAGATAACTTCGTGAGCATTTTAAAAATTGCTAGACTGCTTTTACGTTTAAGAGTGTCGTTTACCTAAATGACCGAAACATGCTTCACACAAGTTTGTGATTTATTTAACAACAATCAAATGTAATAATCAAACATCCGCGATGTACATTCCATTCTTTCATGTCACAAGATCTGAGTATAAAGCCATTACAAACCGCTCATCATTCCTAGCCCTCATGGTGCATTTTTTCCTGCATTCGAAGTTGCAGGAAAAGCGGTCATCGTCCTCATCTAACGTTAGACGCCTGCGCGAACTTCACATTGCTCAGGGTACCTTTATCTGTCGTCATATGGGCGCTAAAAACCAACCTCATTATTCCTGGGTGACAGCGACCACCTCATTGGCCGGCGCGTAACCGTGTTATGTTGCCACTCACTGGGTGGTTAATCATCCCTGGTTATTGTTATTGTCAAGCGGGCACGCAGCGCCAATTGAAGCCAGTGTTGAGGAAGTGCAGATCCGGTTTGGAAATTCATTATTTTAGGTCAGATGAAAGCTTGCAGTCACTACATTATGTCATATTTTGTTATTACTCCATGTAATTATTAAGAAATTCATTTACTTTTTGGCAGAATCACTCAACACCGCATTTGTCTTATACCGTGAGTTTTATTTTTAACGTTGATAATGGGTTCATTAGGTGAAGAATTTGTGTAGTTAGCGTCAATCTATAAATCAGGCTTTAGTCTAGGCATGTGCATGATGACGTCTGAACTTGGAGTTTCGTTGTTCGAGTCTCCCGACCGACAGTGTGTGATTGTCGTTAAATTGTAAAATAATATTACAATTACAGTCAAGCTGACCACTTGATCGTCTTAAACCCTATTCGCACGAGGATTCTCTGAATATTTTACCAAGATTCTGAATCTTGGAAAAGAAGAAGTTTTCTTCTTCCTGGTGAGAATTACCTGTTAAATTGCGGTGACGCTAAATTGAATCTTAAATTCTTTTCCAGGTTTCAGAATCTTGGTAGAATCCTCGTGCGAACGGAGCTTAAAATTTAAATGTACCTGGTTGCAAAAACTCATGTAGAACATTGACAAAATACTTCACGTTTTTAAATACAAGCTTGCCTCAGCGACTCTCGTGCGTCTTTTCTACGTGTATAGAGTTCACTGGTTGGTCATATTCTATTATTAACACTAAATAAAATATTATTTGGTCTGTAAATTGTATTTCAGTTTTCAGTTATTCTAAACCTGCCTAGTCAGTCCGATGATAGAGCCATCACCTCTTTACAAATGTAATGTCATTATCCCTTATTACATCGTTCTCAATTGAGTTGTCTTGTCTGTTCTCGTGAAGAATGAGTTGCGAGTTTTGGGCGCCACGGCCACCTAGGATCTTGGGCTGTTGGGTTCGGATTCACGAAGCAGAAAGCACGAATAAGACCTCGACTAGCGGTGCATGCTGCATTAGTGGAAGAGTTAGCGGACCCTACCGGGTTTTTCTTAGAGAGGACATGACTGTTGTATGCACTGATAGTATCAGGATATGACGACGACTAGAATGCAAATTTTATAAGGTCGCTATGTAGTGCAGAGGAAGGCAATACGTATCAAAACTATAAGGATCAATTTAAGGTACAACGAAATTTTGTTACAAATACAAAATTTTTATATGGTTTTAGGTCAAATAAAATATATACTACACATGATCATGATATTATATGTTAATCTGGGGACAACCTTAATAGTTAAGATAGATAGAAATTGCAAAATCCTTGCATAAAACTGTTTAGAATTAGAATGTTAAAACTAAAAGATTTATTTTTGTGCAATTTTATAGAACTGTAAACAAAACGCAATAAAATATAATCCATGAAATGCATTATCCTTGTCAAGAATAAATAATGTTCTTCTTTAAAATATTTACAACTTTGTTTATACAAAAGGAGAAGACTATTTCTTGTACTATTCTGTATCTACAATATATACAATTATTGTTATCAGCGATTTTTAAATAACACTTTTATTTATTGCTAGATTAGTGATATAAACAATTTAAAATTACTCAACAAATAAATTATTTGGTAGATAAATATTATGATTTCTTGACATATTGCAGATTTGTGCATAAAAAGCTGTTGCAAATGTAAACTAAATAATACCTACCAATTTATCTAACGAATATTTTGATTTTATAAATTGCCACCACACTTTGTGAATTGTGATGATCACCTATGTTAACAATTAACTATACATATTCATAGATTAGTCGAGAGTATTCCCGACTCTCGTTCGGCTCAGAATTTCTATAATAAGAATAAAAAGTCACTCTCGTCTCGAGAATCTCAAATCAACTTGGGCCGCGTCTCGGTTTCGAATCTAAAGTCGAGACTTGCCTTGTGGTGTCGCCGCGAATTTCGTAACGAGACGAGACGAGATCGAGACTAGTCTCGAGTCTCGCTGTAAAACTATAACGAGAGAAAGATTAGTTTCTCGGTGGTCGATTGCACCACTGTGTATCTGAATTTCCAAAACGCATAAAATCACTCTAGTCTCGATAATCTCGATATGAAGTCGAGAGTCGCGAATCAACTTTGGTCTCGTCTCGGTTTCGAATCTGTAGTCGAGACTTGCCTTGTGGTGACGTCTCGAATTTCATGACGAACAAGACGAGATCAAGACTAGTGTCGACTAAAGTGTCGCGGTGGTCGATCTCACCACCGTGTTTCTGAGTTTCCAATACACGGTCGTTTGCACGAAGAAGCTATTTTTAAATAGCTTCCAAAGAGTCCATACCCCTATTCTGGTAATTTGTCACCCAGGAAGGAATGTTAGGCACGCCACTGTCATTTACATAACACTGCGACGGAAGAACGACCAAGCTGCCGCCTATATCCTGTTTAATAATAAAAAGTAGGAGGAAACGGCAACAGATTGTACTGCGCAATGCCTCCATAGCGCGCACGCATGCACCAGGCCTAGGGGCGCGCGCGCGCATGTTCATGTGTGGCCACGCTTGTACGCATGTTGTGTTGCGATTGTTCAAACATACGGGATGATATAACATCCGCGTGTCACGGGTTATTAATGTACGGGGTGATTGCAAAGACACGCCGCTTGTACACGTTGAGGTTATGGTCCTAAACGATTTGTCAATAGACACAAACGGGAGTGAAATGGCCAATAAATTTTATTATTTTTTAGATAATAATTTATGTAAATGATAAACTATTTAAACGTTGACTGACAGATGACTAACTGTGGGATCTTATTTTAAAAAGTTATTAATCGTTCTGGTTAAATTGAAATTAATAGATACTAAATTACATGAATATTAAACTTCTTTTGTCAAATAACAGCTCGAACCGAACCAGAACAGGATCAAAAACCAGGACGAACCGCAGCTATTTCAGTGATCTCGGAACAAAATCTGAACCGTTAATATTTGGCATACCGATAACCGGAACTAAACCGGTTCGGAACGGTTCAAAGCTTTCATGAAAATGTTTTCGTTAAAATTCTATGAATTTATCTATGCAGTCCGAGTTCCTTTTTTTATACTGACAAAATTATGTACGGAGACGAATTTTTATAAAATATTTTATATCCATATGATATTAAACTAATTATTATTTATTAAATAAAGTAAATAGAACACTTACTTTGTCAATGTGCAATTTAATTGTGAAATAGTTGTGTGAAAATGTGAATCAACTGAAGCGTGTTTGCAAATAAATTACGAGCAAGTAATTGCAATCAAGTTCAACAAATCTGCGGGTTAAAAATATCAACACAATTACTCTAATGATCTGAATGAAATATTTCTGAACAGATAAGATTTATAGAATTATGGCGTGATAATGTATATTTACTATGTAACTAAAGTAATTTTTCCGCACATTTACCGCCAATAAATTAAAAACAAACGAATTATTTTAAAGTGCAAAGCATTTTAATTCTATTTAATAATAAATAATTACAAATAACTTGCTGGGAAAATTAGTACCTGACCTACAATAAACCAATTTATACAAAAAATCTAATTAATTATATATTCCAGTCAAACATAGCAAATAATTAAAATCTATGGACATAAAAACAATGTTAGCTACTATAATTCGTAAGTACTATCATTAGCATCATAAACGAATATAATTAAACATTAGGTACCAAAACAAATATAGCAATTATTTACTTCAAATATATCGCTGTGATTTACAAGAACCATTCATGTCCACACTTCTTGTAGGGTCATTTACAAAAAGTATTAACAAAATAAATAATTACAAAATATATATTCAACATTGAATAACTCTTATTCTTAAAGTTGAAATACAGATTATATTTTGTGAAAAAGTTTCGAAAAGATGTTCTAATCGAAATCGACATATGAATTATTGGGATAATACAATTTTTGGACGTTTTTTTTTTATAACAATTCTAATTTTACAATCTACTATATACTCATAATATTTAAGGCTGCCACACTCAAGCTGGGTAAAAATTGTGAAAGATATGATAAGTAATAAAAATCTGACGTGGACACCACATGACTTCCTTGTACGCCTATTAAACTGTTCATGCTTTTCTTAATAACTAAAATGTAGAATAATATAAATAATCTGATCTAATGTATAAGTATATACTACTACTACTGCTACTATACTCACAAATATATTTTAGTCATTTTATTTAAACTGCAGAAGAAGATATAAAGCATATTTTACTATTGTCACTGTCATGTCAAAATCATTTAAATTTTATGTAGTAACAAATGTTAATCGATCATGGACTACAAGATACCGAAATACTAAATTATAAATATATACTTTAATTATTCTTAAATGATACCAGATACAAAAATATTTATAAAATACCGATTGTAGGTAATAATCACATAATCTTTCATTTAAAATAAAAAAAATTGTCTTAAATTAAATATTTATCGAAATATTCCGGTTTGTAGATTGAAACCAAAAATAGGAGGTGCACAACTAGATGTAAATGGTATAATAAGTAACTAGACTCCCTAAAAATATATAATGCAACACCCACTGACAAGTGCAAAAGAAATGTTTCTAAAAAAACGCAGCTATTTACAAAGTATTGTAGTTACCTGCGCAAAACATTTGCATATGTCAGTCGTTTTTCTACGCCGACTGTTTTTTGTTTTGTTTATCTAGCACGAGCTTCCTTCATTTGTTTTGCATTGAAATAAAGTTGTACGCACAACAACTGAGAATATGTTTATGAATTTTAATATTTTAAATTAACAAAAACTCACGACCACTCAAGTGGAAAATTGCGTTTCCCATGAAACGAGGTTGATATTTGCTGGTGTTTAACTAACGAGGAAGACAGAAAATCGGGCAGGGACGTCTTAAGGAGGAAGCTCTATATGACTGCATCCTCTACTTTAATTACTGCAAGTTGAGAACGTATTAAAATATCAATGATGTTGTTCTGCAATTGCGAAATTTTGCAATTTCCTTTGCTACGCATTGCAATGATATATAATACATTCGCATTCCTGTCAGAGCTAAATTGTGCAAACAAAACATGTAATAATAGATATTGTGTGAAATATATTTTTTGCACTATCGGTCATTTTTAGCGTTTACTGGCTCTGTTTCCAAGGTAGTAGCTTTTGTTTACAAATTAGAAGGCGGTAAGCCATCTTAGCAGGCGGTAAGCACGATACACAACAACAAAAACCAAGGCAACAGTTTGATGCTACATATCAAAAAATAAACATTATTTACAAATCGATCGAGCAAAAAATATTATAACCGTTTTTTTCGAATACCTAGAAAACTCTCGATTTTACTTTTTATCTTTTCCGATCTTTTCCCCACAATTACGGCTGCCTAAAACCAGCCCAAAACTCGTACTTTACCGCATCCTAGCTATGCAATGTCATTTTGAAATTGAAAAATACTGTAAAAGTGTTTTCGTTGCAAATAAACTGTTAGTTTATTATTGACTTCAAGGCAATGTGTCTATAAACATTTAATAGAGAAAGAATGGATCTACAGATGAACCTTTTTCAAATTTTAAAAATAAACCTCTAGAGTAAAATTCAAATAGCTAGGACCCTGGGCTGCGCGAAAAGGCAGAGCTTGTCATGTACTGTCCGTTTTACAAAAGCGGAGCTAGCGAGTATATGCTGCGCTGCACTTCACTTAATTTTCAAAGAAAACTAAAATATAACTCAATCACAATCAATCACAAAATTCACAGGGTTACACGAAGCAAAACACTACGAATGTCAACATGAGAATAACAGATATTGAAGCTGATGTTCTGTAGAACAGACAGTAGCGTAGTTTCCTCTTGTTTATCATCAATGCTTCTCTCTCTAAGACGAGAATTCGTACTTCGCGCAGGGTTCTAGCTATTTGAATTTTACTCTATCAGGAGATCTAACCGTGTAAAGTTTTAAAAAAATTTATAATCATGTACAATTTTCTTACTAAAAGGCACAACTCTTGATCCTTTAAGTATATAATCCTTGTTGAAATACAATTTAACCATTCTTGTACTATCCACAAAACACTCGCTACGTCAATACGTTTTGTGCTGAATTAGGAGATAGACGAGCCTCTTAAGAAAGTAATAAATACAACAGTAAACAGTTAGGTACTCAATGATCAAATAAAATTAACATATTGATATGTAAGTAAATATGTCGGTATAATACTACAATTTCCTGAACCCTCATATTGAACTTCAATAAATAAACAAAAATGCGTTAAATGTCATCGTTCGTTCGGCCATTCCTCCCGCAAACATAAAACTCTTTGCGCACGCATGGCAATTGTTTGGCTAGTTGGCGGGCATTTCTATTGCCATCACCTGCATGAGTATGTTTAAACACATTGGCTGTTGCTGCGCAGCCAATTAGTATTTGTAAAGTAATTGAAGTTTTCTTGTTCACTTATTATCCGAAATACAACACTTCTATAACACACAGCTGCCCTCACAGACCTACAGACACACATGAAGGTAGGTTGTGAGGTGTAATTAGTCACTTAACTAAATTATTTCAAGTTGTTATTGCGCAAGTGTATGTCAGTAATGGAAAGTTTTTATACACACAAATTAAACTGCGAGTTGGAGTTGTCATATTTCTGATGGTATTATTTGCAGTTAAATATTATTTCCTATACCTCTATAATGAAAACATGCTATAAATTATTATTTAAAAGTATACGGACTCGAACCGAACAGGAACAAAAACCGGAACGAGTTGCAGCTATTTCAGCGATCCGCGGACCAAACTGAACCGTTAAAATAATTTAGAAAACACATTACCGGAGCCGAAACGATGATTATGAACCGGTTCGGAATGGTTTAAATCGTTAATTGAAATGAAACGTTTTTCATGAAAATGCTATTACATTTTTATGAAAATTGTGGTATTTCCTATAAGTAGTTTAGTCAAATTTGTATTTAAAAAAAATGATTATACAGGTGTACCATAAATTGAGGAACATAGAACTTAACGTATTGATCACGGAACAAAAAGAATTTTTTCAAAATTCGCAAATTCATTTTTGAGGTTTGTGAGTTTTGGGCCACTGGTTGAATATGTAGTTTGCATAAAACAATAATTGAATTTAGGTTAAAGTAAGCCGGTCTTTATACAAAATAAATAGTATTCAGTGGTACTAAAAAGGTTCTCCTGAAGTAAGCTACCCTATTTATAAGAATTTCGAAAAAAATCTGTTTCCAGAATGAGTAGGTACGTCAAGTACTTATGCTATTACAATATGTAACTAAAGTTATGGTGCATTCTGTATTTCAGTCCAAAATCTGTTACATCTGTGCATAATATTTTAATTGTAATAGTATTCAACTTACTGGATCATGGAACAAAAGATTTTTTTAATTCGCAAATTTCAGAAGGGCACTTTTCACAAGGACTACATTTGTAGTACCACTAGATTGAAGATTTACATAAAGGATATCTTACAAGCTATGAATGGAATTAAATTTGGTAAGAATTACTCGCACAGATAAAAAATTTGAAAAAATTCTTTAGGTCCGTGGTCAGTGGATTGAGTACTTACAATATATCATTAAAATATAAGCACGAAATTGTGAATTTACCAAGCATATTTGGCTGTATGTGCGGTTACTTGTCGTCAACTAATGGTTGTTAGTGGACAGTGGAGACTACTGACTACAGACTACACCACAGGCAATTAAACTGTAATGTAAATTAAAATTTATCTTTCCTATGTTTTTTACCTTCCGCTTACCTGTAAAGGAAGGTATTGGAATCATGCAAAAAATCGGGTAGTGAGTTTTTAGTGGATGAGCACGATTTAGGATCCTTACAACTCATTTTTGATAGTTTCCCGATGATGTCTGTATGTATGTGTGTATGTGTGTGCGTGTGCGCGTGTGTGTGTGTGTGTGTGTGTGTGTGTATGTGTGTGGTCCGGGCCGATGCCGGATGTCACATAACTCAAATACGAATTACCCAAAAATTTTTATATTTGGTATTTTACAATTGTATACGAATAGGAAGAGCTTATTAGATTTTGGTACAAATATCTTCACCGGAAGTGATATTTTTTGAAGATTGAAAAGATTAAGTGTCAAAAATTTCTATAAATTTGGATAAATATAGTATTTATTTGTAATAAGAATAAGAGGAAAAGTTATTTGCAATTTACGTTATAAAAAAATTGTCTTTATCTGGTAGCATTAAAGAACTGCAGTAAAATTTAAAAAATAAATTTATCAAATAAAACGTTGATATCTTGTAATCCATGATCGGTTGATTTTTGTTTCTGCGTAAAAAATATTGACAGGTGAGACGGGTGACAAGTTGGCATACTAGCGCTATATAAGTCCTAAGTAAGATATTAAATGTAGTAATTGAACGGAGGATGGCTTCAACACAGCAGAGTTTTCCTGTGAATGAATCTTTTTATTCAGGTGATGCAAATTTCTGTGTTTGAATATTTGAGATTTTTATTTGTATATTTTAAATGGGCACCGGATTGCACGTATACATTTCTGTTTAAAGTCTATAGATATGGCGGAAGGTTGTGTGATGGCCACGTCAGATTTTTTTAAATTAATAAAATGAGAGTTACAGAAAACCAAATGGAATATAAGTTGGTTACAAGGTAATGTATTTTTTACAAACAACAAAGTAAAAGATATTCCAAGATAGTAAAATGTTTCGCAATAATTTCGTCGTAAATCTAACACTCCTGAGGTTCGCGAGTTGAATTCGCGCTGCACATTGCATATCTTTGTTTATGATTCATTTGCAAGCGGTACCTCTTTAATGACAACACATCCAGCCGTAAATACAGTGTTTTGTTATATTTGCCGGATGCCGCCAAGAAAAACTGACTGACAATATAATTATACACAGCTTGACTTCTTCTCTATATTCAACGCTGATAATCTCGCAATTGTCCTACTGGAATTATTATGAAGCAGGCTGTGGATTGTGGTTGTTTAGTTCTTGAGTCGTTCAGTTGTTTCTCTGCGTCTGGGTTTTGTTATTTTTACACGAGAGCCTCTTGCGTTTGTTTAACAAAAGAGAGGTTTCCACGCAGAAATAAAAGGAGCTCTGGCTTTTGTCTTATTTTATGTTTGGAAGAGATCGTGCAACAAATATATTCTTTTCTGTACTTAGTTCCACACTGTTGTATCAAAATGACACGAAGTTTCACAACTTAGGACAAAAAATTAAAGTGTACCTATATACTGTACGACGTGCTGATCATGAAACAAGAATTTTTTTAAATTCGCTAAAAATTGCATCGTATTTCAAGCAGTGAATGAGTGAAAGCATGAATCTCTTGGTACAAGTTGGAAAAAAATTGATGTTCCATTTTCCCCTTTTCTAAATTTAAAGGCCGATATCTCAAAAACTAAGCGAGGAATCAAACTCTAGGCTGCAGCATTGTATTTCTAACACATAAATTAACCTATAAACAAATTTTTAGAATTTTGAAATTTTTTACGTCCCAAAAACCGACCAGTCTCGATTTCTCAAACATGGTTCAATATATCGACTTAATTTATTCACCAATGAATTCCTCGCGCCGAATTACATATGTGTACCAATTTTCAGCTCAAAATTCCGACGGGTACAACATTTATCCAACATTGTTGATTTTAGAAAAAATCGTAAGGGGTACCCCTTCAAAAATGAGAAAACCGTGATAAATCTTGTACCCATCGGAATTTTGAGCTGAAATTTGGTACACATATGTAATTCGGCGCGAGGTATTCATTGGTGAATAATTTAAGTCGATATATTGAACCATTTTTGAGAAATCGAGAGTGGTTGGTTTTTGGGTGGTCAAAAATTTTCAAAATTCTGAAAATTTGGTTATAGGTAAATTTAAGTGTTAGAAATACAATGCTGCAGACTAGAGTTTGATTTCTCGTTTAGTTTTTGAGATATCGGCCTATAAAATTGAAAAAAGGGGAAAACGGAACATCAATTTTTTTCCAACTTGTACGAAGAGATTCATCTACACTTTTTTAAATATATTTAAGTAATAGATATAATATTATTATTAAACTGTAATTAAAAGAGTAGGGAGGTCTTGTGCTGGCCACATCAGATTTTTTTTAGTTGTCATTGATGTTTTTTTATTTTTCAAAATCAATTATATTTTACCTTTTGGCTGCGCGCCTGCCCTGTATTATACTTCGTGCAAAATAAGTTGCTGCTGGAAAATATATAAAATTTTCTTGTTTGGGATGGTGAGAAATTAAATTGTTTCTTCTCACATTAACATTGAAATGAATTTCTGGCAGAAGACATCAAGTTAGAAAATTAGTTTAATGAATAAATTAACTGTAATAATAATTCATATTTAAACAAGTTGCGAATTTAATTATTTCTGTTGCACTGTGTATGAATAGAAGAAATATGCGCTTAATTTATTACAAAGAAAAGGTGTTAGCATAACATTAGAGTTTTGCTATCAGGTTGAAATCTTAGATGTAATATGCTGGTTGTTGTCAGACACATGTAATCAAAAGTGGAATAATATAAATAGTCATAATAAAAGACTTCATGCATTATTCATCGAGCCCTTTTGATGAATTTCCTCTAGACGTTAATGTTTCAACAAGTGTATCTAATCAAAAATATTTCCAGAATTAAAATTTTCCATTCATTTGCTTAATCTTTATTTTAATTATAGTAAATTAGCATTTTTATTTGCATAATTAAATTTGAAGCCAAACAAACAAATGCGTGGAATAATGAATTAGGAATTACGAATATTTTAGAATACAACTCTATTATCTACATTTAAAAGGCACATCTATTACCACGAAATTCAAAGCAAAAAAACATGTAAGAATTTTGTGGACATTCTTATATTTTATTTAACATGTACTTAAAGTAGGTATGTGCTTACACGACAATATAATGATATTATTATAACAGTTTGCAGAATTTTGTTATAAATTAATATTGCCAAATGAATTATTGTACATATTTTTTCCAAAAAAAATATACCTGATTAACGTAGGTAATCTATTTTATACGAAAAATAGTAGATTACGATATCTACATGTTCGTTTACCCATATTGCCCAAGATACGAGCGAAGCGAGTGTTCTAAGAGTATCAAATGTAAATAGACACTTTACGAACAAGTTTCATACACTATTTTTGCAATATGATAAGTTATTTCCTTATTAAAAATTATTCAGACGATATGTGTTGTAATTAAAATAAACTTTTTCTATGACAAAAACAAAAATATCAAAAAATTTCCTATCTCTGTATGTTAAACTGACATTTAATATTTTTACTTCCTTGTACGAAGTAAGGAAGTATTGTAATCGCGAAAAATTTCGGTTCTCAGATTTTGACGGAAATATCCGTTTTGACCTTTTCTGAATCCATTATGACTAGTTTCGACGTGACGTCTGTACGTACGTACGTACGTACGTACGTACGTACGTACGTACGGACGGACGGACGTATGTGTGTCGCATAACTCAAATACGGTTAGACGTAGAAAGTTGAAATTTTGTATTTAGGACTGTTATAGCATCTAGTTGTGCACCTCCTATTTTTGGTTTCAGTCTACAAACCGGAAGTAGTACTTTTTAAAAATATTTCGATAAATATTTAATTTTAGACAATTTTTTTTATTTTAAATGAAAGATTATGTGATTATTACCTACAATCGGTATTTTATAAATATTTTTGTATCTGCTATCATTTAAAAATAATTAAAGTTTATATTTATAATTTATAGTATTTCGGTATCTTGTAGTCCATGATCGATTAACATTTGTTACTACGTAAAATTTAAATGATTATGACATGACAGTGACAATAGTAAAATATGCTTTATATCTTCTTCTGCAGTTTAAATAAAATGACTAAAATATATTTGTGAGTATACTAGTATAATAAGTTAAAAGAATTTTTAATATTATTTTACATTTTAGTTATTAAGAAAAGTATGAACACACAAGGCGTACAAGGAAGTCATGTGGTGTCCACGTCAGATTTTTTTAAAGAAAATATAAGCAATACCAATGAGTGTAAACGCGACGAACCGTTACTTGAAAAATAATATAATACTACAAACAAAATGTTTTTGCACAAAAATGATTTTTTTGGAACAGTTTACAAAAAACAATAGCTTTAAGTGCTCTGACAGTTTTAAAATGTCTACTTTTTACATGACATATTGCAAAAAAATAGTTTTCGTCTATTTCTAAACGTATAATTTATTATAATTTTTGTTAATTGATCCATGATCTGTATTTATTAATTAATTCAGTACCTAATTATTTATCATTCCTCGTGTTAATTGTAGTTCTTAATTTTCAATAATTTAATTGCAATTGTTCATATTGTGAAGCTTATGAGAGTCTATTGGATTTCGCGAGGAACTGTAAAATACTTTCTCTAGTTAGATAAAATAAAAAACACTGTTCATTTAGTATTTGGCCTGAAGCTTAAAAAGCTTTTATAAAATATTAAACATACCACCAACAAAGAGACCTTTCGCCAAAATGAGCAATATTTTAAATTAAAATCGTATTGTTTGAAAGTAGGTAAAAGTTCAAATGATGTAACAACAACACTTGACGTCAATATTTAATGTCTTATTAAAATCACCCATTTGTCTTCTAAATTTATGGTCTAAAAACAAAATTTACGATGCATTTATAAAATTCAGCGCCGAGTCCAGATACCAGATGGCATATTTGTCGCTTTTATTGTAAGACAAGAATGTCAGAATTCCTGAAATTTGAATAATTCAAACAAAGCATTAGCATTAGCCGCCTTATTGCGTCACAATAAATTTTCGCAGAGTGTATAATCAAATATTCAACATTCAGTTGTTTTATAAACGTCTAGCGATGTTCAACTGTTGAAACACGGAACACATGAATAAAGAAGTCGGATTTGAATGACAGGGGGACACTGGAGTTCTTATTCGCTTAAACATATGTTCACCGGATTTTATACTGGCCCAAAGCTACAACTTCCGACCTCCTTGAATTAGTAATAAACCCTGCAACGATACAGCCAGTACCACACTTACAACTGCTTCCTTCAAAGGGATCAAACAGTGCGCAAAAGAAACTAATAATCTTGACAGTATTGACTTCGAAAATAAATACAATAATTTACTATGAACATGATTTTAATGTTGAATGTATTTTTATGTCTTCCTAGTTCGTGATTGCTGATTTATGTCATGAATACGAGGTACGTTATACAGGGTGTTTCATAACTTCAGGTACATACGTTAAGGGTATATGTTGTTTGATATGCTGATTACGAATAAAATAGAATTTTTCTTAAAATCGCAAAATTAATTTCCATGTTTTCCAGTCAAAAAATTTTCGTAGCCAATGCCACTGGGTGGAGTAATTATTGTTTCATTAAAAACAATTAAATTTCGTTTGTTATTTTACTAATATTATGTAATTTAAGATGTTCATTACCTACTTCTATTGTTTGTATTTAATAGGAAAACGAATCCAGTGCAGTACCTACTACAAAAAATGTTTGAGGCAAACAACCCTTAACTTTAAAAAAAAATTCTTTTAGATTCGTAATCAGCGTATCAAACAACATATACCATTAACGTATGTACTCGAAGTTATGAAGCACCCTGTATAATAATATTCGATGATAGTGTATAAATTAATAATAATGGAAATCTCTCATGAGAATGTAAATTTAGTATACGAGCCGCATGTGATTTAAATTAAATTAGAGAAGAATAATATGCCATGGATTATAATTGAATAATTAATTTTATGGAGTAAATTTTAAATGAAAGCTGTCTAGTTGAGAATGCCAAATTTATTTTTAGGATTTATAGAAAAATATAGAATAAACGTATTAAAATATTCGTTGATAAAGTATACTATGTATTACCTATTGGTTATTACTACTTGTGTCTGAATTTCTGAACACTGATTCAATTCATTATTATGAATGAATATCTCTATAATGATTTGATTTCTTCTACCCGCTAACTATATAACTAACTGTTGAATCGAATAAATCTATTTAACAATACAACAGCAATTTTCTAATGATGTGCAGTAGTAATAATTATTTTGTAAAAGTGTTGATAGCATTCAAGTAATTAGTATAATAGAATCGAATTAATTTTTAATTTAAAATTACCTGATACGAGCGCAGTACATGTGGAGTGTAATAATTACTGTTTAGGAATTTTTACAGTTGTACGGAAGTAATGGAATTGATTCTTACCTGAAACAAAGAAAGAAGATATTAGATTACTTATTCAACATTTTATCCTATAATTACAATACATTCTGCATCACTCAATTTCTCAATTTAAGCATTTAGTTATTTAAAGGGCTGGTATTTTTCCATAGATTGAGGGAAATATTTGCCATTACGTTGCATCGTAAGTTATCACAACTAGAGTAAATGTCACTACCTACAAATGCCCAAGTAAATATAAGATTTTATTTTATTTCATAATATACTAGCGAACCCGGCTCGCGTTGCTACGCCTCCGACTCGAATTTAAAGGAATCTCGTTATAAGAATTCTAAATTATTACCATACCATACATGGTGGCAATTCTAACTACGTCCATGATACCATACCAAATTTGAACCAAATTGGTTACCGCCATTTTGTTTAAAGATGGCGGACTGATATTTTAGTTTGCTCGTGCAGTAAACTCTGAATTAGATAGCCGTCGATAACAATGCTATTTGACATCGTTATAAACATCAAATAAATAAATAAAACTTAATACTAACCAATACTAACAATCCGTAACTGTCTGTTTCAAAACACCTAGACCAACTGAATTCGAAATTCCTATTCAACAACTAATACATAGTAGTTTAATTAAATATCTGGTTATCTAATCTGTTTGTTATTTTGTTCAATTAAGTGACAAATCACTGTACATTTTCGTTAAGAAGATACAATTTTTTTTAAATATAATATAGCCTATGTCACCCGGGGATAGTGTAGCTTCCAAACGGTGAAAGAATTTTTCAAATCGGTGCAGTAGTTTCAGAGCCTATTCAATGCAAACAAACAAACAATCAAATCTTTCCTCTTTATTATATTAGTATAGAAGTATAGATACCTATTAGCCATTTATTTCATATTAGATATTATTGCTATAATTATCTGAATAAACTTTCATGAAATTATGATTAATTTTAAATTCCCACGCCGAAAATGAATAATGGGTCATATACAAGTGTAAAAATTTTGCATTTTGCATCAGAGGGTTAATTTAGATCGATATAAATACGACATTCTGTAACTATACTCTATTTCAGCTTAGAAAATAGTAGATGGCACTGTGAATGCAGTCCGTTCTACACCCAAACATTCTATTAGTTTAAACTTACCTATAGATGAATAAAAATTGTCAAAATAAAAAAGAAACACACGTTGTTTTACTATTTTCAGGTTATATAAACTTGAAATGTCAAACGGAAATGAAATCGCGAATCTCTCCAATGTTCGCTGATGTAAATCCACCTCTCGTCTCGACCAATCAGATTCAAGAATATCATCGTCCTATCTTACTCAACGCTATGTTCTAAGCTGACATCAAGTATACAATGAATAAGTGTCTCAATTCTCAATCCCTCTCGCATCCCCAATCCACAGTTGTAGTACCCGCCATGCACCAGCTCAGTCTTGGCACAGTTCAGCACCTAGCTTCACCACAGACCGTTTGAAAGTCATGACAGGACCGTCTCAAGGGGGGAGGGGGGTTGTGTGGACGCGGTGGACACCTGTTGTCTTCGCACAGGGCGCCACCACCGCCGCACTACCTGCGCACTTCGCAACATGCGCACTCGCCGAACAATAGCAACCAGCAGGGGCAAAGTGGACAGGTTGGCTGTCATTCAAGAGGAAGACTTTGAAAAGAGTATTGACGCTGAAATGTTGGAGGTTTTTTGCCAGACTGCAATTTTTGAACAGTTAATAATGCTGAAAAGGATGTTTAATTAAAGTAAAAGTCACATTTTTAGAATAACAAATACATTTTTGAATAGATAAAGATTATCTACCAATTTTTTTATATTCATGGCTAAACATTTATGAGTTTTTAAAAGTATTTTATCGCATATTTAAGGAGGTTCCCTAGACATTTTAAAAAATGTTCTAATGCAACCAAACTTTGAATTTATGTTGTCTGTCTCATAAAAATGATACCTGAATTTTTTGGAAATTTTTGACCACGTAGTTTGAACGAAATTAATTGTTAAATTTTAATATTTTACATGGGCTCTTATGGCTTTCCATTAATTTATTAAATAAAAAGATGTTAGAAATGTTCTATTTACTTAATTTTTGGTATATAAACGTATGCAAACACGGACATCAATTTCCCAAAATTTGAAGAAGGTTGACCACATAGTTGTAACAATATTGTTGTTGTTGTAAAAAAATCTTCAAGCATTTTTTGATTAGGTAGTGAATTAGAAATTATTGTAAAAATATATCACCGCAACTGAACGAATTGCAATATCAATTAACACCCGTTGATCGAATTTTGTTTTACATTAATAAAAATATTTTTATTAATTAAAGGCTGATATCTGAGTACGCCACTGCATGTGTAGGGAACCTCCTTAAAACAAAAAAATTTGAAAAGTGGCATTAGACGCACTTAAGGACAACCTTTAGCTATGTTAAAATATCTCATTTGTTTGAAAAATCGTAATATTGAAACAAGTTTTAATGGAAAAAACTGAATATCGTTCCTTGTACGAACACTACCGTTTAGCTAACCACACTGCCTGTACGTTATTTCAGTTAAAAACACTTGAAATTGAAATTTTGCAAACCGTCATAACTCGGTGTGTTTTTGACCAATTTGGACGAGTCAAGAAAGTTTCAAGTAACTTTAAGGGCATGTATGAGATCTTAGATGTAACTTATTTCAACCCCCTCAACCTCCTCTACGAAAAAAAATGTTTTTTGTGAAAAAAAAAGATCTGTATGGAACCGGAAAAAAATTCAAATCGATTTGAGCAATAAAGTTCAATCAATTTCCTGTAAATTCCATGAAAAACGAAGTGTGTACGATGTGTAGAAACAAAGTTATGCGTGTTTGAATAAAAAGAGTATTTTTGGTTCATAAGAAAAATCCAGTTCCGTACAGATCGCCAAAGTTGACGTTTTTTTCACAAATACAAATTACGGTGGATATGAATAAAAAAGTATTTGTTCTTGCTACAACAAGGTACTTGAAAATTAGTAAGTACCTCTGTACTGTAGTAAAGTAAAAGCAAAAATACCTTATTACTTTCTTCAAAATATAAACTGCAATTTGCAAATAAACTGAAGAAATATAAGCAAGAATGAAAGCAGACAGCACACATTGCATTCCATTTTGAAAAAGTGTCTCAGATAGACACCTAACAATTTAGCTGAGTCGGAATTTCAACAACTTCCTTATTTTAGTCTCGTAACTGGACTGTATCAATAAAAACAAATATTTTTTAACTTTAAATAAAATTAATACTTCACACATTAGAACGTGTTACACCTAAAAACATGTAAATTTCCTCATTTCTAATTTCAATATGAATTCACCGCGTCTACGGTGGTTTCATTCTAGTAAACCTATTGTGTATTACGTTACAAACACGACGTAGAACGTAGAGGTCTAGGTGCATGTGCTTCTGATAAAGTGTGAAGTAATTATTTTAATTGGCAGCGGTAGTTTGAACGCATTTATCTATTTACCGGAGCCCGTAACAATGATAGTGCATTGATAAACTTTCCAGTTCATTAAATATAACCTATATTGATATCTATAGCATAATTATAGCCATAAATAAAAATATGTCATGCTTATAAAAAAACCCAAGCAAGTTTTTGTGATAGCACGAAAATAATTTTTTGTGAAGGGTGGCGTATTAGTTTATGCATTTAAATTTTGATTCAGTTCTACCCAATTATAAGTATAAGTGCTAAATTAAGCAACGAATCCCAATTATAAGTGCGAACGTTGAGAGCTGGTTGGTTAAATTATACATTTACACTTATAATTGGCTAGGTCTGAATCTGAGCTTATAGTCTACGAAATTTTAAATTGTACAAGTATACCTATATTTTATTTTGACAATAAACGTACAACAGGATTTCCGCCAAATCCCAATTACAGAATGGTAAATGTTTTTATAGTGGAATCCAACCACTTCGTATTGCTGCAGTCAGAATCTCAATCCGTGCGACAATCGGAAAGATTCTTATGGAACCACGATTACATTTAAAACGATCAAGCTCTCAGCTTTGCAGCGACCGAGTGCGATTTAATTGCAAGTTTTTGAAACTTAAGGCTCCTTTCGAATGAGCGTAGTGTAGTTACTTATTAAATTTATAACTCGCCCATTTCGATTACTTTATGAACCAAATTTTGGTAACAGCTGTATGTATTGTCTTTTTCGATTTTCCGAACTTGTTTTGAATAATGGAAAGTCTAGAAAACCATCAAAATTCGTAGTTTACCAATAACTTTTTTGTCGATTGGCATATTTTTTTCAAAAAAATTACACATGTATCTGCTGTAGTGTCTCAACAGCGGTACATCGCTATTTTTCAAGAAACGTCCCTCATTTTAAATTTAAAAAATAATCAAATTTTGGATTTTAATTTTTTTTACACGTCATCATCATGAATTAAGCCCGCACAGCTACTGCCTTAACTAAACACATAACTGCACAAAAATAAATCAAAAACATCAAACGCTAACTGTTTCAACTCTTATTTATTTAATTTTGTTGTAGTAAACAAAATAAAAGAATTTTGTACTCCAGAAATTGGTTACTGCATAGGTACTGCATAGCAGGTTTAATAAATAATTTCAAAGAATACAGTTTTGAAATATGCATCGTATATGTTCATTAATAATTTTTGCTAATGCTGTCTGTAACTGGTACTTAGTCCCATATTAATAGGTTATTATGTAGTCATAATATGTCATAAAAGTTTAACAAACATATTAAAATAGATCTGTTTATTATACGCTACTCAAAAAATAAAACAAATAATAATTTTGTATTATTTACTAAAAACAAACTTAAATTTATAATAGAAAAACAAACTAAATTGTCGTGCGATCCATATTCCCACAAGAAAAAAAATCAATCCATAATAACTAAATATTTTATTCGGTTGCATATAATTGATAATTTGTCTACGGTAATGCGACAGTATGTAACATACTAGTAATTAAAATAAATGATTTATGAATATTTACAAAGTAATTGCTGGTCAGATATAATTTGCGGTGTTAAAATTATTTCAAGTACATAATAATAATAATAATTAATATAAACAATGTTACGTGCGGCACAGCGTGCTGGTATAATTACAAGCAAGCGGCACACGAATCTCTAATCAGAAATCTTTTACTTCTACAGGTATAGAAACTATTGGCCGCCTTGTTCCCAAGTTAATTAAGATCTGTAGCAAAGCAAATGAGAAGAAGAAATGGAATATTATTTATTCAGTTATTCGTAGATGTGAGAAATATCGATAGTTAAGGTGTGAACTAATTGCTTATTTTATATCAAGGGTATTAAGAAGATGTTTATGTCAATAAATTTATAAAGCCAAGAATCGTCGGTTTGAGAATTTGTAAATTGTCCTACATACCATATTTTACCTTAACATTTCAAATTGTATTACTAATATTTTTTGTATTCTAGAGACGGACAAAAAAATTGTTAGTTTTAATGAAAATAGTAATTATTTTTATAATGCTCTAGGGTCTAAAATATTACCTACATCTAGTATCGAAGGCATAAATATATAATGTCTACATGGTAGGTTATGGTGATATGTTTTGATTAATTTTACAAGAAATTATTTAATTTAAATGCGAAACAAGTCTTATAAAATGAGTTCTTTGTACTATTTTTTCTATTTGGTGTTCTTTTAATATTAAAAATTTAAATTATACTGCCATACACAAATCGATTTAGAGAAATTTATTGCTATTTATTTAACTGTCACTGTCACTGTAAATGTATATAATTACTGAACTATTCTAGGAGATAAGTGTAGACATTATTGAACTTATATGTTTTCTATTACTAGGTTCATTTATTTTATTGAATAAAAAACTAATTAATTAAACAAATCAGATTTAGATGTTATATTTAAATTTGTCCGTTCTGAAGTTTGACGTTTGATAACTGAAGGAAATATCATCTGATACTACCAATACCAACCTTCTAAAAAAATATGTTGCGTGTCACAAAGTGAGTCTTAGCGAAATTCAGTTGCGTTTCACAAAGATAACGCCAAATAAAAAAATGGATTATATTTGAATCGCAATAGAATAATGGATGTTTGTTATTTATTGGTCTTCTTAAGCTATGCATCCATCTTTTATTGAAGTCTGGTTACAATGATTTTAAACACATTTTCCACTCGTACTATTCAATTTGTATCTTCCCAGGCAATGCAACCCATATGGTTTCAGCTGTGTTATAATAAAGAAAATATCATTTCAACTTCAACTTCTAATCTGCCCTTTAGTCATGTCTATTTACAGTGGAATCTTTTATTTAAGTCTTAAACACCTTGGCCAAAAACGGAAACAAAAATCAACGTAAACATTTGGTTACAAGAACCAATAAAAGGATTCGATGAATCCAATAGTCAAAAGACAGAGAATCATTTAACAAAATTTTGCACTTTTGTTCAGCAATAGAATTGTGGATGTTATTATAGAGGAATCACACCAATCGGAACCAATGTTGGATAATAACATCTATTGAGATAAAATAACTTTTAAAAATAATGAACAAATGTAATGATTAATATTGTAATGTTAAATTTGAATGAAAAGAGTGTTTGAAAATTGCGGACAAAAGAACAGAACAGCAGAAAAGCTAATCAATATAAAATCTAAGACGGCCATGAAGTAAACAAAGCAAGCGATACAGTGCACAGCACACTTTAAATTTCGATCACGTTGTTCCATTGCAAGACAGATCGCATGCAAAACAGAATGCAAGCAAGCAAGAAGTCGAGCGAGTGGCGGGGGAGGAGGGGAGGAGACTAAATAATAATAAAGAAAAAAACGACTGTCGTTGCTGGCGTGCATGTTGCCTTGAGAATGGCATAAATTTTAAATTCACCGTCCGTTTTACTCGAATTCATGTACCATTATCAGACATTGCGTGACACACACGTGCACGCATATCATACCTGCACGTCATACGTCAAACAATCGAATAACGAAAAATGTATGCCTGCTCGCCATTCGCCAGTGGAAAAACTGCAGATTTCCAACAACTGAATTGCGATAAAGAAAAAGCAAAAAGCAAAAAGCTCTCCAAGCCGCACCGCAGCAATTTCGCCAATTGGAATCTCGTATGGGATTATCAACACAACTTATGCTTTTATTACTTATTTATTTTATGCCTTTGCCACTTTTTATAAGTGCACTTGCTAAATTCAATTGAAATATTGCAGTAGGTTACACACAGTACGTATCTATATTGGTAGTTTTGTAAATTAAATCAAGGTACATAATAATGTAGAACGAATGTAAACGACATACTACAAAATTTGACATACTGTTTGCAATATTGTATTCCATACCTAGAGAATAGAAAAGTTTTCTTTTTCTTCCATTTACACATCTGTCTCTAAAACCAAGACCAAAATGAGTAATTCGCTCAGTCAATTCTTAACTTCAAAAGTTCCCAGAAATTTCAGAGCATTACGAAATTACTATGGTAATCAAGACATAACATTTACTTTTTCAATAAAAGTTCATTCATTTCAGGTCATAGTTACACTACCGAAAAAACCATAACAAAATTTGAATCGTCAAAATTGCATTAAATGTAGGCATATTAAGCCTTGTTCACACGAGGATTCTATCAAGATTCTGAATCCTGGAATAGAAGAAGTTTCAAAATTCTGAATTCATGGTTTTGAAGCAATCAATAAATTATAAATTCTTTTCCAAGACTCATTGAAGATTCAATTTAGCGGCACTGCAATTAAACAGATAATTCTGACTAGCAAAAAGAAATCTTCTTTTCCAGGATTCAGAATCTTGGTAGAATTTTCAAAGAATCCTCGGGCGAACAGGGCTTTACATGTAATACCTAAAAACCTTACTAATAGGTACCTATGCTCTTATTTAGTAAAAAAAACTTAGGTAATTAAATTACTGTCAAAATAAATGAAAAATAGTTGATGCACATTTGCAGTTTTCTTTTGATTTTGATGGCAACCATTCAACAGGATTAACTCCAAATTACAGAATGGTAGATATTATTATAGTGGAATCCAACCACTCGGACCAGTGGTATTATGCATGCTAGGCAAATCCTCTACCACTGAGCTATCCACTGGCCAATCAATAAAAAATTTTAAACGTGAACTAGACGAATAACTAAAGTCGTCCTTACGTTCATAGTAAATCTAAAAACCTTTTTAAGATTTGTCATCAATCCTCATTCCAAATTCTAAGAACAATATATTGTAAAAAAATATCGTTGAGAAAAATATTATTGTAATAACACAACAAACAAGAAGTAAATAAACTGAAACCTGTAACGAAAGTAATTTGTCTTAAACTGATACGTAGGCAAATTAAGACAGAAACTGTAAAATTTGATTTTAATATCATTACAAAATAGTGCAATACCATCACAATTTATCGTCATGTGGATATTCCCATATACTCTTCAAGATTAGTTGTAAGATTTTCCGTTTAATTTTCTTCGTATTAGAAAAGCAATCTGACTGAAGCTCAGAGAAAATGACGCAACTCAAGCTACAAGAAAAGCAGTAGAATGTAAGGAAACCAAATTAAAATTAGTAAAAAGTCTTCGTGTTTGTGTACTTGCAAAGCAAGACAGTCTCATTCCACGGACTATACCAAAGCGGAGGGAAACTTCCCGAACCGAGTGTACCGTTCCCGCCCATATTGCTTGCATAGACTCACGATGTAGCACAGAAAAGAATAATTCAGAAACGCCCAATGGACATATATACCTTTCCAAGGAGCGCGCCGCGCGAAAGCCGGCCGTACGACGCCTGTCCCACGGCCGCAATTCGCCTGCGATGACTTGTGACGGACTTTACGTATATATTTTGAGGTTTTGAAATTGCTTTTAGGCAATTCCAACCGCCGCTGCGGAACCAAGACGAGGAGGTTTATCGCGGGACCGTCACATCATCAACAAAAACAAATTAAACATTTTTCAAACGACAACCACGAACTGAGGAGATGATCTCTTCTTACCTTAAGTTCACTTAGGTAATCTTTAATAATTTGTCAAACTTATTCTGCAATCTTTTGTAAAATTCTGCTTATATTAGTGATGCGTCGAGACGAGACGAGACGATATTTTTCTTTTCTCGTCTCGTCTCGAATTTGAAAATTTTGTTCTCGTCTCGATTATTGTTATTTCGTCTCAATCCCGATCTCGTCTCGATTTCTCGACCATTTTTCTCCGATTGACGTTAAAAGTGCTACTTTTGATAGCTGACATTCCGTGAAATGTCACTTTTGTGTCTAGGTAATTAAATTATTTTTTCAATACCTCCACCGAAAACGCCGCATTTCGTCTCTATTACTAGGGACGAAAATGAGGAACTTCTGACCGGTCAGTACCTTTCCCACCTAGAGAGGAGAAGTACTTTTCCTCCCGCTTAATGCGGAATTCCAGTTAGCCTTTCCTCCCTAAGGAGTAAAAGTATATCTCACTTTCATCCCTAATAATAATAGTTATTTACTTTACAAGTGGGCAAAGTAAGGAATTACCCACGAGGGAAATTTTCTCGAGTGGGTCATTCCTTTTTGCCCACGTGTGAAGTATAACGTTTTATCCAACACCTCTTCATAACTGCTTAAATATTTTTAAAACATTAAGTTTCAACCTAAAACATCGTTTCTATGGTGACTTCCAACAAGCAAAGTAACAATTTACCCACAAGTGGGTATAATTTAGATCAAAGCCACTTGTGGGTAATTTTTTACTTTGCTTGTTTAAAATCACCATAGTTATGATGCTTTTATTAAGAGGTGTTGGATAAAAAAATTAATCTAATAATTTTACATGGTCAAAGCCAGTAAAATGATAGATATATGTTGACAGGTTGACTTGACAATTTAGTTTAGTTTGACTATGACAACAACAAATAGGCGAATTGGTGGAAAAAAAATTAAAAATTGTTGAATAAAGTAAATAATTTTAAACATTCGAGAAATCTTGACGAAAACTTTTTAATTATAGAAAAACAGTACAACAAACATAGATGCAAACAAACTTGACATGTAGAAAGAATTTTGATTAAAAATTGTAATATCAATATAAATTAAATCAATTAATAAAAAATTATTATTACTGGAACAGATTTTTAACGGTCTGCAATTGTTTATTTTCTAGTAACCAATTGAAGTCCAAATAGCCTCCTTTTAGTACCGATCATAGAAAAATATGTTTAAATTTTTGATTGCAAAATATTGAAGTGATTGGTTAAATTTTCCATAGTAAGGTAAACTCCCATTTTTATCATTTGGCCTTTCAGTTGGCGACAATGGTTTAATAATCACCATGACTAAAAACGAACTGTTACATGTACGTTTATGAATACGTGTTTAAAAAGAGACGAAAAATCGGCTTTAGAATTTGAAACAAAGGAATTTCCTATGAAAGGCCTATTAGTAAGTTACGTTCGTGTTTTCGATTTGCTTCGATTAAGACCACCTATTAGGTATTGTCAACGGCTGAAAAGTATCAGCAAATCGGTACGCGTGCGTTTTCTTATTTTCAAAGGCTTATCTGAACGCTGGTCTTTATGGTCCTTATCTTTCTCATTTTTAAGAGAACAAATTCTAGCCTAAATATTTTCTTATCAAAAATACCGCGAATATGTTGGGTTAAGCGCGAAATGTACCAGTATAAAAACAGGACAAACAGTGCTATACCATTTGTAAAATATTGAATCTTATACTAATATAAGAACATTGGTACTTTTTATAACATATTATCAAATTTTGCCATAGTATTGTTTAAAAAAATGCCGGATTTAACAAAAAAGTACTATACACTATACAAATGTTTAAGTTCGGGAAGTTTAAATTAAAAAATCTGCTGTGGCCAGCACACGACCTCTCGCCTAATTCTGCTTATTCTACTAATATAATAAATAGTTTTACTCGCATTTTAATAGTTTCATGTTCATGTAATATTGTAAACGATAATGTAAACCAAGATGCAAGCAATAGATGTCAACTGTACTGTCACTGTCATAATAATTCAAATTTTGTGTAGAAACAAATTTCATATCATGGACAACAAGATATCATCTCAAAAACGTGTAATTCGTATTGTAGAGTCTAAAACGTGCTTAACTCGAAAATTTTGACACAATACCTCTCTTACAGAATATGAGGTGAGAGGTAAAAATTATTAAAATGAATACGTCGCACTGTAGTTATACTTTTAAACAACAAATAAATGTTATGTTATTACAATAACATTTTGAATAATTATTGTAATATAATATTGAAAATTAAAAATGCAATCATAGTTCATATACTTATGTGAATATAGAGGTTGCTCGCCTACAAACTGCTTGTGAACGAGGAAAAAGGTTCTCAAGTCTTCTTAAGCAAGCCATGGAATTCTTTTTACATTTTACCCCCTTACCCCCTTAAGAAATGTATTATTGTGGTAATGCAGCTGTCCAGAGCCAGTCATAATTCTTTATAAAATAACTTTTTGTTTGGTAAATCCACTCATATTTGCAATTTATATTACGGTACGAAATAAACAAATAGATAATACATATTCATGATGTAGCTCGACTCGTCGTGTTAGAACATCAATATATAATTTTAATGTCAAGGAAACTAGCCGCACTCACACGGTTTACGGTTTGGTATATACATGTAAAAGCTGCCTAAATATTTAATTTTTCTTGTCTTTGTAGATAAATTCTGCTTGTAATGTAACAATAAAAATATAACATGAAATATTCAGCAATTTTACCTGTAATATTACCCGTAGTTGTCGTTGATGCATTATTAATTGAGTATGTGGTACAGTATTTCACTTTATTGTAGACAGGACAATATTTCTAATTTAATTGTTTCCTTTTGTTTTCAAATTAAATTAAAATAATTTTTTTGTAATTATTACTAGTACAAATCATTTGAAAACCTTTGTTAAACGACTGTAGTTCTGACAACTCAGGTTTAAACCCGAGTATTTGTACATGTACATAGGATATACACTATACAGGTAATTCATAATATCGTGCATATATTATAATAGCATATTCATACTCGACTTACTGATCATCATAATATACAGAATGTTCCACAACTTAGGACAAAAAATTAAAGGATATAAATACTGTACGACGTGCTGATCATGATCATGAAACAAAAAGATTTTTTTTAAATTCGCAAAGTTAAGGGTAGTATACTTGACGTGTACATTTTAAGTAATTATCACTGTTTTGATAGTATATTTGATCATTTGACATTTATTAGTATTAGATATTATGTAAACAATTACTTTCATTGTAGAAGATTTGAAAAAAAATATAAAAATAACTACCGATCAGTTGCAAAAAAATGTTTGCTTGAAATACGATGCATTTTTTTGCGAATTAAAAAAAAACTTTTTGTTTCATGATCAGCACGTCGTACAGAATGTACTACCCTTTAATTTTTTGTCTTATGTTCTGAAACATTCTGTAGAACAAAAAGAATTTTTTAAATTCGTGAATTTATTTATGAATAGTTATGAGTATATTTTTGATACCAGTGGATTGAATATTGCATAATGTATCTGACTTACTACGAATGGAATTAAATTAAATTTAAATTAATTACTCAATTACTTGTACAGTTAAAATGACATTAATCCAAGAAATTCTATATGGAAGCAGTAACCCAAAACTTCTTGATTAAAAAACCTGAAAATTAAAATTGATAATTGATTCATTGATATTGAGTTTCAAAACAGCGAATTTATTTTTTCCAAGATTTAGAATCCTCAAAGAATAATTCAGTAAAGTAAACTATAGGCATTTGAAAGTTAAATTCCTTTACAGAATAGGGAATAAGTAACCAGTTTGATGTATTATAAACTATTCCAACAACAAATGATAGTAGTTTCTAGGACAGCAGTCCCACCTAGCCATATCTGCCCAAATTACAAATGACTTGGGAACACTACTGCATCACAGAGCGCTGTGGAACAGAAAACAAACGGCGCAGCGTTTATTATTCATCTGTCTACACCCACTTGGATGTACGCACGCCGCGGAATACATTAGCTGGGCAGGCCGGCGGCGGCGGCGGTGGAGGCGGCGGCCGGGGGAATTGATTTACGTCGCGAACACACGACATTCCTCTCGGATGTGCCACCCCCTGGAACACCGCCTCCAGAACTACTCAAAAACGGATTATTTATATGGCTTTTCCTTAGAACCAAAGAGGTGACTGGACTGAGCACGGAAAATCTAGAAAGGGGTCCACTTATTTGCCCAAACTGTTTTAAAGTGGATTGTTCTGACTACAAAGTCGAACGAAGCCGCAGCGCAGATTTGTGCGGCTATGACTGACTTCGTTGACGCGTTCGATTCACGTTTGACATGACAGTTGACATCTTAAATCATAATAATATTTAAACTTTAATTCAGTTTAAAATTATAATATATTGTATTACATGAGGTAATTACTTGAATTTTTCATTTCACATTCACATGATGTCAAAATATTATTATTATTTCATATTGTAACAACCTTACAAACAAAATTACTAAGAAATAGGACATTTATCAATGGTTGGTATGACTTTGAAGGTTTGTGTGTCAAAAAAGTTAAATAAAATCCTAGTCGTGGCTTCGTTCGACTATGAATTTATTGAATCCGCATGTGACTCTCTATTATGATTGGTCGCCAAGTAGCTCGAGTATTTATTCTTATAACCTGTCATTTCACCAAACGAAGTTTATCTTACATGGGTATTTGACCGAACTGCTATTTGACCAAACTGGTATTTTACCAATCTGAAACGCTGTCAAACCAAAACGTTATTTAACCAAATCGTCATTTGACCAAATTGCCAAAGCGACAGACGGTATATTCCTAAACCTGAACTACAATTTTAATACTTCAGTAGGAAACACAATGAAAATGCGTCCGAAAATAGATTGTGCTTCTTCTGAATAAGTAGGTATACAAGAATAATTTCTAATGTCTAAATGATAACATCTTAAAACACCTAATTTCGCAAACCGCATTTCTATATCTTATTATATCTCAATTTATCACATTTTCCAATTCTCAACTTTGAAGCCTCATTCACAGAAGCATTTAGTTTTAAAGTTTAGATTTATGTTTGTATAAAATTTTTGAATACATCTTACTAAATAGTGCTTGAAAGTGGGAAGAAAAGCTGATTTTATTATTTAGTTGAAGTTCAGTAAAAGCATCAGGAGTCAGATATATTAGAGCCATTACTTAATTTTATTTTCGACTAATCCGCAATTAAAATAAAATTTAAAGAGCAGTTAAGCATTTAGTTTTCTAATTAGATTGTCATTTATGAAGACCAAAAGAACAACAATGAAAGTTAAATTGCCCGAAATTCTAAATTTAGAAGCAGTCATTCAAGATAAAATGATCATAGACGATCTCCAAATTCATCCAGTAAGCAGATGACGGAACGCTATTAGCAACAGTGGCCCAAATAGTCCAATAATTGCATAAAATGCTCCAAAATAAAAGATAATAATTCAATAACGAGAAAACAATCAAGTCATCATAGTAAAAACATCTGAACCAATTTGTGCGATCATCACTTGTCTGGCGATTAGTCGTCAATAGGATGAACTTTCTCACAGCGCACTGGGTCAATTACCCACACTATTACCAACGGAATGGGTCTAAAAAACCCCAAATTAAATAATGCCTCCAATTAAGGGGCCGTCTACTCATAGTGCATTAGTAGTAGAGTAATTACTTCTTATAATATTTACTATTTTTATTAGTTTCTCAACGTAACAAATTTTGGTCATAGTTCGTATCTCCCTTTTCGACTTTCCACACTTGTTTTGAATGATGGATAGTCTAGAAACAATTTCGATTGAAATATTAGAATATATTTTATGATATATTACCTTTTCATCGAATCGGTTAGATTCTTTCAATATACGTACTGTCCGTACAGCCAGAGTTAACCGGAGCGGTAACGGAGAGAAAGAATGTGCCTAAGTCAAAGTTCGTCAACTTATTACTTGTGTCAACGCAACTGAGCCAAGAGAAAAACTGAGCTGGGCGACTTCTTTATAGGTACACTATTTCAAGGTAGCGAAGCGGTTTCTGCCAAAAATTTGCTGATAGTCTATGTCCGCTCGATTAATATTGTTTACCAATTTAAAATTCCTAACCCTGGCCATCTCTTAGGCCTCATTTCCACCGACTGTTTTAATGCTTAAGAACTATGTTTAATGCATAAGTACTAAGAGCAACGCATAAGAACAAAACTTTGCAAACTCCAAAAATAAGGCGTAATGCACAAGCATAATGATTGACATGTGTCATATTTATTATTTATTTCGAGTTGTCAATTTCTGCCTGTTTCTAAATATAAAAATGAATACTTTACTTACAAAATTAACTGTTCTTCCATTCCTTAATATCTCAAAAATGCTGGTATGATTAAATTACAAAATTCGACAACAAATGTCATCTCTGTCGAATTAGTCCTTAAACAAAATAGGTGGAAATGGCCACCTAATTAATAATCACTATGCATTACGCTTTACGCACTAATAATTATGCATTAAGCACTAAAACGTGTCAAAAAAATTTATATGACATAACCTAAAATAGCCTGAAATCTTACGTTCCTTCATAAAAAAAACCAAATATCAATAATTATCAAAGTAGCGGCAACATCAGATAACAAATACAGGGTGTCTCAAAAAATGTATTCACACTTTAACTTTCGTGATGTTAGCGAAACTCTTAGTGCGCGTTATCAGCGTTGTCTGAACAATAATGGTCATCAATTTGAACATTTACGAACATGATTCTTCAATTACATTTGTCTTCTATATTCGAATGTATTTCATTTCAATTTATGATAATACATAAATAATATTTTTCTCGTCATTCGAAATGTGAGTACATTTTTTGAGACGTCCTGTATAATCACGTTTCACTTCGGTTTGTGATGGTAAACTAACAACCAAGAACGAGTTGACAGCTGGTGATCGCTCACATCTACACCGATGACTCACAATATGTGGGGTTGCCACATCCAAGTTGAGTAAAAAAAAAGTTATAGAAGGAAAAAATATAGCCCTCTAAATCTAGAGCATTATGGTGGAACAAACTACTTTATAGATAGATAAATAATGCGTATTAACCATTAAGAGTAAGATGTCCGCCTTCTAGTTTATCACGCTTGCCAACATCATCGCAAAGTCCCAATCGTGTGTGGGATAGAACACATAGCGGCAGAAGAAAGAGGAGCGTCTAAAATATCTCACAGGTTAAATAATGATGTGTTGTACGGTTATGTTTAATTACTTTGTGAAGAACAAGGCCGGATCAACAGCGCCCTAACTTTTATTATCAAATAAAACAACCAGAAAAAAGGCATTCTTTCCACGGAATATTAAATTCGAGTACCTTTTGTCCACTCTTTAATTGTTAATTTTTTATTCGATTTTGTCCAGCAACCGTTAAGATAACAACGAAGATTTTGATTGGTTCAAACCTCGTAAGATTTTTATGTCTGATTTAGCAGAAATAATTTGTTCTAAATTAAATGTTAATGATAATAAAAGTTATCTGAAATGTGCTTAGGTCTTTTTTGTGTAAGCTGTGTGCGGTTGGCTTTTGTTTGAGGCCGACTTGATTCCGAGGACCGGACACGTGGCGGCTGCTTTTCATTTGTTACTTTTCGGAGAATTATTAATGAAGAAGAAATTCCGGACGAATTGAAATGTTACCGCTCGGCAATCGGACTGTAACGAACTTCAAAACGCGAATATGTTTGAAACTAGCAGCTAATGACGTTACGAGTAACTAGACCGGAATATTTGCCATTTCGGAACTATGCTCACCTCACTTCGTTGACAGAATTGAGGCAGTTACGTCAAGAATTATTAATGGTTTGATATAGATTCATTTAAGTTTTTATTATAATTGACCAAAAAAGGAATATTGATCCTTTTAAATCTACCTCAGGAGGATGGTTTAAAGTTTAGGTTAACTACATCTAATCGGAGGTAATATAACAAATGCAATGATTATCATCGGTGATAGTTGGTCGATGCAAATTCAATTTTCTGAAGACTAACGAATGCTATCACCTATGATTAATCATAGCTCGAGTTATATTTGGGAAGAATATAATAACGAATTAATCCAAAGCTATTTTTTCAATAGCTGTCAAAAACGTTTTAAATTCTATTATCTCTATCCTGACACATTTTAAGTCTAATTTTTGACAACAGCAATTTCAGATTGAGAAACTGACAGTTTGTAACTAATAAACAAAACATTTGACAAGTACAATGGTGATAAAAAATATCTTCGATTTGATAGCCTCTTACTGCCCTATTTCAGCCAATCAAATCAGTCAAATATGTATCACGTGATACCTGAATTATATATTCACGTTATTAATTTCATCCAGAAATTATTAAACTGTAGTTAACCGCACATAAATAGTAGCTAATAAATAGTCTTTTTTATATTTTTATAATCTACTTAAATCTTAGATATGGAGCAGGTAGCCGAATATGTTTGTGGTTCTGACGTCTGACACCTCAGGTTCAAATCCTTGTAGTCTTCCCATCAAATGCCTATGGCACACCGGTCGAGGACCATCGAGTAACTCCTCGATGAAACGAAAGAACGCACCCGTCCGCGATGGATTTCTATTTAATCGGTGACAAATACATCAAAGTTTTGCGCGAAATCAAATCCAAAGATACGTCTGAAATGAGATACATTCGTTTCATCGAGGAACAACTCGATTAAAATAGCGGCGCCCCTATTTTTCGTCGAGGACGGGGTGCGTTCTATCGTTTCATCGAGGAGTTACTCGATGGTCCTCGATGCTCCTCGACCGGTGTGCCATAGGCATTAGAACCATAAATGCACTTATGGACAAATATTATCTACATTATGTGAGGCTGCCACACCCAAGTTGGGTAAAAGGTCTGATTACGTATGCACGATCTTATAAAAAGTGGCTAGCTCTTTAGTATCTTCAGCAGCTTATCTGGAAGAACATTCGTCGTACACCGCGTAGTACACCTATAATTGTCAGAACCAACAAACGAGACCGCGAAACAAAATAGTAAAAAACAAACGAAAGAAAACAAAACAACAAAAGCGAAACATTCGCGACCAAATCGTTTTTGATTTATTCACAACAAAAGAATGAAGGCACAGTGCGATTTATATACCAGTTCTTCGTATGTATTTATTCCTTATACGAACAAGATCTCAACTCCCGTTGCACATAACCCAACTTGTGCACTGAGGCTGCGCATGCGCATCGCGCTGACAACGCGAGGATATAGAGACGTTTCGTCGTGTTGGCAATAACTTACGCTGACAAATGAGGTGTCAGGGTTGCCACTACTGTTTTTGAATACAAATACGAAATCTGGTGCGATTTGCAATTCACATTATGTTTTGATGCGGCTAGTTTTTGCCTGGCCGGCCAGATCGAACTGCCGATCAAAGGGGCCGATGAATTCGATTGTTTTTTCAGCTTGAAGTTTATTTCCTTTTGTCAACTGTTCTTAACCTAATTCCCGATTGGGTTTTCTTGTAGCCGACGACAAATCAGTGAAATTATTGATCGAGTAATTAAAGTTTTAAAGCTATGAATATTTAAAAACGACTTTTAATGTAAAATAAATCACCCTCTATCGTTTGGAACCACTCAATGTAATATTTAAAACACGCCATGTCAGTCTGACAGATATGCAGAACTCCTTTCCTAAAATACGAATTCATTCCAAAGTGAACTGTACTCGTAAAATTATTTATACGCTCGTAAACAAAAGACCATGCGTGCAGGAATTTTTTTACGATCACATTAAAATTTAAATATTTTTATTAAGTTATATCTACATTATTTCCTCTTTGTACGGACATGACAGGAACATATTGTTTATACATGTATGAATAATAATCTCACACTGGCAATTAAAACGGATAGATCGGACGTCCACGAATTGCTAATGCAATTGTTTTATTCATTACTTTATGCCAACTTACCCACAATTGTTTTACCTACATCAAATATCACCGCGTATAAGTACCTACTTCTCCAAATTTAAATAAAAATTTGTTTCTCAAACATACAACTCATTATTTTAAAAATATAATTTTTACAAATACAAATACAAGAAAATTAACGGATGTGAGCAGAAAACGAAAATACAATTTGCCAGCTTTATTACTGAGCATCAAAAACTTAACAGAAAAAGTATACTTAAGTAGAAAAGCCTGTTTACTTGTGTCTTTCTATTGTAACGAACAAATCCTTGGCTCACTACCAGGTACATTATGCAATACTTTTTGTCCTAGGGCTATTAAAATTGTTATGATAACATTGGCACATCTATCATTTTTAAAAGATTAATAATAAGCCTCATTCACGTAAGCATTTAGTTTTAATGTTTACATTTATGTTTACGTTTAAGAAAGTTTAAATTCATATAACTAAATACGAGCATTCACACTTCCCACTTCGAAGCACGATGAATGTTCATATTCGGTTAGATGTATTCAAATTTTCTTAAACGTAAACATAAATGTAAACCTTAAATGGTAGATTGATTTCTCGACTGGAAGTTGAATAAAAAGAAGATTTTTTGGAGGAGTAGTCAATTTAATAAAATTGAATAAAATACGGACGTTCCGACTGTAATTCAGTCTTCCTAACCAATTATCACCCTAAGGAAGACTGAATTACAGTCGAAACGTCGGTGTTTTATTGGATTTTAATAATATTGCTTCTCCAAAAAATCTTCTTTGTAAACCTTAAAACTAAATGCTTATGAGAAAAATTTAGCGTCACAAATATTTCTTATGATACTCTGTGTAAAATCCGCGTGTATGTAATGATAATGAAAGTCTGCTGATGAATTCGTCGCTACCGAAGGTTGTTCGAAGGCTTAAATCATTTGTTACCGAAAGGCAAACGAACGCACCTGAACATCAAAACACATGTACACACATACTTCATTAATTACAAAAGCCACATTAATTCAAGCCCAGCTGACAATCAAGTAGCCGGTGGATCAAAACAAACAAGACGCGCAACTGAAAAAACAAAACACATCGCATGCCCGCATCCCCACGTAGTAATAATAGTAACAGTAGGCCATGATCGGAGCAGATACGTATTCGGATTATTTCACAAATTGAACGCGGATTGCTATCTTGGATTCCGATCATTTTTAAACGATGTTATGACATTATATTCTTGGTATAGCATGTCCGTAGAATAAATTATTTACATTCCTCCACTTTGTAAATACACAGATGCACATAAGCCGCACATATTTCTATGCGCATTTTTCCTAACTGATTGAAACATTCTCTGGTTTAAACGAATTAACCTACAAATTAATTACTATGCGCATTGCATTACCTGTAAACCACATGTTATGACAATCCGAGTTATCTTTATTTACGATCTGCGCAATTTTTAAACCACAAAAATGCCTAGCTAAAGATTATCCGAAGTAAATTCAGTAAACTATTATAAAATATAGTTATTTACTTTACAAGTGGGCAAAACAAGGAATTACCCACCAGGGAAATCTTAACTCACGAGGCCGAAGGCTGAGTGAGATAATTTTCTCGAGTGGGTCATTTCTTTTTGCCCACGTGTGAAGTATAACGTTTTATCCAACACCTTTTATTAACGTCATAAATATTTTTAAAATATTAAAACATCGTTTCTATGGTGACTTCCAACAAGCAAAGTAACAATTTACCTACAAGTGGGTATTTTGATCAAAGCCACTAGTGGGCAATCTTCTACTTTGCTTGTTTAAAATCACCATAGTTATGATGCTTTTATTAAGAGGTGTTGGATAATAGTTATGTATACACCAAGTGAGATAAATGAATGTTTATTCAAGAGAAGAAAGTTTAGCCCCCGAGCCCGAAGGGCGAATGGGATAATTTCTTCGAGTGAATAAACATTCGTATCTCACGTGGTTTATACAATATTTTATTCAATTTTGACGAAATTATTTCAAATATATGAATTATAAATTTATTTTGACATAACTAAAATAACTAATCAAAGTAGTCGTTAGTGGCAAATTGTCATTGTTTTTATGCATTTTTGACGTAGGTAATAATAATATTTTAAAACGTCAGATTTAAAAATGTGTTGAGTGATTTAAAAAATAATAATTCAGTTGCGAATAAACAGTTGTTTAAAGTTGTTGCTATGGAGTTAATAATAGCAGTTTAAAACGTCAAAATTAAATCAAATGAATTAATTATATATTAATATTCTACTTGAAATTACTAATTAATAATTTGGACGAATTTTCATACTCATTTTCCGGCATCAAACTAGCGTTAAATAAGATAATAATAATTACTCTGCATATTTTATTAGTTAAATAAAGAAATAGAAACATAAACTGTTTTGGAAAACCGTGTAGACTGGTAAAAAGTGCGAAGAAGTTGCTAAAGTAGCGTATTAAAATGTATATGGGTACAAATACAGTAAAGAATTGATTAATACATCGTGACAGCAAGAGCTACTGTAAAATTGCATATTTTGCACGATGAAAAATTATGAACAAATATAATAAAACATATTTTCTGATATAAACCGAACTTAATAATGATAATTATCGGAATTTATTATAATATTTTCATCGGTAACGTATAATTTTGAGTACGGCGCGTATCTGATGCAGCGCGTAGTGGACCAACAAACTCGCGCTCAGACAATGCAAAGCCGCCAAGACAAAGCAGGCTGATTGGAAACGTGTTTTTTTGTAATTAAAAAAGAATATGAAGGGAATTTTTCGACGCACAGATACAGCAACGCGCGATTCAAAAAAATGCACAACAAAGATCAGCGAAGATATTTTTTGATGGTGTTGCGTTAACGTGCAAATATTTTTCTGTAGCAATTGTTTTTGAGAACATTGTTGCCAAATGCACGCCCTTAAGGTAGTATAGTCGGGAGCACACAATTTGTACAAATATAGTTTTGCCAAAGTGTAGTTTGACCAAAAATAAGTAAGCCAAACTGTAATTTGTTCAACAGGAATTTTGGCAAACCGTAAATATGCCAACCGGTAATTTAGTCAAACTGTATTCTAGACAAACTGTAATTTCACATTCCGTAATTTGACCAAACCGCAACTTCGACTACCTAATATTATATTGTCAAATCGTGTTCAGGTAAACCGTAATTTAGTCAAACGCAACTATACCTAACTGGAATAATCCAACAAAGAATTTATCCAAAATGTACACGGAAAAAAATAGCATAAGTAATTGCAACTAGAAACGGTTTGCTATAAAGCAATTGTAGAGGTAACAAAGAAATTTTGTCTTTGTAACAAATAAATCTTCATTGCAAGTAAGTGGTATCAGTTGTAGAAACAAATGATCTTTTGCTAAATAAATATATTTGTAATAGCAAAAAGTATTAGTCATTGGAACAAATGTACTGGTAACTTAGTCACAATAACAATAATTATTTGCTATAATAGGTACTTGCATTTAGTAATAGTAACAAAAAAAAATTTGCTACCTTCTTTTCGTAGAGATAGCTAATACAATTATTTGATTCAACAAATATTATGTGTTACATTAGAAAATTCTGATTGTTCAAATCGTCTCTTCGGGTAAGCATTGGTATTGGTATTGGCAAGAGGTTGCCAATGTGATGAGATTTGAAGCTAAACATTTTTCTTACAATAAAAAATTCTTATTAGCTATTAACTACAACCAATCGCTTTATTTGTCTTTGGTAGAAATTCGCAAACCAGAAGTAGTACTTTTTAAGCTTGATATATAGTTTTCCTTAAATAAATCGGTACTTTATTTATTAATGCCAATTTTTGCAGTTAAAAATAAAAGAAAATATAATTATCTATGGGTACAGATAATTTTAAATACAATTATCCGAATCTGGTAGTATTTAACAATAAAATAAAGTACAATTAATTTTGAAACACCAGTATCTTGTTGTCCATGATCATATAAAATTTGTTACTACACAAAATTAGAATTATTATGATAGTGACAGTACAGTTGACATCTTTTGCTTGCATCTTGGTTTACATTATCATTTACATATTACATGAATATGAAACTATTAAATTATTAGATTAGTAGAATAAGCATAATTTGTCAAGAGCCAAGAGGTCATGTGCTGGCCACATCAGATTTTGTATAATTGCCTTTAAAAGTTGAATGATTGACTAGCGCCTACCACGGCCATAGTTCCTTAATTATAGAACTATAATTGTTTCCTTTGTAAAAAAATAACAGTCATTTCAATTTTATAAAATAAAGAAAGGTGCTATTCATGCCCCATATTGCTTTCTTCGAAAGTGAATTGCAAAATATAATTCGCAAGTTGACACATTCATATTTCTTTATACTTATCAGAAAAAGAGTATAACAATTATCAGCTTGTCAACCTAACGAACAAACAGTTCAAAGATTTTTCAGAGTAAAATACAATATACATTCAGCCTGTAAACAAAAGTATAGGTACCTACTGTAATATTAAGATTAGAAATGGCTCATTGTTTACGACGAATAATTATGGCATTTGTAAAGCGAAATAATTAGCGAAGCCGTATGAACACAAAAATTGCGACAAACTTAAATCCAAATTTACTGCAACCGCAACAGAGTGCTTTAGAAAACTATTTTATTTTCATGGTTATAATTCGATTTAATGCTCCATTCAGATAAAAACAATATTTAAAGTAGGTACATTTTCGTGGGCTGGTGACGTGTGCAGATTAACAGTTCATGGTTACGCCACCGGATGAAAACAGCAGTGTCATTTACTTTTACTTCAGTAAATGAGACATTCAAATTAATCTGTTTTATTTATTTCAGACACTATTGAACAATCGTTTTTGTAGGCTCCCTTTTTATTTTAAAGCAGGGTTGTCGTGATTTTGTCCAGCCTGAAAAAAACCCGGAAAACTAACTTTTTCTAAAAAGTACTCATAAAAATGAAAACAATGTCTAATTAAATGTCTAAATAGATTAAATAAATCAACAAAAATCAACAAAACAAAAGAATGTAATTATTTAAATTTTACCGTTTTTCTAAATTCAGAACTAAACTATTTTGTTGAAATTCGCAAATTAAAAAATAGGTCCAAGCAAATGAGATATTCTGTAAGTACCTACATTAATGTAATTACGCTAATAAATTCTGCATAACTATTGTTTAACTTTATTTGTATTCAAATGTGAAATCAGTGGTATCCAAAATGATATTGTTTTGATTTTTGCAAACTACTGTCAATTTTACGAATTTCAACAAAATTCTTTTTGAGTCATGATCAGTGCGTCCAATAGGTAGGTACTATACACCCTTAAAGTTTGAACACAGGTTGGGTTACACCGTATATAGGTTTTTGGTTTATTAGGAAATATTACCCACTTACAAGTTATATTCATCTCGTTTTACACGTTTTTCTATTAAAATAAATGGGGTGGGTTTTTTCGAAAAAATTCTGGTTTTTGACAAACCTGTTTTAAATATACTTTTTTTAATGGCCTAAGCCCCTAAGCAATAAAATTCTTTGCTCTTTCGCAACTTCCATAGACGTCAGTAGGGATGGAAATAATATCGATATATATCCATAAACATTGATATGAACATCAGTTGCTATCACTTTTCTTTCGGAATCTATGTATCGATAACTCGATATTTGTCGATAAATATCGATAATATCGAGTTATTGATACATCGATACCAAACACAAAGTATTGACTGATGTTCATATCGATATTTTTCCATCCCTAGACGTCAGCTATGTTATGTTCACACTTCAGGAGGCCAAAAGACAATATTGAGGTTCGGTTCCTAAAACAGCTACTGTCGTTCCGGTATTATTCCTGCTCCGGTTCGGTTCGAGCTGAGATAAATTACTCGCAATCAGCTTATTTTTGTAGCCAAAGCGCATTTCACTCCTCATAATGAATTCCTAGTAGATTTCAACCACCCATCGTCTACAATTCAGTTTCAGTTCCTAAAACATCTACTGTCGTTCCGGTATTTGTTCTGTTCCGGTCCGGTTCGAGCTGAGATAAATTACTCACAATGAGCTTATTTTTGTAGCCAAAGCCCATTTCACTCCTAGAATGAATTCCTAGTAACCTCACCAACCCATCGTCTACAAGTCTTCGTGTTCCTCGGCCGACTCTAGTCGAGTAGGCGGTGACGGCTGGCGGGCGGTGGGAGGCATGAGGGTGGTGCATCGCTAATTACAGAGAACAGAAAACCTTTGACATACGACCTTATTCCATAACGAGCTCCATCGACAGGGTATTTTGTTACTTGCGGAGCGCGGCATAGCGGACGGAACGAGCCAGTGCCGGGAATAAGGGTGGTTTTTATCTGCCAAGCATTTTACCCAACTTAGAAAAGCCTTCATCGACAACGCCACCTTTTCTCCCTGTTATAAGGACGAAAGTGAGCTATTTCTGACCGGTCTGTACTTTTCCGCCCGTTTTATGCGGAATTCCAATTGATTATTTAGGATATTTTTCTAACGTTATCATCATCTGGTTCATCCCTTTCTTCTACTTCTAATAGGAAGTTATAATTTTGACGTCACGCGCTAGAAACAGATGTACGAGGGACGAAAGTGATGTATTTCTGACCGGTGTGAACTTTTCCGCCCGTTTTATGAGGAATTCCAATTGATTATTTTTCTAATGTTATCATCATCCGGTTCATCCCTTTCTTCTACTTCTAATAGGAGGTTATAATTTTGAGGTTACGCGCTAGAAAGAGATGTATACCACTAGAAAGACATTGAAGTTGAAAGTACAAATAAAACCGTGTTACCATAGTTACCGTTCGCCATCTTGATTTTAATAGTTCAAAAAAAATTTAAGTAACAATGTTTTTTTTCTGTAACTATTAGTGCCACGTCAGCGACACTTTAAAACTTTTACATGACTCATTTTGCACATGCTTTCTGCATATATTTTGGATAAACGATGTAACCTACAATGAAAATTACGTTTCGCAATGAAAATATATAAATTCCTAATAGCCTCTGTAATAATTGTTCATTTTGCATAAAATTCATTACAATTTAATGAATTTTGTTCCTTCTTCTTACATTTCTACAGCAAATTATGTTTATTTTCAGATATACTTCTTAGGAAATCTAGAAACTCTAATAATTCTATTGATTTATTATTTATGCCTATTGCTTGTTCCTATTTGCAGAAATTTAAAATGACTAGGTATCTGAAAACGGTTTCGAGCGCGACCTTAAACATTTTCCATATTGCGTTTATAATCATTTGAATCATAAAGCTCATACATACATTTCATTTTGAAACTGTCAACTTGACAGCTACTTACTTGTTTGTATTCTACTACACGTGCTTTTCGACGTATTTCAAATAAAAAATCAATCTACTCAGATATAACCCTCTATTGCTATACCTAATGATCATCTTCGTCAACAATTATTAAAATTTTCCACAATTCATTGTCTGATAAACCACATTTAGTATATACAAGGCACAATCAAAAGACATCACTTTTATATTGTAAGTGAGGTTATTAATGCAAGATAGCTTAAGGTGGCTTTTTGGTGCAGGTAAAATAATATCTTGTGCATGTCGGGACAAAAGTGTTTTCGCCACTTTGCACAATATACTATTTTATATAAATAACCTTTTTCGACCTGTTTTGCGCGCGCAAAGTGGCTCATTTCTTAACTATGCGAATATAGTGCGCAAAGTAGAAGCGTAAAAAAATTACACCCTATTAAAAACCATACTTACACGAGTTAGTTAACGACTGGTTATAAAAAATTCTGCCGTACTAGTAGTTGTTTTAATTTAAATAATTTAAAATGAAATCAAAGTGAATGTGTCGCCTTTAAGCGGCCATAAAATGGCGTCAATCCCACGTGGACTATTTTTAAATGTAAAACATCTTCAAATATATTGATATTGCCTTTTGCTTGTATAAATTTGTCATTATATGGAAACTCGAGTTGTTTTTATGTAATTAACATACTTGGCACGTATGCGTACCTACCATAAAAGTAATTTCTCAATTGGATAAGATTTATGATTGGTAATTTTAACGATATTTAAAATCACATTTACTTGCGTCACGAACATAAATGAAAGTTTATTGTTGATTGATAATGTGTAATATAAATAAATATTAACTAATATTTGAATAATGTTTCCCTGAGTATTTTTACAGAAGATGGTATCAAGTTTATGTTGTAATAATCCGTTTAATAGTTTCATCAATTCATTAGATGCGTTTTACCGAGCATGGGTAACTAATTAAACTTTATTGAAATTTTATTGGTAATATAAATTTAATACTTTTCACTTAGTACACTTACATTATACAACTGTGATAAACCATAAAATATTAATTTTCCTTTTACTTGTAAAGCCGTTGATAATACCAATAAAAATATTAAAAACTAGGTACACTAACATACTGAACTTTTCCTTCTTGATACATGAATTAATAAATATTATGAAACTGAAAATAGCAATAAACTATTGCTAATGATCTCACTTCACCTTTCATAATATTATATATAAAACATTTAATTGAAAACTAGAACAGATAAATAATATTGCAACATTAGAGCAGCCAGCATTTAAATTTAAAAATCTGCTGTGGCCAGCACACGATCTCTCGCCTAATTCTGCTTATTCTACGAATCTAAAAATAGTTTTACTTAGATTTTAATAGTTTTATGTTCATGTAATTATGAAAACGATAATGTAAACCAAGATGCAAGCAACAGATGTCAACTGTACTGTCACTGTCATAATCATTCAAATTTCATATCATGGACAAGATACTGGAATTTAAAAAAAGTAGATTTAAATTGTTCTATAGTTTACAAATGGTACAGAAAATTCTTTAAAAAAAATTTCTGTTATATTTAATAAAACATATTTTCATACATGCTTTATTTATCGAGATAATTTAAGAAATCATTTGCTCTACTATATGAAAAGTTCCGGTTTATGAATTGGTTCCAAATTACCATTGGTCTATTGAAAATCTTATTTAAACATAGATATAAAATTTGGTATTTAAATGTTTGATATTTTTGTAGTTATCGTTTCCGAAAAAATTGTAACATACAAACGAACGAACACACATACAGACATCATTTCAAAAATGTGTAATTTGTATTCTAGAGACTCTAAAACGTGCTTATCTGCCAAAATCTCATTCGAAAATTTATATCCATCACAATACCTCCCTTATAGAATACGAGGCGAGACGTAAAAATAACATCAACTCTACAGGACATCAATGAGTGCAATTGAAATGAAATCGTCCACAACAATAAGTCATTTTGCTACAAAAATGGAAGGTAGACGTTCCCTTAATCACAATAGACAATTATGAGTATACATAACCTAAGTCTACCCCTGTTAGCATCGCAAACAGAGCACAAAAGCAACATTACAATCAATAAACGAACAAAACAATTAATTAGGTACATTACGACGACACCGTGCGCGCAACCCCATGAAAAACCAGCAGGGGTTGGAGATCAGGGGCGGCGACGTTGGGGCGGTTGGGGGCCCCATAAATTAACCACAAAGCTCGACCACTTCATTTGCATTCTGCCCCGGAATTAAGACATACGAGCATAGTGGGGGCAAAAATAGCATATTATTGTATCTAGTTCGCAAAGAAGGCTATTGCTTAAATTTTATACAACTGTTTATGCCCATTTATTGACATTTTTCGCGATAGATACGATACTTCTTCTTACATAACCGATGTTTCGGTTCACACTTAAGAGGCTCGTCTACCATTTTTTCGAATTTCTAGAATATTCTCTATATTACTTTTTGGCTCCAGATTCCCATAATAACTTGTGTACTTTTTAAAGAAATTAAGTAAAACAAAAATTAAGTACCATTCGAAAAAGGAAGCTTAGCTTCTGGTTTTTTAAAATTATTTCTTGCCATTTATAGTGACCGAGGAAAGTATTATCAAATAATGACAAAAAACCGCAAAAACGTCATTTAAATTTTTTTTACTTCAAATTCCTAGGCCAAAGAAAAAAAAATCTGACGTGGCCATCACACAACCTTCCGCCATATCTAGACTTTAAACAGAAATGTATACGTACAATCCGGTGCCCATTTAAAATATACAAATAAAAATCTCAAATATTCAAACACAGAAATTTGCATCACCTGAATAAAAAGATTAATTCACAGGAAAACTCTGCTGTGTTGAAGCCATCCTCCGTTCAATTACTACATTTAATATCTTACTTAGGACTTATATAGCGCTAGTATGCCAACTTGTCACCCGTCTCACCTGTCAATATTTTTTACGCAGAAACAAAAATCAACCGATCATGGATTACAAGATATCAACGTTTTATTTGATAAATTTATTTTTTAAATTTTACTGCAGTTCTTTAATGCTACCAGATAAAGACAATTTTTTATAACGTAAGTTGCAAATAACTTTTCCTCTTATTCTCATTACAAATAAATACTATATTTTTTCAAATTTATATACAATTTTGACAATTAACCTTTTCAATCTTCAAAAAATATCACTTCCGATGAAGATATTTGTACCAAAATCTAGGGAGCTCTTCCAATTTATATACAAATGTTAAATACCAAATATCAAAATTTTCGGGTAATTCGTATTTGAGTTATGTGACTAACACCCCTTGACCACACACACACACACACACACACACACACACACACACACACACACACACACACACACACACACACACACACACACACACACACACACACACACACACACACACACACACACACACACACACACACACACACACACACACACACACACACACACACACACACACACACACACACACACACACACACACACACACACACACACACACACACACACACACACACACACACACACACACACACACACACACACACACACACACATACACACACACATACACACAGACATCATCGTGAAACTATCAAAAATGAGTTGTAAGGACCCTAATTCGTGCTCATCCACTAAAAATTCACCACCCGATTTTTTGCATGATTCCAATACCTTCCTTTACAGGTAAGCGGAAGGTAAAAATAGAAGCATTAAGACAACCTTTGTTAATACACTCATATGTAAAATCATCATATATTTCAATTATAATTAAAGTAAACGTGGGAGGCGTACATCTCTGTAACGCTATAAAATTTTAGGGTAGACGAACACCTTAAGATGATCCTCTACCCATTTAGAAGTGCGGTAGGTTTTATTTTACAATGCGACGTTCTATAGTAGAGTACAACGCGAAGCGGAGTGCTTTAATAAAACCGAGCGATGTACAAATACCTAACGCACGCATGTATTATATTTTCTAGCCGACATACCTATTTGTTTCAAATTTTAAGAGGTTAAGTGAGATGCATTTAACATTTGCACTAAAATTTCCTTACCTTGTCAAGTTGCCTCGACACAACTGCTAAGAGAATAAAATTAAAATATATGCACGAAGTTATGAATCACCCTGTATAAAAATATTTTGTACTACTATAAATAATTCGCTGTAATAGAAGCCAATTCTTTTGAACAATATTACAAGCACCATGTCAAGATTTTGAAAACACCACAATAACAATTTCCAAACTTGCGTGTAGCGAAACACTGCATTCATTGCAGGCAAGCGACAATTGACAAACGGTGACGAAGCCAGAAAGAGACACCGGCGGATGCCTCGAAAGGACTTTGAAGACACTTGTGGAAATCTACGCAAATCACGATCTAATTATCACACGGCCTTGGCAGGCGTGAACACTTGCAGACTTGCAGTAAGAAGACGAGAATTGCGCTAAATTCTGCTGATTGAAAAATAGATACATATTCGATGCTGAAAAAGAAGAAGTGTGTGAGAATGGGTGATTCATTGGTGGATGTGATCGCCGATTAAAAGTTAATAAGAATTTAAGATGATTTATTGTACTGAACCTTGTTTAGCGCTTGTGTGGGAAGAATTAAATTTGTGTTTTTGAGGTTCAACTTAATTCGTTCTCTTGTATATATACAATATAGGGTAAATAAATTATATAATTTAATAATTCTGTTGAAAGGATATCATGAAAATAAAATAAATAAAATAAAAAAATGTGCGTTTATTTTTCTGTGAAATGTTTCGAATAGTCGTCGGTCAAAGTAGGTGGGAAATAAAATATAAAATTGAAAATCAATGAGTGGAAAATATGCATATTGGTTGTCAGAGTTTTGATATATAATCGAGGGGACAGGGCTAGGCGACGGAATCGCACACCAAATTGAAATATTTACGACACGCAGGGTTGGTATTCATAAAGAAACATCGCCGATTAGCGTTGTACTAATTGACTATTACACTAGTAGGGGAGTTCATGCTTCATAAATCGTCCTCTTTAATTAGTACAGTCCCCCTCAAAAGCCACATTCTCATGAACCCGCCTAACCTCAAAATCATCTTTAACTTTACTAATTAATAAAACAAAAGGGAATTTAATTTAGAAGCGATAATAATTAATATAATAGCTTGTTAATTGGATGAATTAAACTTTAAAATCAACGAAAACAACACTAAACCCCCAGAAGTGTTGCCAACATTAACATAAACAAATTGGAAAATAACTGTTGCCATTGTTTGCAATTCTAATAAAATTGTCTAGTGCTTAATTATGATAATTTGCCACATTTTACGAATTAAATACCTGCTTCGCTAAATACCGACAGTAAAATTTGGTGTCGATTATAATAATGAACACACAAAGTTTACAAATAGGTATAATAAAAATTGTAATATCTAATTAAGCAGTACTGAATGAAATATATAAATGGAGGCCATTTATTGACATTCGTATGTGTGTGTCGTGATAGTAATTTTATTTATTTAGTAAATTGTAGCTCATTACCTGTATCAGTATCGGGCTGGTGTGAATAGGGCTTATTAATTTTTTATTGGCGTATAATGCGTTTGATATCCTTTGTCCAGCTAATAGCTTTGTTATAAATAGGTTCGTAATGAAATTATACTTTTTCATTTCATTTTCCGATGCGTTTGTAAATGTTTTGTGGAATTTTTGTTTTTTCTTTCCTTTTTCTACACTTTGCAGGCGATGTGTTTTAATTAAATTTTATGTTGTAAGCTGTCATGTTCTTACTGTATATGATGAAATATTCGTTTTTGAAATATATGGGTTCTTGGTTACGTGCATGCTTCACATTATTTACTCTATTCTCTCATCACACTGGAATTAATTTGTTCGCATTTAATAATTCATACAATTTAACATAACAGCAGAATAAAAATTGCTCTCCTTGATTTAATTTAATTTCATTGGTTCATTTATTAAACTTACATTTACATATAAATATTGTCATTTTGACATGTGAAATTATTATTATCATTTGGTTGATATTCTTCTTTATTATATTATTATTATTTTATTTATTGTACTCTATTAATTCAGATGGAACTATGACACTATGCGTTGAATACGGCAATGCATTTGTTGATTATTATGTTTCTATAAAAAAAATAGAGTTTAGTGCTTTTACAAAAGCATTATTGTTACAAGGATTTTGACGCGCTGTCAATATTTTCAGAATAATGGATCCCTTTTCTTTACCCAACTTGGATGGTTGGGTGTTGGGCTCGAACTGAGTACCACTGACCGTATCTATGTATTTTTTATCTACAACTATGTAAAATACTACCATTCCTATTCTATGCTGTCGATTTCAGCTGATTAGGTAATACTATACAGGTGATTCCAAATTTGTGTACATATTTTAATGGCATATAGTGCTCACGGAAATGAGGAATTTTTTCAAAATTTGTAGTTTTGGTATCCAAAGTTTTAATCAAACAGTTTTGGGGCACTGTTTTAAAATGAAATTTCATAAATTTATTATTCTTGCTGTTGCATTGATTTATATTTTATTTTATGCCATTCATAGTTAATCAAATATCAATACAGTGGTTTCAAAAATGTGCTTTTCACGAATTTTTAAAAATATCTTTTTGATTCATAATCAGTAAGTTGAGTACTATAATGCCACGAAGTTGTGAATCACCCTGTATAATAATACTAGGAAGTATTTTAAAATTACTGAACTTGGTTTTTGGCCAATTAAACTTCTTGTGAATAAATTATAGTATTCTAAATTATTCAATATACTCGTAGTTAAAAGTAGTACCTATTCAAACTCGTGTATAATACAATAATTTTTTTACTTTAATTAGTGACTCCCGTCGGTACTATCACTGTCGTGTAATATTATCCTCGGCTGGTAAACTGCATTTACCGCCATTGAAGTCGAAATAACTATTTTAATCTATTGATCATAATGTTCTTTATACAAAGAAATATAGATATTATTCCGATTATAATTAGTAAGCAGTTAGCACACTTATTACTACCGTTTCAAAACTTCTAGAAAGATAAAATTAAACAAAGCACACACCTTACTCCCCACTAAAAAATTACAAACCAAAGCAAAGTAAATCGAAAAGGTATAAATTATTCCAATCACCTTTATGCATTTTTAATTTTCCCGCCATGAGTACCGACACATCCGGTTTAAAAGCTTTGGTTTCCTTTGGTGCAAGTTCCAAAACGTTTATACTATAATTTCCCACTAATAAGAGGTTCAAATCTTTTAATGACAACGCGATATACAACGGGGTGTGTACTAATACTAAAGAAGTAGAAAAGAGAATTATTAATGTAAATGTGAAATGAACGTCTAGGGACTTTTGTGTGCGGGTGGCAGGCGTGTGCATAGCTCCATATCGATTTGACAGCGGTAATAATTCATGCAGTGACATGTCAACCGCAGAGCAACGTCATTTGTCGGAAGATATATAGCTTTATGTACGTATGCTATATACCAACAAATGCGCACAAAATGGGCGTAACGACGAATATATCATGATCCAGTAGGACCTTATTAAATATTAATTATTGCTGTATAACGCGAGTTTATTGATATAACCATTTACAACTTCGGCTGAAGTTTGGTTAGGGTAATGTGACCACTCTGTCGGTAAATAAATGCTGGTGTTTTGTTTTTGTTATGAAAAATGAACGCTAATGGCTGTAATGTACCCACTAGGGTATGACCTACTATGTCAAAATTGATACACAAAAAATTTGAATACCTAATGCTAAGCGCACGAGGAAATTTTCCTAGAAACGTTTCCTGAAAACGACCTGTCAAATTTTTTTGTCGAAAATTAGTGTCTGAAGATACCTGCGAGTAGAGGACGTTAATAAACTAAAACTACAGACATATTTTTGTCAACATCTAGTAAGTAGGGTGTTTTTTGTTTTTGTTTCTATAAATTTTTAATACATACCTACGTGATTTTCGATAAGTATCAACTGTCTACTTCTTATTTTTGTTGTATTAGAATTAAGAATAAGCTGATGCACTTAGCATTTTTGTTTAAAATATTATTTCATTTTTAAGTCAAATCAATGAATTAAGCGTTGTTTCTATACATAATCCTAGTCTTTTGTTTACTGATTTTTCAAATATATTTTATAATAATTAATGAAAATATTTTTCAGAAAGCTACAAATCTATTTAAAGTTTTTACTAGAAACGACAAATAATTTACAATATTCAATCAAATTTATTTTAATTGATTCATATTAATTACCAACATGTAAATATTTAAAATGTCAGATATTTTTTTCATAACGTCAATAATAATCACGATATAACATTTTTATTGACGTTATTTAGAAAAACCTGAAAAACTTTCAATATTTTGATGTTAGCAATTACTAATAAAAAAATCTGCTGTGGCCACCACACGACCTCTCGCCTAATTCTGCTTATTCTACTAATCTAATAAATAGTTTTACTTACATTTTAATAGTTTCATGTTCATGTAATATGTAAACGATAATGTAAACCAATATGCAAGCAAAAGATGTCAACTGTACTGTCACTGTCATAATAATTCAAATTTTATGTAGAAACAAATTTCATATCATGGACAACAAGATACTGGAATTTCAAAAAAATAGAATATTAATTGTACTTTATTTTATTGTTATATACTTCCAGATTCAGCAATTTGTATTTATAATTAACTGTACACATAGATAATCACAATTTCTTTTATTTTTAATTGCGAAAATTGTCATAAATAAATAATGTACCAATATATTTAAGGAAAACTTTTCCAAACTTCTAAAAGTACTACTTCCGGTTTGCGGATTTCTACCAAAATCTTATCCGGTGTTAAGATACTTATCAAAACCTTAAATAAGAAATTTGGTTATAAACGGTTTGATACTTTTTAAGTTATCGTGGACGAAAAATCCTCGGTTCATACAAACACACACACACACAGACATCATCGTGAAAATAGTAAATTCGTATTCTAGAGACCCTGAAACGTGCTTATCCACCAAAAACTCATACTCGAAAATTTTGACCCATTACAATACCTCTCTTATAGAATATGAGGCGAGAGGTAAAAACAATTAATATAACAAATTTAAGATCATAGATATTTTTTTTAAATCGACGTATTTAAAGCATGACCGAACGGCCTTAAATACTTTTATTAGGTAATATTTATACGATACAAAGGTATTTTATAAGCAAGTGTTATATTTTTACAAAAATAACTTTACTTGAATTAAAAGCTATATTCACAATTTTAGCATTCAAATTTTTAAGAAACTTGATTAGACAAAATAAATTTCATTGCATTCTACAAAATATAACTTGTGGAAGAATAATAATTTCTAATAAAAATCAGTAATAATTGCAAACTCGAAAGCGTATTTGAATTTAAAACGAAATTAGTATCGAAAAGCTTCTTTGATGTACCTGGATTCTTCATTAGCATTAGGAATAGAATAAGTTTTCAGTTCTAGTTCAGTGCTTCAACACTACCAGCAAGTTCAGGATCAAATTGCAGTACAAAACTTTAAAAGTGATTCATCTTTCACATGCAACTACAAGCCATTACAAGAAAGTGTTGAGAAGTTAATTCTTTTCGCGTTATTAACCAAGGCATCAAACTGTGAGTTTTATTTTGCTCATTTGGCCATGATACACGACAGAGAGGGCCTTATGCCCTGTGCAGGCGTCGAACAGAGATGGAGAGCATTCCGTTACGTCTGTGCGAGCCGGTACGCAATTTTCCAAGCAAATGAGTTTTCTCAGCCTCAGTGGCGCTGCGTTATTATCCCGTGATTAATTAAAACGCATGCGCAATAATGAACATCTCGTATAAATTACTTTTTTCTGCTATTGTTTTCCGGCGATGCGAGATAACTCCGTGTAAGAAGCGGCAGAGGAAAATACATTAAGGAAACGTTCACTGCGTGTCGCCAACTTCGCCGAACTTTTCACTCGATCAAAAAATCATTTTGCGGTTCGTGATGGCTTATTTTTAGGTTAATTACATCCAAACTACAAACTCACAGAAACATTGGTTTCGGCCAAACGACACATAAAAATCGTTACCTACAAAAGTCACAACCAACTAGGGTTGTGAAAAACTCAGATTTTTTCATGATTTGTCCAGCTCAGTGGATTTTTTTGAAAAAATATTATTGTCTAATTTCTGCCTTCATTTTAATTTCAATGCACTTGTGTTTTATATTGAAAAGAGAAAAAAAATCTCTATTAAGACGGGTCAACTATGAACTTCATTTGAAAATTTAAATTTGGTTTGAATTTCTCAAAATCTGTAGTAGATTTAAAAAAATTTTGAGGACATCTGCGAATTCCTTGTAAAAAAAACTGCCCATAGAACGTGCAAATTAGAAACATACTAATTCAAATAAAAAAGTTATAGGTGAAAAACGAAATTGGCAAAATCTAGTCACCTATGAATTTTTGTGTGCAAACAAAATCCCACTTGACATGAATCGTCCATGGGATGTTTAAAAATATCTTATTCTTGTACTTTAAGTGATGTTACGTAAGTCTATCCTAGCCACATCCTGAGTACGATCAAAAATTACATACTCAATACAAACATCTCAGAGAATTACATGGGATGCATAATTGTGATATTATTACCAAATTACAACATTGGGGATGTAACATAGATAATGTTACCAAGGGCGGACATTAGCAATCGCAAAGATATTATTAGGATGTTAATGGGCAAATATATAGCAAGTAACAAGCCGGGATGTGCACATTCTTGAAATAATGTTCTGGGGATTTTATTTTGGCAAGCGGGATATTTCTAAATTGGCCCTCTAAAGGGGCAACATCTAGTACCTGTTTTTCTTCAAATTTTTAATATGCCATGGTCATGAGTAAAGCAGAAACAGCTACACCTCTAAACACCCAATACTTTGTTACGGAGACGAGACCCTTAAGGACACTTGATCATCAACATCAACACCAACAGAGAAAATTTTGTAACCAGGTTTTACTGCATTATACAAATAGAAGATTGCTATCTAAATTGAATAATTTTGCAAAGAAGCAAATTTGCAACTGTCCATGAACTGCGAATTCTATGGAAGATGAATCTAACAAGTAATGTGAATGGTAGAATGTCTAAAGATAAACAATGAAAAAATAAAAGGTCATTGAAGATTATAAAAGATCCTGAAAAGGAATATTTCTATAAAGATAGCAAGATATAAATTTCAATTGGCCATAAAAATCATTTTGTAAATAAATATAATAACTAAATAACGATGAATAAGCTATAAAATGCACTGCAGTTAAATTATTATCTATAAAAGCAACTAACGCTTATAATATTATTGATTTATCTAACCGGCAAATACACACGTAAAACTTAATTCTATCCTGCAAATTTTGTTTCGTAGTAAAAATAAAGTACACAATTATTGTTAAAACTTACTTAATTTTAGTTAAGAATGGAGTATTACTCTAAACGTTTCTGCCTTGTGATTGGTCAATCATAAACAAAATATAAATCACGGCAATAAACTATAATAAACCACGTATTTAAATTTATTTTTGTTAATATAATACAAGTAGGTAATTTTATAAGCATTTGTTTATGTTAATAAATCGGTGTCTAATATTTTATTCTTGGCTGAAATGATTTCAAATGACATTTGAGTTACAGAAGTCAAACAGTGGGAAAAAATTACTGGTTAAACTTGCGTCTTGAAGTTTTATTAGCTATAAAACTGAGGTATGCTTGGTCAAACATGTTCCCGTACAAAGCGAGTAAAAAACTTAGCTCTATCTTATCGTAGTTCGTTTCAGAAATGCCGCTCGAATATTTGGCCATTTCGGTATGCAAAACGAAAAAGTCCTCCTTCATTAAAATGAGATAATTTTTATCGTTAATGGAGATGTGGACAGTTCGGTCTGTGTACAAATTTGTCAAAACAATTTAATTAATTTGAATGAGCAGACCTTTGATATTTTAATTTGTTTTTATTACCTGCAGCTTGGAAGCTAGACGCATAAAGAAGACATTTTATGGGATTCGGTGAAAATCTTTGATTTAGAACCATAAAAATCTATTTCGATAGAATTCCTCATCAATTTATTCAGGAAAATTAACTCTTTTGCAATTCTTGTTATGCTTTGTGCAACTTACACTTTTCAAAAAAAAATTACGTAAATGAATACCTCAATTTTTTAAAAGAAATCCTTGAAACAGTAAAGCCGCACAGCCCAAAATTTGAAAAGTCTGCGTTATATGGCAATCTGTACTTCTGGTCACAACACCAAATTTCAGTGATGTGAACGCAAGTACACATTGCCATATAACAGACTTTACAAATTTTACCGGATTTTACCAAATTTTGGGCTGTGAATGCGGCTGTATATTAATTTGTTCACATTTAATCTGAAATGATTTTTATAAAGACAGATTATTATTTTGCATGCAATATAAATTATTTTCATATTATTATTATGATGTTAGAGAATATTTTAAAATCTGATGTAAATTTTATTTGAGACTGTAAATAAACTTACAAAACTGAAATTCATTTTAAATTTTTGATGAGTTTCAGACATCCAAATTGGTTACAAGACGTGATAGATTATATATATATATATATATATATATATATATATATATATATATATATATATATATATATATATATATATATATATATATATATAAATAAAATGTACAAAGATTTACAAGTCGTTCATCATTTAAATAAGTAAATTAAATTTTTCAGGATTTATTTTTAATAAATATTATACAATCAGTTTGCTTTTACTTCATTTAATTTTTCAGTCTTATCTACTGCTACACCACACTCCTGATTTTGAATTTTTTAAAGGACAGCAGTAGTTTCAAAAATTATTTTGTTTAATTAAAACTGTTATATCGCCAACATTCATGACTTCATCAGGGCAAAAACTAAATAATTTGTTACTAGTAATTTAATATTTTAATTATGTATGTATAAGGTACCAGTATATATGTCGCAGGTTAGTTATAAAATCAGTCGTTTTATAAAACTCCTAAGTCGATTTATGAAACGCTTAGTCTGCTTCCAAGTGATTCGGCATACGATATCATATCATTTTATTACACAATATGCCGAGGCATTTGCTAGAACCTCTGAACTTAAGGCCGGAATGTAGCTGTCTACGATTTCATCGAGAAAAAGGAGAGATATATGTATATAGATTTTATAATAAGTCTACATGTCGAGGCTTTTACAAAAAGTTTAATTTTACAATTTACAATGCCTATCTGTCGAATCAATTAACTCGTTTTGCTATACTTCTCGCTGAAAAAAATAATTCTCAGCTTTTTCCATCCAAGCTCAAATTCCGACAAGTCAAGTCATCGCACATTTACACAACAAAATGGCGGCTAACGAAAATAACTTCCATAAAACAACATAACAAGTAAGACGCATGTTCCGCGCAATGACAGAACGAAATCGTCACATGACAGTGACCGGTTCTTCGAAGTTTCCACATAGAAAGACACGGCCGACGGAAACAGATAAACATTGTCCAATGAGTGTACAAGTCCCGGTGTTGTCCGGTGATAAGGACAAGATGGCCGCCGGTGACAACATGCGATGATACATGAAGGAACATCATGCACTGTTCAAAGCTGAGTCTTCTGTAGGAATTTCCGGCATGAAACTATGTTTTTATATCAAATGGTTTTTAATTTATTGCTGTTGTGTGCTATAAAATGTTGAGATCATTTCAATATAAATTGTAAAAGGACGGCAAATGCAAAAGATTACTAAGGAATAACAAATTAATGAGTTCTTGAAAAAATGTTTTATCTTAAATCGTGGAATATTCAATGGAAAATACAATATTAAACTTGATTATAGCAACTATTCAATAACTCTATTAATTTACAAGACTTTTAATAATTTTTAAGGATATTTTATTTGGGCTATTATAGGTCTGTATATTCCCACTTGACATGAATCGACCATGGGATGTTTAAAAATATCTTATTCTTGTACTTTAAGTAATATTACGCAAGTCTATCCTAGCCACATCCTGAGTACGATCAAAAATTACATACTCAAAACAAACATATCAACGAATTACAAACATGTTGGGATATTATTACCAAATTATTAACTTTGGGATGTTACATCGATAATGTTACTTGGACTTGCTTGGACATTAATAGGATGTTAATGGGCAAAAATAACAAGTAACAAGCCGGGATGTTCACATTCTTGAAATGTTCTGGGGATTTTATTTTGTCAAGTGGTTTACAATAAAATACACAATTTTCAATTAAATTGGTAACGTAAATATACAAATTAAGATAAATTTTATGTAAATTACAAATTGTATGTCTGTTTAAACAATGTACAAAAGTACAAATAAAATTTGATAAATACTACAAAATTATACGCTGTAGTAAAATACATTTGTCAATATTTTAAATTAAAAAAGTATAATCAATATTCAATGAACTGTTGGAAATAACAATAAAGTAAAACCACCTGGCAGCATTATTTATTAAACCTCCATCCATCAAGAATAAAAACTAAATCAAATTTTCAAATAAAAACCTAGACCTATTTATCATTTTACCACCCGAGTCAGTCTCAAAAATTCTTGACATTCGAATTTCTATTCAAACCTAGTGTTTCATTCACATAACTCAAGAAGCAAAAACTTTACAATAAAAAATAACGCGCTACTGTTCAGATTGTCATTAATATATCTCAGATGCGCTTTGTTATAGCATCTCCTCAGACGAATCAAGCAGCCTGGTGCCGAGAAAACAAGCGAAGGCTTCTATCCGGTCCACTGGTCGCGCGGCAATTTCAAATTTCACGCAGGCAATTATGGATTCGATACATATTATTACTGCTCAGTACGTTTTTAAACAGTTTCAATGAATTTTCAGGAAAAAAGGGACGCACTGTCAAAATTTATTGATCAAAATTTTCGATAGTTTTTTCAACAGGTGCCGGGACAAAGAATAGTGGATAAAAGAATTCGTTATTTTTTGTGTAATGTAATTATTGTTCTGTCGCTTCCTGTTGCTCGTTGACTGTGTTTTGTTCACTAGAACATCACCCACTTTGATCAAAGATAGGCTTTCTTTGCATTAGTTGCCTATTCATTGCTTTCAACACGTTACAATATTTTTATTTTGCTACGTCATAACATCATGGTAACAAGACATTTCTTGAAACAATTTTTACATTTTTCATTTGTTTTGGATTATTTTTGATAACAATTATATAGACAGGCGTCCGCTTATTTAGTCAAATATAGTTTTGTCAAAGAGTAGTTTGTCCGAAAATTATTAAGTCAAAATGTATTTCAGTCAAACTGTAATTTGTTCAATTGAAATTTTGTCAAACCATAAATATGCCAACCCGTAATTTAGCAGACTGTATTCTAGACAAACTGTAATTTCACATTCCGCAATTTGATCAAACCGCAACTTCGACTAATATTGTCAAATCGTTTTCAGGTAAACCGTAGTTTAGCCAAAACGCAACTATACCTAACTGGAATCATTCAATACGGAATTTATCCAAAACGTATTTTTGTCAAATCGCAGTTATGCATAACCGCAATCTTGCCAAACGCATTTTACTCAAATCGAAATGTATGTCTTAAATTCAGTTGGGAAGATTAAAAACTAAAAAGAGTGGGTAGAGTATGGCGGGAGGTCTTGACTGGCCACAACAGATTTTTCACATGTTAATTAAATTTTGTCGAAGTTGGTATCAACTTAAATAGTTTGGGGAAAAAAATTATTTACATGTTGCTGAAGACGTTACGAAAGGAAGTTATTAAAACTTATAGTCGGGGAAGTATTGTGGTGGACACAGCAGATTTTTAAAAATATTGAATACGTATTTTTCCATTTTTTAATCCGATGCGTAGTTTTCGTTGTTTCGAGATAATAAAAAAAACACCCTGGTATTCTTGCCAAATACGCCAGGTCCAGTAGTGTGGGATTGGATTTAGTGGAAAGTACTTTACAAGGGAGATGTTATTGCAGCAATCTTGAATGAAGCTTGTGCAATTTTTACTGTACATAATTTTGCTTAATTAGTAATAACCAACGGCTATCCTAACTCTCATATGACCTATTTTACCCTGAAAATACTCGTAGTTACCTTGTAGTATGGAAAACACTCTAACGATTTGACAAAATGAGTATTAATAAATTAATGACATGCAATTAAATAACAGCGCAAAAATCCGTACCTACATGGGTATTAGAGACAAACTGTCAAATAAAAACATTGATTGATGCATTCAGCGCAAAAAGTGAAACAGTTTTTTCGCGTCTTGGTATCTCCTTTTAATTATAGCGCGATTATTTATTTATCACGTTTGATTAATTACGCGTTTTCTTCATTAAAGTGATTAAACGTATCTACAGTGAAAGTCAATTTAATCCGAGCGGTAAATGCTTCATATAAAATAGTTTTGCATAAATGATTAACCAAGAAAGTAATAGCGAACAATAAACTAAAATTTTAATAACAATGCGAAATTTACTCAACAAGAAAATAGTTGAAATCCACGCAGCCTGACTAAGAATTATGGAAAAATTGCAGCTTTCTCCAGAGAAAATGCGGGATGCCTTGATTTACACAAGCACCTCACCTTCAATATTAAGGGTATCGACTCCACGTAGCTCAACACCGCGTTTGTCCTATGTTAATGCATAGAAACGCTCGCTAAAAATACGGAAAAGCAGTCTAGCAATTTCTACAATGCTCACGAAGTTTTATAGATAAACATAAACAGTAAACATAAAAAATCTGCTGTGGCCATCACAGTACCTACTTCTCTGACTATAAGTTTTAATAACTTGCTTTCGTAAAGGCTTTAATTTTATGCTTTATTCAGCAAAATTTATCTTTTACCCGAACTATTTTAGTTGATACCAACTTCGGCATAATTTGAATAACATGTGAAAAACAACTGACCATCGTTTAAATGTTGTTTTTGATTCTTCGACTAGATTTTTTTCCAGAGAGCTTTAATTTGATAATACAATTTGAATAATTTTTTGAGAATCAATTGAAAATGGCATAAATGTCATATTTTACGTTTAACTAAACTTAACTTTAAAATTCAGAGTAAGTATTTGCAACCAATCAGTGATCCTTAAGGTCTATAATTTATGTTTATACTTACTGCGAACAACATGTGTTTTAAAGCATTTAGGTGTAAACGGTAGGAAACAATTTTCCAATCAGGGCGATTTGTAAAGTACCTTAATGCTAATGGTAAAGAAGGGTTCAACAACAAAACAAAACACGGGCGATAAACCAAAACAAGTAACCGAAGAGACCAACAAACGACTGAAACCGTTAACAAAATGTCGTCTAGCAACAAGAACAAACCTAATTGAAAGTGCGTGTAGCAATTGTCAGCATAAAACATCCACACAACATCGCGCCAAAAGCCACAGGAAACGGTCAGACATGTGCGGGCCCGTACCTTGTACTTCCGGCAGCCAGAACAAAATGGCGGACTACACAAAACACGAAAAACGCGGGTGCGTAAAAAATAAAATGGTTTTATTGTGGCCACTACAACGAGTTAGCAAAGAGTTTTAGCCAATCACAATTCAGGATGTTGAGTTACCAAAACCATATCAAGAAATCTTTTCTCCTTACTAACCAATATGAATCAAGACTTCATAGATTTTTAAACCAAAACCATTCAAAATTATTTGACAACGCAGCGAGTAATAGTTTTTCATTTCTTGTTAACTTATAAGTATATCGAGAGTTAGAAATTCGTTTTCAGGGATGAAATTTAAGTTTTCAGCTGAGTCCTGGTTGCTGTGGTAACTCTATACTATGTACCTGGAAAGGACGCGCGCGTTAGAGTCGCTCAGGCAAGTTTGTATTTAAAAACGGAAGAATTTTCTCAAGTTTTACATCAGTTAGACAGTGATAGAGATACTCCACAAATGCTATACGCCATAATTCTGTTTCTGTCTCAACTTGGCTCACTGATACTGTTTTGTAATGCGCTACGGCTCCCTTCTAAGTACATAGTATACAGAGTGTTTCATAATTTCAAGTACATAGGTACGTTAATGGTATATGTTGTTTGATATGCTGATTACGAATCTAAAAGAATTTTTTTAATTAATTAAAAATTTATTTTTTTAATTAAGGGTTGTTTACCTAAAACATTTTTTGTAGTACTGCAGTGGATTCGCTTTCCTATTAAATACAAACAATAGAAGTAGATAATGAACATTTTAAATTACATAATACTAGTAAAATAACAAACGAAATTTAATTATTTTTAATGAAACAATAAATACTCCACCCAGTGGCAGTGGCTACGAAAAATTTATGACTGGGAAACATGGAAATTATTTTTGCAATTTTAAGAAAAATTCGGAAAAGTTCCTTTTTATTTGTAATCAGCATATCAAACAACATAATATATGTACCTGTTTGATATTTGTTTTGGGTTTATTTGATAATAAAATTAATTCAAATTTTGAATCGTTAAAAATGTTTGTATAAGGTTCGAGTAGGCAATATTAATATTGAATTATTTATCGCTGTCCAACATATCGTCGACGATATGCTAAATGATAATGTCAAATAATCATTATCAAATACCTGCAAAATCGTCCCGATTAAAACGAAATTATCTATTACGAAATCCGTAGCAAGTTCGACATAAATATAACGAATCATAGATTCATAGCGTTGATTAGGGTCTCAGCTATATTATTAAACTAGTTAATTAATCGTCACAGCCTTCCAAATTACTATTACAGTACAAGGTCGCCGTAGATCATTCATCGTACAAGAATTGTCAAACGTTTGCCAAATACCAAACTGAGTAAATAATAAAAACGTTTAATTTTTGTCGTCCATTCATTTATTCTTCGTACAAGAATTTTTGAACGCGTTTTCCAAATACCAAACTGAGTAAATAATAAAAACGTTTAATTTTTGTCGTCCATTTTGCGTAGCTCACACTAATTGCATGTCCGTGTTTTTGCAGTTTTAGTTAAGTAGATTGCCGCGAGAACGACAACTGTGCAGCAAGTTAATAGGGGAAAGTGAATTAGTATTAGTACTCGTCAAAAAAGCGTCTTAACCGTTTTTGCGCTAAATAGTAAACGAGGCATGTGCTAGCCAAGCCATCTAATGTGGGTATCTATTTTTACCTAGACACACTGCAAGTGCTGTTCTACCCGTGTCATTTATTTCATTATGAAAATGTTTCTATTCATTGCACATTTCCCCTATCATGATAAATGTTTGCAAAAAATGTTTCAATTAAAATTACATTAAAATATTTCATAATTCAAATCAACTTTATGTCACTTTTTTCATGAATAATACACAATTTTTCGTTTGTTGTGTTGTGAAACTTTGTTGCTATAGGCATTTTTGTGTAACATACCAGAAGCAACAAATTTAAATATTACCAACTAAAAATTTGCTAGTTTTAAATTTTATCTTGTATGCTATGTATTGCTATTTCATAGTTTAGGGTATCTAGGAAAATGTACTGGGTAGGTACTATGTATATTTGTATAGTATTGAGTAGTATTTTTTTCCGGATTGCAGTCGTGATATCGCAGAGACATCATATTGAGGTAGCAGAAATGTTCTGCTAGTGTGAATGTAAACCAATGGATAATTTTATTTCTTCCTCGCACTGAGAGGTTGCTCGGATATCGTAGAGTTAAACTGTGAGTGTATATATTGCTCTGTGTTGACATTATTATTTTTCTTTTAGTATATTTTAATTGTACTGGTTAGGTGGAAGATCAGCCAGTTATAAGTTTTGTTATGTTATTATTATTTTTATGTAAAGGGTAGTTTTGTTTCTTCCTCGCAACTATACAAGGTGTGTAACAAAATATAAGAGTGTATAGTATTGGACGCACTAATCATCAATCAAAAAGAATTTTGTTGAAATTCGCAAATTAAAAAATGGGTCCAAGCAAATGAGACATTCTGTAGATATCTACAAATTTCATTTTTTCTTGTTTGTAAAATTATTATTACATTAATGTAATTATGCTAATAACTATTGTATAAGTATTGTTTAACTTCTTTTGTATTTAAATGTGACAACCAGTGGTACCCAAAATGATATTGTTTTGCAAACTACTGTTAATTTTACGAATTTCAACAAAATTATTTTTGATTCATGATCAGTGTGTCCAATACTATACACCCTTAAAATTTGTTACACATGTTAGGTTACACCCTATATTAGATGTTCTGCGAGTAGGAATGTATACCAATGGGAAATTTCATTTGTACCTATACTATGTATTTGTATTATTGAGTAGTAATTTTTTCCGGATTGCAGTCGTGATATCGCAGATACATCATATTGAGGTTGCAGAGATGTTCTGCGATTGTTAATATAAACTAATGGTAAATTTGATTTCTTCCTCGCACAGAGAGATTGTCGTGATATCGCAGAGATAAAATGTGAGTGTATTATGAAAAAGATGATATCTTAGTGATATCATAGGTAGCAGAGGTGTTCTGCGAGTGTGAATGTAAACCAATGGGAAATTTTATTTCATCTTTGCACTGAGATGTTGGTCGTGATATCGCAGAGATGAACTGTGAGTGTAGGTAAAGAGTAGTTTTGTTTCTTCCTCACAACTAGAGGAAAAAAACGCACCACTTCAAAAATTCATAACTTCGCGCCAAATCATCGTAGGTACCTACTTGAAATTTTGCGGAAAATGTCTGATCTTTAGTACCCTGTTGACCAATAAGGTCCACGATTTTTTTGGCACTGCGTATGAGCTGCCAAAGTTGGACCTTTTGGACATCAGGTACATTTTTCTTGGGTGGGGGTGGGAGTGAGTGGAGTGGATTTTTTGTCATATTGGCTATCATCACATTAAAGCTAAGACTTCAACGTTTTCAGAACTCGAAGATTCATCCAATTTCGTCGAAATGCCACTGAGATATCGCAGTTTGAAATTTTGCCATTTTTGGTGCATTTTCGAGTGGTGCGTTTTTTTTCCTCGAGTGTATATATAGTTTGCAGTTGCAATATCGCAGTGATATCATATGGAGGTACTGCTCGTATGTAAGTAAAGGGAAGTGATCTTTCTTCCTCGCACAGAGAGGTTGGTCGTGATATCGCAGAGATAAACTGTGCGTGTATTATGTAAAGAGTAGTTTTGTTTCTTCCTCAGAACTATAGAGACTTTGCAGTCGTGATATCGCAGTGATATCATATGGAGGAAGCAGAGATGTACTGCGAGTGTGTAAGTAAAGGGAAGTTTTCTTTCTTCCTTGCATAGAGGTCGCAGTCGTGATATTACAGAGATAAATTGTGAGTGTATATGTAAAGAGTATTTTTATTTCTTCCTCACAACTACATAGAGTTTGCAGTCGCGATACCGCAGTGATATCATGTGGAGGTAGCAGAGATGTACTACTCGTGTGTAAGTAAAGGGAAGTGAGAGGTTGGCCTAGTGATTTAGACTAGGTGTCGGGTGGTTTTTGTGTCCTACCTGTGTCTGCGTGAGTCCTAGACTGGCGGCGAGCTCGGCACGTTCGGGTAGCGCGAGGTACTGCGTGCGCTGGAAGCGGCGGTTCAGCTGCTGCAGCTGCAGACTGCTGTAGATGGTGCGCGGCTTGCGCATCTTCTTGCCCTTGCCGCCGCCGCTCGGTCGTTCCAGTGACAGGCATTTCTCTACAACAACAACAACACACAACCACATTAGTTCTACATCCCACATCCCCAACAACATAACAGTTCAAGGGTTGAATATGTCAAGTTAAAAGAATCATTCATTTTCCCCAAAAGTTCCTTAGCATGAGCATTATGGTTGTCTTTAACCTTCTTTAACAAAACTTAAAGGTAGATTCAGACCTACTGCTACTGTGTTTCTGTTAGTGAACAGCCCTCTCGTTTTTACGAAATCTAGATTCAGATCCACCCAATTATGCTATTATAAGTATAGGTGGCTAATTTAACCAACCAGCGCTCAACGTTCGCACTTATAATTGAAATTGGAATTTTATGGAAGCTCTGGTTGGTTATCTTAGCACTTATACTTATAATTGAGTAGGTCTGAATCTAGCTTAAGCCCTGTCCACACTTAGATTCTTTGAATATTCTGTCGAACTTCAGATTCCTGGAAAAATTCATTGATTGAAGCTAATGAATTATTTCAAACTCTTCTTTTCCAAGACTCATTGAACATTCAATTTAGCTGTTATTTGACAGGCAATTCTCACCATGTTTCATTATCTCAGGATTCAGATTCTGAAGCATGAAAGAATCCTCAAAGATTCTATGTGTGTCTTTTTATGAGAGTTCCTATAACGATCTTATAGCTTATTTATGAAGGATCCTTTAAAATCGATTTAACCATTTAACAAAGTCATAAATCTATTAAAAAAAAACTTGTTGCTCCAAGAATGTCGAAGGTAGTAAGGTACTGTAAGGTATATAATATAATATCAAGAATCACACTAAAGTAAATTTGTAACTCATAAACGTGGTATACTCGGTGCTCTCCTAAACATATGAAGGTCCAGATCGTCCAAATCTATAAAAACCATTCTAAAAACTGTTTTAGTATTTAAATTACTAAGGAAACCGCAATATTGTTCAACTGTTCAGCAAAATAGTAAACAAATCCCAATTATATTTTAATGAAATCAATTATTTTAATTATACAAATTACTAAGAGTGGTACTAACCTACGACAGCTAACTAGAAAGTGTCGCCTTTGACAGCAATAAATCACATTCGATAATTTGATTGTTATTAAACATATAATAAATTGATCTAAGATTTACCTATAGGTTATGTTCGCAACCATATGTGTTAGGTTAGATTTACTAGATGTCATCTCAAACAAAACTTTATATACCTCATTGCTTCACAACTGTGGAGTGTGGAGAAATGTATAAGAATCACAGAATATTCACATTGATTCGAGGTTAGATTTACTAGATGTCATCTCAAACAAAACTTATATACTCATTGCTTCACAACTGTGGAGAAATGTATAAGAACCACAAAATATTCACATCGATTCACATTTAATTAAATACATTTCTATGATATCACTACACTAGCCATGACAACTACCTAAATCCCTTCATTGTCACGAAACAAAATAAAAACTGCGCATTGGTAAGACCTGCGCACGCGTACAAACAACCCGAGCGCGCAGTAAATACGTCACCTACATACGGGCATTGTGAAGAAGTATACCACCAACATTGGTGCATGCGGTAACCACTGAATACTGAATGCGTTATTAAATGTGCGTTTAACCTGTCACTAATTGATTACTAACTATCGATCAATTATCTCGTTAATAAATGCCGCATTTGCGCTAATAAAAGATGAGTGTATTGATTGATTGTGGAAACGGAACTGAGAGAGTTTGAAGAACTGAAGAGATGGATTTGAACTTGGCGCACTTTATTAGTATTAATGGGCATTTTATTTCTTTACCAATAAGAATTTTTAATCATTTCTTAGTTACATAGATATACCAGAGCTGGCTAGTATTCAAGTAATGTATTGGAAAGGACCCCGCACCAAATACATGGGACCAATAATCTCGGTGAAATTTTCTGTAACTTTGGGAAATGACAGTTCTCGAAGTCTAGAACAAACTTTCAAATGCAACATGGGTCTGAAAATGCCTTAATAATGTATACATTATTTTTACCTGAATTAAAGTAAAAATCTGGCATTCTGGGTATGATGAAAGAGGGGACTGGAAAATTAATAACAACAACAACAAGTTCAACAATAATACTAATAATATTGCCAGTAAAAAAATGGGTTTTGTGGATTTTACCATGTATCTTCTAGTGGAAAAACCTGATTTTCGGACTTTGAGACGTGGATAGCGAGAAATTAAGGCATTTTCAGACCCATGTTGCATTTGAAAGTTTGTTCTAGACTTCGAGAACTGTCATTTCCCAAAGTTACAGAAAATTTTACCGAGATTATTGGTCCCATGTATTTGGTGCGGTGTCCTTTGTATTCGAGTACTTTCGGTACTCATGAGTACTTTTATTTCTGGGTACTCAATATTCGTACTTATTATTAAAAATGGATGTACTCGTTACTCATTAGTCGTAAATAGCCGAGTACTTAAATGTTGCATATATTATAAAAATTTTAGCAATTTATATAAGAACAAGAACAAATATTATTAAAACTGGAAGTAAAATCTGTATTTTACTGGTAATTTTTTTTTAAAAAACGCCATCATTGAATTTAATCTTCAATGAGTCTTGGAAAAGAAGAATTTTTAATTCATTCATAGCTTCAGCTTCAAAACAGTGCATTTCTTTTTTTTTTTTCAGGATCCAGAAGAAGAATTTTCAAAGAATCCATGATGTGGGAATAGGGAATTACATTTAGCAAATAGCAACAGATTATCATCTATAGATATTTGCCGGACAATAATCATCCCACTTGACATGAATCGTCCATAGGATGTTTAAAAATATTTTATTCTTGTACTTTAAGTGTAAGTCTATTCTAGCCACATCCTGAGTACGATCAAAAAGTACTCAATACGAACATCTCAGAGAATTGTATGGAATACATAAATTGGATATTATTACCAAAGTATGGGATGTTACATAAATAATATTACTAAGGGCGGACATTAGCAATCGCTAGGATATTAATAGGATGTTAATTGGCAAATATAGCAAATAACAAGCGTGATGTTCACATTCTTGAAATGTTCTGGAGATTTGATTTTGTCAAGTGGGATAATACCAGAAGAATAGTCTACCTTTGAAAAAATGGTGGAAAAATAAACAACTTGTATAACACTCATAAAATGTATAATCCTAGTGAATTTTCCCTTACAAATGAAGCACACTGTAGTTTTTGTTGCGCACACATAAGTTTATTACCCGGATGGTCTAATACTGACAGATAACGGAAACTACTTCTAATAACATCCAAAAAAACATCAATTTTCAAACATCAAACATCTGCATATCGAGAAAAAACAAAAGGTGCGTGAACTAGAAGCGAATCAACATTCAACTTTCCTTACACCCGTCATTTGTTACGAAGTTTACGACCGCATTAGAGCCCTGTTGGCCAACGGAGGCCTAGGAAGCGTTAGCGTCACTCACATCGTAGTTAGCCATGTATGGGGGTAGGATATCTTATGCGGAAATGCGTATGTTGGTGCCCGAGTGTTTTTATTGCTGTGTTCCGATAACGGACATTTTATTTCTTCCTTTTTGCATGGACGCTTTCCCAATGTCCCGTTTGTGTTTTGTTTGTTGGCGGTGTTGTTCGCGATGCGATATTGTTTTATCAACAATGGCTGGCGTGATCTGGTTTTGTGCTTTGTTTTCTGGTTAGTTTCTAGTGGCTTGAAAGTGGGACTGCATTTGTGGGGTTCACTTGTTTATCGGATAACTGCAATTAGAAATCCTGTTGCTTCCAATCGACATTTTACACTACTTCTTTTATTATTTAGCTACAAGATAATGTAATGCCTTGTCATGTTTTTGATTCTTTATGAATAAAAATCTTACATGAAAATTGCATAAAAACATCGTAAATCAATTTAGCAGCAAAGTTTAATAAGTTAATTAGTCACAAATCATTGTAAAACAATACTCATTTAATTGCCTACTCATGAAATTGAATATTTCATAATATTTGACAAAACAATGAACACTTTATTATTATCCGAGGTATTATTCAATTTTTACTTTAACGTATATTGCACGCATATCTAATATCAATAAATATTATAGAAATGAAACATTACTTTGTAGGCAATATTAATTATTTATTTCCTATAAAATTTATTTATATATTAATTGTAAAATGTACTTAATAGCAAATAAATAAGTATACAGAATAAAAACAATTTTAATAATTAACAAATCAAACCAATCCTTAATATCTATCTAAGTAATTAATAATTCGTAGAGTTCACTAGAGTTTTGAGAAGAGAAATAATATGTATTCCAGTCAAAATTAAAATTATAAATAAAGAAAGATTTTCTCGGTTGGACGAATGTAGGATAAGAAAAATTACTGGATATCAACCAAATGAAATGAAAATTATAAAATTGGTATCAATTATTGATATTGGTTTAAAGACAAGTTACAAAAATTAAGCGTTGTTGTTACTGTCTAATAACAAATATCATCATAATAGATTATTTTAATTTGAATATAAACTAGAAAAATAATAGCAAGCCTTCAAAATTACTTATGTCCAGTACACATGGAGAATCTTTTTGACAAGTTCCTGAAACATGTTTCTTTAAAAATAAATTGTATAAATTGTTTTTGTACATAAATGTGACAACCAGTGGTACCGAATATGATATTATTTTGCAAGCTATTGTTAATTTTACGAATTTCAACAAAATTCTTTTTCATTCATGATCAGTGCGTCCAATACTACCCTTAAATTTTGTTACACAGGTTGGGTACATATTAATCACGCCTTTTACTCAAGTTGGGCGAGGCATGAATCGTCCATGGGATTTTAAAAAAATTCTAATTCTTGTACTTTAAGTGATATTACGTAAGTCGTAAGTCTATCCTAGCCACATCCTCAATATGATGAAAAATTACATATCTACCGATATCTACTCAATACAAACATCTCAGAGAATTATTACAAGGGATACATAATTGGGATATTAATTATTACCAAATTATTAATATTGCGATGTTACAAAGATAATGTTACTAAGGGCGGACATTAGCAATCGCCAGGATAGCAAATAGCAAGATTAATATAAAGTTCTTTGGATTTTATTTCGTCAAATGGGTGTCAAACGAAAAACAGCTACAATTCTAGTTACTTCTAATGTTGATTAATCCTTCAAAATTTCAAGCCCTCAATTTCAGTCTCGTCTCGATCTCTTCTTGCACCATCGCCAGTCGATGGTTGATCGGCGCTTTGAAGTTGGATTTCGCCGGTTCGGTTCGCGTACTCGCCACTCGGAATTGTCAATTAACCGTTAACGGAACATAACCACACGGTACATGCTTCTGGCTCCGTTATGCGCGCAAAAAACACACCACAGGTTCCCGTCACTGCGCTCGGGACATTCCGAGGAGGTCTCAACCACGGCTGGTGGCTGCGACCGACGGCAAAGAGATGTTTATAATACTTTCAGATTTGAGAATAATGAGCAAATAAGTTCTTGTTTAAATTTAGTATTTAGGATTGTTACTAGCTGCATCGGTACTAATTTGAATTAGGGCAGTTATTTCTAGATTCATAAATTTTGGCATAAAGTTTTTTAGGTTTTTGTTGATGTATGTATTGATTGCATGGATGAGATATTATGGGTAAATATGTTTATAGTTTGTAAAGGTTCGTGTACTACCTAAAATCCAGCATAAAATGTACTAACGTAGCGAGTGTTCTGTGGCTAGTACAAGAATAGTAAAATTTTATTTCAGGCAGGATTTAATAGAGAAAGAATGGATCTACAGATGTGCCTTTTTAAAATTCCTATTTTATGCAAACTACACGGTTATATCTTGTGATAGAATTTTTTTTTAAATTTTAAATAGGCACATCTGTAGATCCATTCTTTCTCTATTCAATGTTTATAAAAACATTATCCTGAAGTTAATAATAATTTGACAGTTTACTCGCAACGAAAACACTTTTACATTATTTTTCCATTCAAAATGAGATTGCATAGCTAGGATGCGGCAAAGTATGAGTTTCGGGTTGGTTTCAGGCAGCCGTAGTAGTGGAGAAATGAGTAGAATGAAAAAAAATTAAATTCTAGAGTATTCTAGGAATTCGGAAAAAACGTACGAGCCACTTAAGATGTATGAGTTTTTATTTTAAATTATTTACCTACATTTTATAGAATTATATCATCGCCTACGTTTTTCAAAATTATATTTTAAAATAGTTACTAAACAACTTTGGAGAGCTTATAGGCACTAAAAAAATTGTATGTAACACGTAAACAAACTAAGTTTTAGAGGACTCACCTAATTTAAAGACTAGGCTTGCGTCTCGTCCATAAATAAATTCGTCCTCTAAACCTCTTGCGTAGGTACTTGTTACATAAATATTCGGTTAGAAAAAAGAACTTCGCAAGAAGCCCGTTTTTGAAACAGGATTGTTAATTGTTTAATGGATATCTGATTAACTGTACGAATGGAATAATAATAAATTTTAATTAATTGTGCAATAGCAAGAATAGTAAATTTATGAAATTCCATTTGAAAACATTGGACCAAAACTAAAATTTCGAATTTCAATTCCATGTTAATTTTTGGGTTAGGGATTGAAGCCATGAGACGGAAGAGGGTGTGCTAGTAGAGCATACCAATATGGCGGATATATTTATATCAACTCTGAGAGTTTTACAAAACGACAGAATTAGACAAAAATAAATGAATTCTTTCAATGTGTAAAGATGTTTCAATATTACATGGTGCAGTAAGAAGAATTTTAATGTCCTGCGTTAAAATTTATGGTCTAATTAAATTAGAATTCAAGTTTACAGCAAGCTCTTGTGCGAATTACTTCATTAGTTGATAAAATGCGTCGTTCGAAGTAATATGCAGGTATGAATGTGCGAAACAAGCGTTGTTTGTATGGCGTAGAAGTCAACACACTCAACTACCATCATAATAAAATTATAATTTACATCTTTAGTAAAACATATCTCTTTTTATTATTGCGCTTTCAGTTTTGCCACTTCGAAGGCAAATGAATTCTTGACATGTGCTCCGTCGGTTAACGAGCTGATTACGACAGTTTCTTTACCCGCACTACTTTATTTTTGATTTTTTGCAGAAATGTTTTCTGTATTTCTGCAAAAAGAACTCAAACATTTTATAATATTTTATTGTTTTTATTTGTCTGTTAAAAATTGTTTATATAAATAAAGGATAAATAATACAACATTTATTTTTGTTATTTAGATTCACAGATACTTATTTGCAAAAGTTATAATTTTTCTTTAGGAATATTGAATATTTATTCAAAAGAAGAAATTTCTTAAAGTAAATAAACATTATTATCTTACGTGGTTTATACAATATTTTATTCCATTTTGACGAAATTATGAAAATATTTTTTATAGGTATAAATTTATTTTGACTAAAATCTATGCAGTCGTCAATGACAAATTGTCTTTGTTTTTATAAATTTAACATTTCGGAGCAAATAATGACAGTTTGAAAACATCAGAGTGATTTAACAGATATTTATACACCAAATGAGATACATGAATGTTTAATCAAGAGAAGAAAGTTTAGGGATAATTTCATCGAGTGAATAAACATTCATATGTCACGAAGTTTATACAATATTTTATTCAATTTTGATGAAATTGTTTCGAAAATATGAATTATAAATTAATTTTGACAAAAACCTAATCAAAGTAGTCGTCAATGACGAGTTGTCATTGTTTTTATAATTTTTTTAGCAAATAATCACAGAGTGATTGAAAACTGTCTTGCTAGCAAATAAACAGTTGTTTAAAAGTTGTTGCTATGGAGTTAATAATTACAGTTTAACGTCAAAATGGCAAAAAATATTATATTGTAAAATATTTCTTTAAAATAAATTTTTCTCACTACTCATTACAATAATAACATGTGTAGTGTGTAATGACTATTACTTACTCGAATGAAATATACCTAAACTCGCCGGCGGCTCGGTATAGAAAACTGCCATCCTTATTTGTCATCAAAAATGCTTATTGATAATACTAATTTATTTTTTAAAATTTGTTTTACGATGTGAATGAGAAACGTGTAAGCAAAGAAAATTTTTGAATAATTAATTTCAAGTTGAGAGTTCAACATCTCCCAAAATTCTCATTTGTGTGTCGGAATACCACAAAGAAAAACTTAAACTTGTTAAAAAGAAAAGTAATTCCGTAAAATAAATAATTATCGTCCTTTCTAAATAGTCCATCATTTTCTCCAAGTTTAACTAACAAGCAAACATTTTAACACTAATAATAAATAAACAAAAAATCAAGTCCGACACTTTTTGGATAATTAATCAAAGGAGGTTTTGCGTGTCAGCAACACTGCTGTACACTCAGTATAACTTAAATTCGTCCTAAATTCATCTTTAAAGAAGAGGGCATAAGGAACTTATTCTTCGATCGAAACTTTCAGCGACGGTACTTGAAGGAGTATGCAGTACATGCAGCTTATTAGATAAAATATTAATGAGGTTATGTTTGGCAAGCCCGAAATTTGTTAATTAGCATCTCAAAAATTTAGAAACTCTAAATTTTGTTAAAAAACTCTAAAGCCCGTCTGACACGTACGAGAGTTTGTACAAAATTTCATACAAAGACCGTCTGACAAGATCCATTATATTTCGTATCAAAATTTAATATTAAATTTTGTACAAAACTTTGTATCGTGTCAGACGGGCTTTAGAAAAAACAAAATAGAAATAAATGAAGTATGTTTTGCAGGTTTAATGACAAGCTATTTATGCAAATAATCCTGTGGATGTCAATGATTATTATTTGTTAATAAGGTAAATATTTTGCAATTTAGAAAATTATATGAATCATGACACCCATGCATTTTCCATATAGAGTTTTGCAAATGTTTCATAAGTGATGCCAGTAAACTATAGGTAGTAGGCACGCAAGTACGAGTACTAACAAGCAAATGATGAAATAGTTTTAAAAATCTCTTTGGCAACCATATTTTGAGGCACCAGTTGAGGTTAAGTTTTGATTTATTGCTTTTTTAAAGAATACAAGAGTCTTATTTCAAGTGCAGAATATGTTGCAATGTGGTACAGCTTAAGTGCTTTAGATTAGAGTGTCCTGTTTTTGTTTTAATTCTTTTGAAGTCGAAAATTTCCTTGTTACAGTATTTTCCTCATGGATCAATTAGTTTAGTTCAGTGGTTAACACACTGCTTCACCAACAAACCATCAACCATCTCAGGTTTCAATCCAGCTGCCTCGTTATAATTCAGATAAATTAAATATTGATCTCTTTTTGATTTCTGCGGAATTCTCTGCTAAGCTAGTATTTTTGAATGTCGCATAAACACGAAAAACTAGTTGTCAAACTGGATAGAAAAGTTTTATATTGGCTAAGATACGTCATAAAAATATAATATAACATTTGGTCGGTTACACCAATAAAACTTGACTTTGAAGCTTAGTTTACATAAACAAAATGGAATCAAATATTTAACCTTTTCGTCTATTCCAATGTGTATTTATTTATTTGAATAAGAATTCAGGATCTAAAGGATTTATTCATATTATGCTAAAAATTAAATGATTCATGAATCCAGCTTTACATATTGTTAATTATACATCTATGGACATTTTAAGTAGATATTCTGATGTTCATGTAGGTATATTAATATTTTAAAATTGTGGTGCAACAGAGTAATTGAATTTATTCCTTGTAACTCGAGTATATCTATAACCTCAAAAATAATACAGTAAAGTGAAAACTGGCAAAATGCAGTTTTAAAAATTTTCAGTTGGCAGTATTGGTATATAATGTCAGTGCGACAGCAAATTTTTAAACCAGATTCTAGACGAATTAAATTTACGAATTTTTAAAAAATTATTTTTTTTCCATGATCAGTATGTTGAGTATAATTATGTCTGAAACTGAACGAAATTTCAGGATTCAAAATATAAATTATTTATTTGTATTTGGGCCTGAATATATTGTTATTCATTTGTATAAATAATAAATAAGCTCAAATAAATAATTTAACTTTTAAACAATTGAGGAATTTGAGGAAAAAAGATGTCTTTTCTACGAACATTTGACAAATTCCTTTTATTATAACTGAATTCATTGATTAATTTGATCTACATCACTATAATGACTACCACATTAATTATTTAATGCAAAGGGGAGATAAACCTGATAATAAATAATTAATGCTATATCAGTTCATTTCTTTCAATAGAAAACGTCAAAGATCGTCAATAAATAATAGAATCAAATCCACTTTATTTGTTGTCAAAAATTTACCCACAAACATCTCTCTCGTTTATTAAACATTGTCTATTTATAAATATGAAACATTAGTATGTAAATATTAAATTCAAATTTTCTAACGTCATCATTACCAAATAATTTTGCACAAACATGTTAACCGGCTAATGATTGCATCAATATTATTAGATTTTTTATTATCTGCTATAAAGTTTATGTTCCTTGAAAGTTTTTTTTGAATGCTACTAATATTTTATAGTAAAATGTGGTTAGGTACCTCCGCTGATATTTGGTAATAAAATTGTATATGCTTTTATTTTTATTAACGTGAGGTAATAATGTTTTTAAAACGAGAATCATAAAAGTTCTTGTGAGCATTTTTATCATATTTTCTACACTTGGTCATACACCGAAAATTATATTCATCACGGTACTAAAATGCCTACATAAAATTCAAAAATGCTAACATGACTATATTTTAAATTAAAATGTAGTAGTTGGACACGCTATCGCTGTCAGATAATATTTATTTAATTTATTAAATTAATACAATAAACAGCATTTTATTCAATGTAATAAACATTATTCAGTTCTGTGACACGTAATAAACACCAACAACAACAAACGCAAAATCGACGTAAACAAAATTGTCAAGAATATAATAAAAGTAATGAAATATTCAATAATAAACCAGAAAGAAGATTAATTTTTGATACAAAATATAACTTTATAATTTTTTTAATCCAAGGCGCCATCTTTGCGAAGCTCAATAATTATTTATTTAGTAGCATTATAGAAGCATTTTTTAAAATACGTTCGAGCGGTTTAGAAATTTCTAAATTCAATGCGTCCTTTCGAAGATAAAACAAAATTTCAAAAATAAGCTCATACCTACTGATGAAAAATGTAATAAGTTTCTATCAAATACGAGACCATAAAAACTACTAGTAGGTATATAATACTTATTTTACCTTACCTATACCTAGTGTAAGCCAAAAAAATTTTTTTTTAACAAAAACGGATTTTAAAAATGTTTGTATATTTAAATGGAAATATAACTGCAGGACAAGTTTTCAGAAAATGTTCCTGAAATAGAAGCCGTCGGCCATTCTTGAGCACAATTTTGACATCTCGCATTTTTCAAGAATATATTTTTATAATAATACCTACATCTTTATTTTGTACATACAGATTAGATTCAAATATAATGCTACTATTTTAGTAATGAATTCCTGTGTAGCAGTTTGAAAAATTATATTGAAAAAAGTAGTACCTAAATATAACAAATTGTATATAAATATTTTATTTATTGTCGACCGATTTCGCTAGAACAGCATCTTCAGGTCAAGCTGAAATACTTTAGAATGTGTAAGTCTTATTGTTAAGGCCGGAATGTAGCTGTCCACGATTTCGTCGAGAAAAAGGAGAGATATATACAGATTTAGGGTGGCGACCAAAGGCAGCAATAGCGAACGCGCTCTAAAAGTGGCATCGTATTTGTATGATATTGTATTTATAAGACAAAAGAAATAATCAAACGCGTTATTTATATACTGTATAACATATTACCTACAGTGCGACGCATGCATTTTAATAGATTTTGTATTTAAAATGCCCTAAATTAAACATGTAAAAGTAGTATGTTTCTCTTTATTCGGCATTTTTTTAAAACAATACTATGAAAAAATTTGGAAAAATCGATGCGCCGCACTGTAGAATGAATATTAAATATTGTCGTAAAAAAATTTCAATGATCTTACGTTAGTATTAGATTCAATATTATACAAACCGTAGAGCACTGTTTTACCTCTTTCTCGTACAGCTACATTCCCGCCTTAATATAAAAGTATATTGATATAATTTGTAAACGTAATACATCTAATTTAATTGTTAAAATTATTTGAAGTATGTTAGGTTAAGTCAACTGCACGCAAAAACATAGTACAGATATTGAAACCAAAAATATTTGTGTCAAAAATATCGTCAAAGCTTTATTAAACTAAATAAGTTATTAAACATTTAAGTATGTAGATGTCATAATGACATTCTAGCAAAATTGAACGGCAATAAATAAAATATTTATACATTAACATTTACTGCCTTTTTTCTATATAATGCTACTATTTTTAAAAGGTTGCAAAGGTATTAAAATACTTAAAAAATAATAAATTATATAAGTCAGGTTCAAAGATATGTTTAAAAATAATTCATACTACAGGTCAAGCAATATTTTACTCGCGCAACATTTTATAATTTTATCTAAACTATATCAGCTTCTCAAACTTGAGTGCACGTACACGCACCGTTATTTTAATTAAACTAAAAATAAAATCGTAACCCAGAAATTCAGTAAGACTGCATTCTCGTCTTCGGTTAACAAGTGCCTAAACACCGTAAGGTTATCGCCTCAAGATTAGATATTTAATCAAAATATCTGCGTAGCTTTTTATCTACTCTCGAAATGTACAAAAATTCCAGGTACTCGATTTCGAGTGTCACGGAGGAGATTGCAGCGCAAACAAAAAATTATCAGCAGACACTTCGCTTATCAGTACGTGAAATGCGTAAGTAAGTTCCTAAATCGTAGCTAACTTGATTTGTATCGAGTGTCACTCAATGACTTTCGACAGATAATGTTGCAGCGGACTTTATCAAGATCAAGAAAAATTGCCCAAACAGGTACTGACACAATATATTTAAAAATTTAATCATATTTGAGGGATTTATGTTTACAAATCACTATCAAATACAAATTTGTGCTGTTTTATATGAGTTTATAAAGATTTATCTTCAAATCTTCAAACTTTTATCTGACAACAAATGATTCATTATTTTTGATTTTATTATCTCTAAGAGCATACGTAATAAAGCAAATTTTGCTTATTGTTTCGATAGAAACTGTTCATTTATCAATACTGATCACGTTAAAATATACAAAAGATAATATTAAAATTACTTGTATGTATATAGGTATTTGATCCGTCTTATACGTAGGTAAAGTTAATAATCAAAAATAATTTTTAAAATGTTTTTCCGCTTTTATTGTGCTAATCAGTTCGGATCAGTAACGAAAAAGAAGAAATAAAAAAATTGAATTACTTATATTATTTGGATTCAGATTCTGTATTTTCTTATTTATTTATTAAATGACAAAGTTTGAGTAGAAATGAACTGTAAACTGTCTTAATCACTCATCATTATAAACAATATAAAAATAAATTATACTAAAAATTATTTAAAATATTGGTGGCTCTAAAAATGCGCTAAATAACATTACATTAGCCCCACGTTGGGCGCCAAAGTAATGTTTTCTTTATTAAATACCCAAAATATAATTTATTTTTTAAATTTTACTTTAATATTTTACATTTTTGACTCAGCCGCCATAAGTGTACATTGTTTGTTGTAACGTTTTTATTTATTTATTTCATCAACTATTTATTTTATTATTTTATTCAATATGTTTGTTTTTTTAAACTATAATTCGTAAGTTTTTACACATTCATTATTAATTTATCTTATATTGTTTAAATTATGTATAATAAAGAGGGCTTAATTGGAGCCGAAACCGGTAGAGTGGTTGAATTTTTAATAAATTGACTTATTCCAAAGCATTTCAGTTTTTCCCACATAATTTTAGGCAGGTATCATCTACACTTTTTTCACAGAATTTTATATTTTATTAACAATATTTTCTAGTTACATAAAATCCAAGAATCTAGATGTTTCATCTTAACTTAGGTAGGTTCATATTTATAGCGAAAATTTTAATACGATCGAGCGGCGCTAAAACTTTACGCCAGATTAACACTAGCGCTACCTACAGATTAGAAGTAACTTTATGTTTTTAACACTATTATTTATATTTAATTGATATTTAAAATAAATCCAACTATTCTTATAGTTATCTTTGATTATGATTTAAAATATTTACACTATTACAAGTATAATCATGAGATTCCAGGTATACCTACAGATTTTTAAAAACCGCAATTCGATATTTTATTTCTACCCCAAGAGCAGCACTAACACAATAAGGATCTTCCGGAGAATGCAAACTTACCATCATCTTTCGGTGAGGGCGGACAATTAGGGGCGTAAGATCCAAGGTGGTATCCGCCGTAGGAGTTCTGGTGCATGGGCGGAAAGGGGTACGCGGACAGGGCCCCCCGGGGGCTGGGGAAGCCGCCTTCGTGGTGGTTGGGGGGCCCACCGTGCGCGTTGGAGGGCGGCGCGTTGAAGTGGTGCTGGTACGACGTCCGGAGCGGCCCGTAGCCGTGCTGCTGCAACTCGATGAACGCGCTCTTCGACACCGGCGTCGAGGCGTTCGACTCGTGCGGCGTCGGGGGCCCGATGTGAGCGTCGCCCGACATCGCCGGCGTCCCCGGAGGCTCCTCTGAAGGGCCCCCGAACGGGGAACCCAAGTCCGTGAAGTTTAACGTCGTGAAGTTTTTGTTCTCCACCGTGCCAAAGTCGCGCGTTGCGCTACCACAAATCAAAAACGAAAAACTCCGAAAACACTGTTAACATATCCTGATGACAGCACAAGCACTTCAGTTTATCGGTAAAATAAGTTGAAATGTCACAACACCAAACACTGAATCCATAAGCGATAAGCGGCGCGACGGTGCTGGAGATAATCACCAATGTACTCAATTACGAAAATCAACAGTCGAAAATTTGGTTTAATGGAGGCACATTACACACATAATAGTCATCACCGTACCGCAATGCGAAGTAATTCATGTAATTCTCACTATAATTGCGTAAAAACTACACCGATATTAAATTACACGAAAATGAGTACATATGTCGTTTTTTTACGCGACCAAATTGGTCTCGCGGCCGTTCCACATCCACTACCTACGAGAGTAGATACGATAATGACGAATAATCATATAATAGTCGGCTATGGCCGTTTGTTTCGCCTTCTCCCCGCTAGGTTCCGCTACTGTACGGCGGTGCGCGCGGTGGGCGGAGCCCTTGTGGGCTGTGATTGGCTGCTGGCCGGTTTGGGGCGGGGCTAAAGCCGGTTTTTATGGCTCTTCGTACTAATTGGGCGGAGTTTAGAGCTCGTAGCTCGAGGTAAACACGCCCCGGTAGACACAGAGGCGCTGGCTCTCTCTCTCTCTCATGCGATATGTGGAATACTATAAGAGTTAATAAAATGTTTTTTATTAAATAACGCGGCGTAATGTGGGTATTTAACAGCCGTTACGCTGTCAATACCCACTCAATTAATTGATTGATTCCGATGAACATTAGCACACGCGAAACCGATGCTTCATTCATACTGCTCGGATGCCTTTCGGTCTGCTCTATGTTCCCACCACTCGCAAATTCATAAACTCTTATCGATTTTGACTTGAACTCCCGAACTCACTGCATTTTGCGTTCACTAACACTGTCGATGTAATAAACGTGATCATTTTATCATCTGAAGGTATTTACCAGGAATATCATAATTTTACTCTAAATAGAGGCAGGTACTTAAGTACCTTCTTATGTTACTTATGTTAAAGACAAACAATTTAATAATGTAAATAAAATAATTTGGTAAGGAAATAATCAGTCCAATATTATATTTTATTATAGTACAATAAAAGTATTATACCTAGGTAGGTACCAATATGTATGTATCAAAAATAAAAAATAAATTTAATTTTTTATTTCAAGATGAGTTTCCCTGCCTAAACGATTAGCAAAACAGAAAATACCATTCCTTCTGACTATAGTTATTTTTTAATCAAATAATCATTCAATTTATAAAAACACATCTAGGCACAAAAATTATTCAATAATATAAATTATTGTATTCTAACGAACATGAAAGTTAGCTGATATAATATTTACAGATAAAGTAATTTTGTATAGTTAATAATGTTACCTACCCTGTTTTAAAAGAACTAATTTTCCGTCTTTTAATAATAAAAAATACATTTTTGCTCATTAAAATTAACGTTCAACAAATGTAAGATTGCTAATGCTACACAGAAAAAAAATATAGTACCTACGTAAACTTTCCTCGTCTGAACAGGATAGAATCAGTAAAAATTTGCTGTTCATTGTTTTTCTCGAAAAATGCCTTTTTTAAGGGGCACGTCTACATTTTTATCAAATTCCTAGAATACTCTCGATATTACTTTTTTTTCAATTTCATTCTCTTTCCAACTACTATACGGCTGCCCGGAAACCTGCCCGAAACCAACCCGAAACTCGTACTTTGCCCGCAACTTAGCTATATGCAATGTCAATACTGTAAACATGGCTCCAGTATTTCCATAATAATTTTTGTATTTTTTAAATAAATTGAATAAAACAAAAATTATTCGAAAAAGGAATCTTAACTGCATGCTTCTTGCTTTTTTTAAATTTTCTTGCTATTTAGAGTGACCGAAAAAAATCATTTCAAATAATGACAAAAAACCGCAAAAAACATCATTTTTAGTTTTTTACTTCAAATTCCTAGGCCAAAAATAAAAAAAATAAAAATATAAAAGTATTAAGATATCTTTTTTTAATACACTCATATGAAAAAGTATCATATATTTCAATTATAATTAAAGTACCTAAACGTTGAAAGGCATCTCTGTAACGCTGTAAAATTTTAAGATAGACGTACATCTTAAGTACCTGAATAATATCACATAAATTAGAAATAAAACTATTACTGACAGTTAACTGGTATTATAACATTGTCATTGTCAATTGTATGTATGATCATTTCATGATCCCAGTCTAAATAAAGATTCCGCTTACATTTCCTAATTCGCAATCGGATATAAAGCAACAAACTAGCTAAAGGTACCGACCACACAAAATCCGCTAATTTCAGTCGGGCGCTCACAAAGGCAGATCAGCGGCTCAGACGTTTGTAATCTGGGGCAGAGCAGAGACAGGTAGAGCGGCGCCCCGCCGGGTTAACGGCGCTAGGTGGGCCTAAACGGCCTAACTGATTAACTAAACAACCATCAACATGAGTTGTGGGCCCCAACAAGTCGTCAGCGCGGGGACACCGATATGGGACGAGGTCTCTATACGCGCCACCGAGCAGGGACAAAGGCTGCCGCAGCAGTGACAATGGGTATTAGTTGTGTCTTTAATGTTGATAGTAGTAAATTAATTTGTGTAATATGCGATTGTGTTGATGATTCACACCCAAGTTGGGTAAGCGACTACTCTTGAAGGAAATAAAAACAGAAATATTATTTTATATATCACACCTTAGAACCAACAACCAACTTGAATATGGATGCGTCACAAACTGTACGTCGTTGGTATATTTTTCAACTCAGATACTTCTTACCACATTAAAGATCCTATTTCTGTTACAAAGTACTCGTATTTTGTGAATTTTGTAAAAATGTTTAATAGACAAACATAATAATATAATAATTAGTAACATAGCTTAACTGAAATTTGATATTTTAATTTAAAATGATTAAAAATTTCAAACTTGTAATAACATTATACAAGTGATGCAAAAGTAATCACCCGATTAGCAAAGGCAGTAAGTCTGTTTGTATAAGAAGAAAATTGGTTCTGTTTGTTGATTATGTTTACTTAAACGTGTAAATGTTTTCCCATTAAGTCTCGAAAATCATATCAGTCAAATATCCGCCGCCACAGTTGATGCACATTCGGGCTAGTTTCACAGTATTTCCATGTCATGAAAAATGCTTTACTTTACTGGCTTGTTCGTATAGATCCATGACATCAAAAACCCCAAAGAAAGAAGTTTGGGTCAGTGCAAATTGCCAAAACGAGAGATAAAACAGCCTGGTAACGCTTGCTTCAAAATGTCCAATGTAGCTCGTGCTGTGTGTGTGCGGTTTCACCATTCTGCTGGAACTACAATATACTCCAAAACTCAATTCGTCAATTTGCGGCAGCAAGTAGTCGTTGATTACGGTTCTGTAGCGCTCACCAGTCCTTTATTTTATCTATACACCAGTCACAGTAACAGTGTTGCTACAACAGCGATATTCTCGATCAAAGAGCTACTCCGAGGCCGGCTACGCTTATTTTCAGGATTTATTCCAATTTTTCACATTTTCTAATTTACAACAAACTATTTCAAACACTAGGCCCGATATCGAACTGTTGTGTGCGGTACTGCATATAGCTTTTAATTATATTGACATTTTTCCAAATTTTAAAATTATAAAAATATTGATACTTTCTCTGATATCAAAAATCCTTTATATAATTTATCCAAACTGATTTTTAAAACTATATAGCTACCAAATATTAGTGGCATGGATTGATATTATCGCATTATAAGGAAACAAACCTTTTCACTTAATTTCTTATTATTTGATCAAAAAAAAAGTTTTATCATATATCTTCCAGTTTCAGTTTCAATAATAAAATATTAAATTAAGGAAGAATCTAGGATTCCCACTTGACACGAACATTATTACACAAATTAAATAATAAACCTTTAACATGCACCAATATAAAAAGAAAACCTAACTGATAGAGACAACCTTACATAATAAAACTTATTTGTTCAAGATTCACGAAATTGATAAAAGAAATAAACAAAATTACACCTAATTTAATATCAGCCCAATAACCTACATTCATCTCATTAGCGATTAGCTTTAATTTTATTATATGATTACGGTTTTCATGTTTTATAAAAATAGTATTTTAGAACTCTAATATCAACAAGCATTAGGTAAACATATTAATTTGCTTTAAACATTGGTATTATATGTCAATGTTAAATTACATGAAAAGTAAATAAAACCCAAAACCACTATTTATTGAAAATACCTACTAGAAATTTTTACAAAAGATATCCACACACAAAATAAAAGTACCAAGTGCATTGAATAAAAAATCTGACGTGACCATCACACAACCTTCCGCCATATCTAGACTTTAAACATAAATGTATACGTACAATCCGGTGCCCATTTACAATATACAAATACAAATCTAAAATATTCAAACAGAAATTTGCATCACCTGATTCAAAAGATTCATTCATAGGAAAACTCCTGTGTTGAAGCCACCTTCCGTTCAATTACTACATTTAATATCTTACTTATGACTTATATGGCGCTAGTATGCCAACTTGTCACCCGTTTCACCTGTCAATATTTTTTACGCAGAAACAAAAATCAACCTAACATGGATTACCAGATTTCAACGTTTTATCTGATAAATTTATTTTTTAAATTTTACTATAGATCTTTAATGCTACCAGATAAAGACAATTTTTTATAACGTAAGTTGCAAATAACTTTTCCTCTTATCTTATTACAAATAAATACTATATTTATCCAAATTTATATAAATTTCTGACAAGTCACCATTTCAATCTTCAAAAAATATCACTTCCGGTGAAGATATTTGTACCGAAATCTAATGAGCTCTTCCAATTTATATACAAATGTTAAATACCATATATCAAAATTTTTGGGTAATTCGTATTTGAGTTATCCGACTGACAGAAATCCGGCCCTGACCACATAACTACACACATACATACACACACACACATACATACATACATACATACATACAGACATCATCGTGAAACTATCAAAAATGAGTTGTAAAGACCCTAATTCGTGCTCATCCACTAAAAACTCACTACCCGATTTTTAGCATGAATCCAATACCTTCCTTTACAGGTAAGCGGAAGGTAAAAACTGTGCTAAAGTAAAATTCCACTCCACACAAATTTCAGGAAGTGTATATTTTCGCCTAGTTTATTTTTATTTAAAATATATCACCTCATTGTCACCTTTCTGCTGTCCATAAAAGTGTCAAGTGAGTATTATATTACCTTTTGACAATCGTTCTCTTTTCTAATGGTCCTCGACAACACAATAACCAACGTGATACAAATACTCGCAGGTAGCAAAGTAAATGTTTGTCGTATTGTGAAGCACAGCCTATGCTACTGAGTAAGTATATTGGGTTTTGAAGTGCTATCGGATTTACTATCTTGAGTAATTACTATCTGTTGTACTTTGCAAATGAGCTATAAAATTACGGACTATGAGGAAAGCTATACTCGTAAACTGAGCTAATTATCAATTATTTTAAACGGCTAATCACACACTTGAAATTGAATGAATTGATTTATGATTTATGAAATAATAGTATACGGTATGCAAATTACTGCATTCATAACAATAGTTATTTATATTATAAGTGCGGTAGGTTTTATTTTACAACGCGAGGGTCTAAATTAAAGTACGACGCGAAGCAGAGTGTTTTAATAAAATCAAGCAATGTACAAATACCTAACGCACACATTATGTACCTATTATATTTTAGCGTTGTACAAATTATATACCTATTATAATATTATTGTATTATATTATTATTGCCTAACACCTGAAAGGGTAGATAGGCTTTAGGATTAAGTACCTAAGTAAATTATTGTCCGACATACCATTTATTTAAAATATAGTATTTTCTGTGAGGTTAAGTGAGTTGAATTTTACATTTCCTTTTGTCAAGTAGCTTTGAAACTACTTTAGTGCTAGAAAGTAAATAGTGCGGATGCTTTAAGCCTCAGCATTCATTCTAGCTATTAATATATAACAAGAATATTATGCGATTTATAATACCGAGGATGTTGCTAAGCAACGAGGTTAAACCGAGTCTTTTTGAACATCTAAAATCGCATATATTCGCGTTATATTCATAGCTTAATTGTATCATCAACGAATATTTTTGAACATCCAAGGGGGCTAAAATCGCATATATTCGCGTTATATTCATAGCTTAATTGTATCATCAACAACAGCGATGTTAAAACAAATCAACAATTTTATCTTTTAATTAGTTGATGTTGATAGTTTGCATATTATGGAAGGTTTTGAAGTTATTATGATTGTATCTAACGTATTAAGTTCATAAGTATTGAATTATAAGTATCTAACGTATTATAAGTAACTAATGCATTACATTGTTTATAATTATCAATAAATGATACGAACATTCACACACGCCCCACTTATTTCAAGCACTGTAAATGCTCGTATTTAGTTATATATATTCAAACTTTCTTAAACGTAAACATAAATGTAAACCTTAAAACTAAATGCTTATGTTAATAATGCTTTAAGTATCTTATCACTTCACGATTCACATTTTTTTACAGAGCAAGAGCAAAGTAAAATAAATTTGTATGTAGTTGGTACTTAGGTAAATAAAATATTTTGCTTTAGTTTTTGACTAAAAAAATAAAACACTTTTAAAACCGGCTAAAAGTCTGTCTAAAAGTCTAAACACTGGGACATTTACACCCATTTAGAATCACTTTAGTGTCCAATGATTCCACAAAAACAGAACAAACAAGGTGATTGGAATTAGGCACGGGCAATCGTCCGATCGTTAGCAACATTACACTGATCACTGTGTAAACTAGCCTCGCAGTGGCGTGGGACAGGGGTGGGCGCCTTACCCCCCAGCCCAGTGCACGCCACTGCGCTCGAGTGTTAGCTGAACTGGCGCGCCGAGTTGTAGATAATTAATAAATTAGCCTTTTGACGGCGCCAGGTCGGCAAACTTAAAGAAAAAAATAATACATTTTTAACAGGATATCTTTAAAAGCATCAACGCCTTTACAGACCGTATAGTCACAAAGAGAAGTGAGTGAAGTGCCCATTTAGTTTTATGTGTTTTATTTAGATTTGCAACGACTAATGATTCTTTTTAGGATTTTCGAAATTAATTTTTATTATGTTTCTTCCCTGTTCACAACTCACAAGTAAATTGACAGATTCACAAAAAATGTAATTTTCTATTTGGCGTTCACAAAGTTAACTTTGTGAAACGCAACTGAATGTCGCCAAGGTTCACTTTGTGACATATTTTTTTAGAAGCTGGTATTGGCAGTATAAGATGACATTTACCTACTTCAATTATCAAACGTCAAACCTCAGAACTGTCAAATTTCAATATACCTAACCTCTAAATCAGTTTTGCTATTGATTCTTTTTAGGATTTTCGAAATTAATTTTTATTAGGTACGTTTCTCTCCTGTTCACAACTCACAAGTAAATTGACAGATTCACAAAAAATGTATTTTTCTATTTGGCGTTCACAAATTTAACTTTGTGAAACGCAACTGAATGTCGCTATGGTTCACTTTGTGACATATTATTTTAGAAGCTGGTATCGGTAGATCAGATGACATTTACTTCAATTGTCAATCGTCAAACCTCAGAACGTCAGAACTGACAAACTTCAGTATAACCTCTAAATCAATTTTTAAAAACTAAAAAAATATGAGCTATTTCCAAATGACATACGAGCTGAAAGATTTCAAATAACTAAAATAAAAATCTGCTGTGGCCAGCACAGTACTTCCCCGACTATAAGGAGTAATCGAATGGTGCAAAAATATTTTTTTATTTCGAAAACCGTAAGTCGAAAATTTGTTTTGACTACAGATTTGATATCCTTGTGGTCGAATTAGTATATGACCACATTTTAAGCTAATTCCCAATATTATACTTTAGACTAGAAAATAAGCAAGTTTTATCTCTCCGATGTTGTACCATTTTTGAAATACCTCAATAATAATTGTACCCCTTAGAATTTTTTCGTGAAAATTTGGATTCCTACATAATTTGATCCGAGGAAGCTAACGGGGAAAAAATAAATTTTCAATTTCGACTAGTTTTCGACAAAAAAAAGTTATGTCGAAAAATATTGGTCGAAAAAAAATTTCGGCTGCAGATTTGAAATCCTAAGGGTCGATTTAGTATATAACTAAATTTTCAGCCAATTCCGAGAGAAAAAGTTATTTTGGCCAAAATTTCATCAAGGGGTAGACCTCCGTTTTTGGCCATTTTCGAAAACCCTTCATAAAAATTGTACCCGTTAGAGTTTTTTCGCGAAAATTTGGAATTATATGTAATTCGATGCGAGGAACCCAATGGTGTAAATATTACGGTCATAGCTACTCCCGTCTTTTATCTGAAAAAATTATCTCGAAAAGTATTAGCCGAAAAATGTTTTTAGTGGCACCATTGGATTCCTCGGGTCCAAAATAGGGTATAACCAAATTTTGAGCAAATCGAAAATTTAGAAAATTTTCGACATTTTTTTAAAATTTTAAAGTGCATTTAAAATTGTACCCAACAGAATTTTTTAAATAAAATATGTATTTATATGTAGTTTGATACGAGGAATCCAATGGTGTACTTAAAAAAATATACAAAAATATTTGTATCTTGATTTGTATAGATGTAAAAAGAGTAGAGTAGGTATAGCAGGAGGTAACTTGTGCTGGCTTATGGCTACATCAGATTTTTAAAATCATGGTTTTTGAGTAGTATCTAAATCGTTAAGATTCATCAAAATCTCAAACAGTCAAAAATCACGATTACAATACTTCCCTCTTTTACATAGGTCGGGGAAGTAAAAATAGAAAACGAATGCCCAATAATATACGTAATTGCAAACCAATTAGAAACCTAAACTTTTCGGCCATTTAAAAAAAGTTTGCAGGTTATATTTAAATACCAAAAACATCCCTAAATCACATAGCACTGCATAGTCTTACGAAAAACAGACATAAACCACCGCACCACCGGCATTTGTAGTCATCCGACAAAACAATACCTCACCAAGTGCAAATCTGCAAGAAGACGGACACAAATCACCATCGGAGATCCACTCCGGCCTGTAGTTAAAACGGTGTTGAACATAAGTTCTGTCGGAATGACGCGTTCACGTTTTATATATTTGTGCCGACTTTTACGCGCGAGCGTACCACTCGAAGTTCTCCTCAAAGGTTCGAGTCCTTGCTAAAAGGCGTGGTTAGCGCCACACTGACATCTAGTTGTGGTAGGCGCAGGTAAGAGGCGTCAACGGAGCGTTGTCTTAACATAAATTATTCCCCGGCGCTTCGGCAAGGTTAGTTCAGGTTAATTCTCTGTGCAAACATCTTGAAAAAGTTAATTTATCAGACAAAAGTATCACTGGCTACTGGTTTAGATCCTAATCGAGTTGATTGATATCTCATTGTGGTTTTATTGCCAAATGAAGCAGATTTGATGTTTTGATAAATTGCTTTTTAATGCGAAATGCCACTGCTTCGAGCTAAAGTGCTAGTAATGGGTTAATTTTGCAATGTTAGCCGTTGGTGAATGTTTTAATTTTTTGGGCTACTTGAAATTCTGGAAATAATGATTCATTGGAATTTGTGAAATTTTTTTATACTTTGGCTTGGTATTCGACAAACCATATTTCGTAATATTAACGATATAATGTTACAGATTCTTTAATATCAAAAACTAAATAAATTACGAATTGTACCTTTTTTTCGATTTCCTAGAATACTCTCGATATTACCTACTATTTTAAAATTTTACTCTCTTCCCCACTACTACGACTGCCCGAAACCAGCGCGAAACTCGTATACTTTCCCGCATCCTAGCTATGCAATGTCATTTTGAAGTCGAAAAATAATGTAAACATGGCTCCAGTATTTCCATAATAACTAATAACTTTTGTATTTTTTCAAAGAAATTAAGTACAACAAAAATTATTCGTAAAAGGAAGCTTAGCTGCATGCTTCTTGCTTTTTAAATTTTTCTTGCCATTTATAGTGACCGAAAAAAATCATATCAAATAATGACCAAAAAACCGCAAAAAGGCGTACACCTCTGTAACGCTGTATAATTTTAGGATTGACGTACACCTTAAGCCTAACATAAATAGCTCACATCCATTTTTTTTCTATTATCTAAATTTTTTTTAAATGTTTCTACCTAATTAGTAAAAAAACTTTTTAATATACATTATACATTTACTAAAATTGTAAAAATATAATTCCCAAAAAATTTCATCAATCAATCATCAATCAACTTACCGAAATCGAAATTAGAAATATTTTGCATTCGTTTGAGGATAAAGTACAAAAAATAACGTATATACCACAGGACTAAAGTACCTTTAATCCCTCAGGCGATTATTTCCCTCAACTTCGGCTCGTGAAATAAACTTCACCCTCAGGATTAAATAATGTACTTTAGTCCTTTAAGAGCAGTATTTACTCAAGTTCTCTGACTTCCAAAAGTGTTACAGAAATAAAATCATATCTCAGAATCTACATAACATATAAACTTCATTCAAAAACTATAATAAAGTTAAAGAATGTATCTATGTTCGTCTAGTTATAGTTTTTTGTTTACTATAGTTGATTCCACGTAAGTTTGTGATTGCGCAACATTATTTCGTTTACGCAGATATAAATTATGACAAAACCTCAATTTTATTTAAAAATATTTTGCTCCCTACTTGCAGAAATAGGAATTGTGGGTCCATTATTTGCATTTTAGAAACTTTACATTTACGTTTGTCGTACAAAATCATTTGTCTATTATTGCGCAATCACAAACTTACGTGGAATCAACTATATGTCTCAAATCGATGACAAAAATTGAGAAATCTTTATTAAAAGCCTGTTTTCAACAGCAATTTTTAATATAATTTAATTAAAAATTGCAAATTTCAACACTAGACGAACCTGGTTTAAACCTTAAACTAACAGCAAATATGTTGTACTTAAATATAAACACATGTAAATTACACGAAAATCTGTACTTAGAACGAAACCTCTGTAACATTGTATTTCAAGCAGAAATGTATGTAAACAGATAAGCCCTATCTCTTCTTCGCGAGCACAAAGTGTAAATGCAGGCCTTAATTATATTTTAACCTGGACCCCCCATAACCTACAATCGTACCTACAACGCAATACTTTTGCAATCTCTCAAAATATATAATTTTCTTTTCTTTCACCCAAAACACCGCCAAACAAATTGTCAATCCCCATCCCCTCACAAAGTCGAACCGACTCGTAGACAAAATACAAAATCAAATCTGTCTGAAAACCGAAAGGCATATTTAATTACTATGCACGTACACGCGGCACGCTACGTTTCTAGGCCGGTGCCGATGGAAGGTTTTCTTGCGTTTCGTACGAAACTCTTACTTTCTTGTCACCTGTCAATCACGAGTCGAAGACGAAGAAGAAGAAGAGAGGTGATTGTGTACTACAGACATGATGCGTGTGTACCTGTGTGGACCTGTGAGCTGGGTTGGAGTCTGGAGTTATGTGTGGCCAGGATGCGTAAAACGAAAGGATATTTTATTGCAGGATTTATAACAGAAAAAAATCTAGGTATATATCCTGCTTAAGGCGGTTGCAGAGTCATATTATAGGTTTACTGAACGCTCTGTAATAAACAAAGATTTAAATTATATATCTGAATAAATAAATTGAACACTTTTTGCATTTTGTATCCAATTTATTTAAAATGGATCAACACCAGTCGTCAAAAAAGCGAAAAACAACATGCAGTTTTCCCCATAAAATTGGTTTAAACAATAAGATTTTTTGAAAGCTTTTCGAAAAGCTTGAAGTTGCCCTCTTTTTGCTCTAATCCCATTTTTTAGAATTTTTATGTAGGATTGTATTAAAATACACATGAAATATTATATTCACAAAATTCAACATGTTTAGCCATACACATAAAAAAATTGAAGAAAAAACTAAAAACTTGACCTATTTTGAGAGTTGGTCAAAAAAAACATGTTGACCTTTTATTTCTGAGCAAATATTTGATATTATTATTAAAATCCAATTTTCAAAGAGCTTTTTATATTTTTTTTGCTATCCTACCATTGTAAACGACCAAAATATTATTTTAAATAACACTTTTTGCTGTTTTTATTTTACAGTACATTTATTTCTGATTTGCACCATTAACTAATCCATAAATACAACAAATATTTGTTTGTTATAGTAACACGTTAGAGCAATTACCATTTTAGGCTATTTTGTGAAGAGTTTTTATATAAACATTAGTAATATGCAAAATATATAAATTATCCTTGATAAATATTATTCCTTGAAATGAAACTCTCGTTGAATAATATACATACAATCAGTTTTGATAATTTTGATAAAAATTTGAGAAAAGGCAAGGCATGTACAGTACGGATATAGCGAACTATGTTGAACGGAAAATAGACGTTCGTTATATCCGCACTCTATTAAGGGGTCCGTCTGGTAGTGATTATTTGGTATTTAGGTAGTGGTTTTTACTTTATTCACAACATATGAACATGTCACCAAAAGATGTTAAAAGGTCTCTCTGTTTTCATTTTTCTTCTTTAACTTATGATTTTGGAAAAAATTACTTTGAAATCAGCCATTTTTCTCGATGTTTAAGATTTTTTTCTGGTGAACAAAAAGCTATTTTAAATTTCTGAAACAGAGGGACATAAATTGAACCTTTGTTAACAAGAAGTTTTTTTTGATTCGTCTGTGTTATAAATTAAATGAGATATGATGGGACAACGATGCTATGTTTTCGCTGTTGAAATTGTAGATTCTCTAGTTAGCCAATACATTCTATGCTCAATTTTCATTACCTATATTTTTTGTTCGATTGACTGCAAAAAGAAGGGCTTGGCGTATACTTTGAAATGACGACTTACGTTCAGGAGTTCGGTATTTTCCGAACGCGCCTCTTAGAAAAACCAACTGATATTTCCGAAACACACCACCGGATTTTCCCTCCCGCCTAATAACACCCTGCCTATAAGGGTCAGTGGAACAAAGCCCGCGTCAGGGGTGTGTAACCCTCGCGTGGTGCCCTTCCACTGACGCGCGCCCTGCGGCAACGGTTCAACCCTGGCGCCGGACTACGGACAAGGAGAAGGAGTTTTGGGACCAATGATTGCCGCGGGACAACACGGATTTTTGCACGCGATCTATGGATTTAGAGTTAGAGACGAGAGAGTTTAGAAATGTGGAATGTGCTCGGTATAAGGTTTCTGATTTTTTTATTGTAATTATGATTTATTTATTTATTTATGTCCAACAGGCTAGAGGCTCAATAACAGGACGATGTGAACTCAAAAATTTCATTCTGCTTCAAAATTTCAACAATAATTCGTAACAGGATTCTCAAGATTCTAAATCTTGGAAATAAATAAATTCACGGTTTTGAAGCTATCAATTAAGTTCTTATTTTCCAAGACTCATTGAAGATTCAAATAGCTGCACTGCAATTTATCAGGTAATTCTCACTAAGAATTATTTTTCTCAAAATTTTGAAGCATGAAAGAATTTTCAAAGAATCTTTATGTGAACAGGGCCTTAGGCTTAATAAATATCTAAACTCACGACTTTTATTTCAATGAAATTTAATATATCTAAATAGGATGCATAAGAATAAGACAATAATTTATTGTGTAGATGTCCTTGATGTTTATTGTCTAATTATAACAAGTGTTCTTTTGCTATTCAAACTTTTTGTCACATTTGTATTATATACCCTTAAATGTTAAAGGTAATTCAAGGCTGTCGTTTCAAAAATGTTGGATTAAAATTCAATCTATTGTATACAACCAAAAATATTTTGCACATCTATCTACATACATTTCTTGTTCAAAAAATTCCGTAGGTATATATTTATTTTATTACTAAATTATAATAAAGGTAGACAATTCCTAAATCAAAACAACAATTTCAATTCGTATGCTTTGCGAAACACTAATCACAGAGTCTCTCAGCTTTAATTTTATTTGACCAATATATACTGTAACTTTGTTGAACGATTTGTTATTAAAATATGAATTAATTAACCAATTAAACAGATATTGTTTCATATAATAGAAATAATAAATAAGGAATAATGAATAGGTAAATAAACTTACCTTATATAATTTTCGTTTCCCATTGGCTCCTTCCATATTCTTACACTCAGGATTATGATTCTGGAACCTGCAAAAAAAATATTTGAGTTAAATATCAATTTAAAATTTGTTGGTATCATTGTTTTTTAATCAGAATTGGATTCGGAAAGTATCATTATATCAGTAGGTTAGTAGGTATAATTAAGAAAAGCCTAAAATAAGTTTTATTCTAATTCGAAATGATACTTAATAAAATTATTTCAGGTAACAGTGGTGCTACTGACTCGACTATATTCAGAATAGAATTATTATAAGTACATATCAATAAACAAATAGTAATATTTAGTGTAGGTGTATAGAAAAATTCTAAATTTTTTGAAGAATTTTCTTTTCTGGCTTTCGGCTCACAGTCAATGACAAATTGCAAACATTCTTTAAATATCTTACATAAGATCATAAATTACATTGCAAATTAATGAAATATATTAAAGTTGGTAGACATCAACATATCTATTACCTACATTAAGCTTGTCATAGGCAATTGCGTAAACTGAAATTTGATGCACTCGAATTTAAATTCGTAGAAAATAATCCAAACCCCAAATTTTTACTTCCTTGTACGAAGTAAGGAAGTATTGTAATCGCGAAAAATTTCGGTTCTCAGATTTTGACGGAAATATCCGTTTTGACCTTTTCTGAATCCATTATGACTAGTTTCGACGTGACGTCTGTACGTACGTATGTGTGTCGCATAACTCAAATACGGTTAGACGTAGAAAGTTGAAATTTTGTATTTAGGACTGTTATAGCATCTAGTTGTGCACCTCCTATTTTTGGTTTCAGTCTACAAACCGGAAGTAGTACTTTTTAAAAATATTTCGATAAATATTTAATTTTAGACAATTTTTTATTTTAAATGAAAGATTATGTGATTATTACCTACAATCGGTATTTTATAAATATTTTTGTATCTGCTATCATTTAAAAATAATTAAAGTATATATTTATAATTTAGTATTTCGGTATCTTGTAGTCCATGATCGATTAACATTTGTTACTACGTAAAATTTAAATGATTATGACATGACAGTGACAATAGTAAAATATGCTTTATATCTTCTTCTGCAGTTTAAATCAAATGACTAAAATATATTTGTGAGTATTAGTATAATAAGTTAAAAGAATTTTTAATATTATTTTACATTTTAGTTATTAAGAAAAGTATGAACACACAAGGCGTACAAGGAAGTCATGTGGTGTCCACGTCAGATTTTTCTAGTAAATTTAGGGTTCGTTCTATTAATTGAGAAAAAAAATATTTATTTTAAAACATGGAAATATCTACAAAAATCTTATTTTGTTTTCATTTTTCTTAATCACGTTTTCATCGACAAAAACATATTGACACTTTGTGTTGACACTGACAAGAGAAACCACCCACACACAAATTATAGCTGTGAACAGTCTAATCAATTTCTTCAGTGATACGAATTCCACCAAATTTCGAATGTGAACGCGGCTTAAAGCAGTAAACAATTTCAGATCTCAATGTTGATAGCACTGCGATGAAGTAAACCCCTTGTCGTGACAGAGCGACAGGTGGACGGGTATATTACACTTAATACCCTCGGTAAATACCCTGCGGATCAGCGTCTTATGTGCAGAAACTGATCCGACAGATAGGACAACCCTTTTCTCTTTGATGGATAACCGTTGCCAATTTTTCATTTTCGCTGTAAAATGTAAGGTGCAAAACGTGGCAATGTTTTGAAATATTGTTAGCTGGAATGATTAATTTTACTGGAACTGAAGTGTTGTACGTGTAACAGATTGTGATGGTTGTCGATTATTTTACACTTTACATTGCAGAGGTTGGCTCGCATCTGCAGATTTAATTTTATTAAATATTGTAGAGAATAAAAAAGAGCTCAAAAGTTGACATTAATAGTTATTTATGTTAGATGAAATAATTTACTTAACTGGTGGTAGATAATGAGAAATGGAGAGAAATTACTGGGATGCAGTAAACAATAATATACAGAGTGTCCTATGAAACTGTTTAACAGCATTCTGTACAGGAAGAATATACACGTAAAAAGCACTTTACACGCATACACCTCATCGACACATTTTAACAAAAACAAATTTTTATATGGTCGATAAGGGATAAAACTTCGTTCTATTAGTGCCATTTTTTCTGTTTTGTACCGAAGTTTTAGTTTATAAAATAAAGAAAACTAGAAAAAATCACATTCTCGAAATCAGAAAGTTTGTTCTAAAAAATAACACTACCCCAACGTAGATTAAACTTTAAACTACATGATTCAAGTTTAAAATATCATGTTCTGCGAAATATAAATAAAAATCTGTAGGTGCTTCTAAACGCCTGCAAGCGGTTGAAAGTAAGTAGGTAATTTCGACCGTTGAACGTGCTGAAAAAAAATTACACTAATAGAACGAAGTTTTATCCCTTTACTACCATATAATAATTAGTTTTTGTTAAAATGTGCAACCATGTGTCGATGAGGTGTATGAGTGTAAAATGCTTTAACGTGTACATTCTTCCTGTACAGAATGCTCTTAAGCATATGGATCTCGAGAACCATAAGAGATACCTACGAAGTTGGTTAAATTAGAGAAAAGTTACTCCTTTAGGGGGCCAATTTAGAAATGTTTTTGTTTTCCCACAAAAGTGCATACGCAAAATGTAAATTTTGACAATTTCATTTTTCACCTATAACTTTTTTGTTTGAATTAGTACAAGTTTCTAATTTGCACGTTCTATAGACAGTTTTTAACGAGGAATTTACAGCAGTCCTCAAATTTTTTTATCTTCAACAGATTTCGAGAAATTCAAACCATCTTCCAATTTTCATATGGAGCTCATAGTTGGCTATGATCCGTCTTAATAGATATGTTTACCTCTCGTCTCATATTCTATAAGAGAGGCATTGTAATGGGTCGAAATTTTCGATTATGAGTTAATGGAGGATAAGCACGTTTCAGGGTCTCTAGGATACGTATTTAATATTGTGTGTGTAAGGATGTATGTACTGATGATTTTTCGTCCACGATAACTTAAAAAGTATCAAACCATTAATAACCAAATTTCATATTTAAGGTTTTAATAAGGATCTTAACACCGGTTAAGATTTTGGTAGAAATCTGCAAACCGGAAGTTGTACTTTTTGAAACTTTGCTGAATCTGGTAGTACCAGTATCTTGTGGTCCATGATATGAAATTTGTTTCTATACTTTGTTATGACAGTGACAGTACAGTAGACATCTTTTGTTTGCATCTTGGTTTACATTATCGTTTACATATTACATGAACATGAAACTATTAAAATGTAAGTAAAACTATTTATTAGATTAGTAGAGTTAACAGAATTAGGCGAGAGGTCGTGTGCTGGCCAGAGCAGATTTTTTTCTCTTTTCAACGATGCATTACAAATGCGGAGTTATTATCCATAGGTATATGATAAACGAGTAATATTTGTTTCATCTATTACTTCAAAAATTTTTCAGGAAATACCTAAAAGTCTTACTAGTAGCACTAATAAAGCAACTCCGCTACCGAAATCAATCCATCCAACCCCTCCCCAAACCACCCAATTCCTATAATTTTTCCCAAATCATTCATTTAAATCACACATCCATACATCCACAAACAAATGAACAATGTGAATCGCACACATCAATTGTTCCATCCAGAGCCGACTGGCACATAGCAGCACTCCCTCTCGCTCGCACTTATTCCTGCTCGTATATCTCGCTCTCTGTCTATGTGTCTGTGGTCTGGCGCCACCAGAACACTCCCTGCGTCTTTGGGACGCCGCCGTCGCCGCCTTGATTTCTTAACATCACTTCACATCACTTGGTGCATGGGCGAAGACCCCGTTACTGACGTAGATGTGTTAGTGTTAAGCCTGTTTTACATTATACTTCTTTCGTCTAGATTCATGCTAGATTTCTTGTTTGATTTGCATCCGAGATTCGTTCGATTTTCATACTTTATTGCTAAACTATTCGTATACAATCGGAATTCTTCGATTTTTTTCCGAAATGGTCCAAGTTAGGCAACTTCAAAATAATAAATAATATTCTTACTTATTCTGACAAGTGACAACTTAAGATTTGGAGGTTAGAATTTATTAGAAAAAATATTAACACATTAATAAAAACTCATAAACGTAAACGTGAACAAATCAAAACAAAACATCTTTTTTGCACTTCCGGGACTAAAACTCTTCTTTAGTCTTTATTTAACTAAGGTTCTAAATTTGATCCCAAGGGATTATTTTTCATATTTAATCCCGTTGTCAAGGAATTGAATTAATTAATCCCGTTGTCAAGTAAATACGTGCCATTTGTTACAATATAAATATTTGTCATAAAATTTACTGTCAAAATTACAAAATGTGTATTCTTTTAAACTATTTTGCATTCGTTTGAGGATGAAGTGCAAAAAATAGCGTATATACCACAGGACTAAAGTACCTTTAATCCCTCAGGTGATTATTTCCCTCACTTTCGGCTCGTGAAATAAACTTCACCCTCAGGATTAAATCATGCACTTTAGTCCCTCAATATATAATATACCTACTATTAAAGGTTGAACAAACTGACTCGAGGTGGAACTGCTCATGCGTAGACAAATCTAGTATGAATATCGAATAGAAAAATAGAGCCGGGCGTATATTTCAATACTAAAAAATCTGACGTGGCCGTTACAATACCTCTCGCCTTGACATTGAAGTATTATTATTTAACCTCGTATTTAACCAAATATTAAGCTTTAATTAGGTAATAAATTATATATTTCACAAATCTAATCAGCTCATTTAATATATAATTTTATTTTATAAATACCATATTTACATAATACCGACATAATACTATGTCCAGTTAATATCTATACTATATCCAACATTTCAAAATTCTACACCACACTCTACACATGCCCTACACCACAGAGAAACCTCCTTGCCACAGACATCTGTTTATCTGTCACATTGACAATTTTATTTTTGTTTTAAATTTTATTTCTATTTCGGGATTCACAAATCATGGTAGGTAAAATTATATATTTAAAAAAATTATATTTCTTTACTGGTTAAAGATATAGAAACAAGTAAGATTAAATATTGTACAATTTAATTTCTTCTTTCATGTGTGGTATGGCAAATTGTAACAATCGCATTATTTTATACAATTTTTGCAAAAAATGTTATAGTGCTACAAGAAAAGTACCATTTCCGGTTGGTGGATTTTTCCAAAATCTTTTCAGCTCTTCATTAACATATATAAATGTATAATGCAAAATATTAGAATTTTATGTTCAGTAGAATTTGAGATAATGAACCGGGACGAAAGGCTATAGTAGGCGTACATACAGACTTTCATACACACACACAGACACACACACAGACACACACACAGACATCATCGTGAAAATAGTCAAAATAGGTTCTAAAGGTGCTAAAACGTGCTAATTGACAAAAATCTCGACATCGAATTTTTTCACGATCCCTATACCTCTCTAGGCGAGAGGTAAAAAGTATATACTTAAATCGAACGGAACTCGGATGGAAATCTCTGATTTACATTATACTAGAAATAGCTACGAACTTCTCGGATGAATCTCGAACTAGAATTTAGACGAAATAAGTATCATGTAAAACAAGCTTTAGTGTGTAAGTGTTAGTGTGTGTGTGTGTGTGTGTATGTGAGTGCTGATTGTGAGGAATGCTTCATATGGGGGTGTGTTGAGAATGTTGTGGAGTATGGTTAATTAATGATGTAATGATTTATTAAATTGTTTACTTGGAATGTAGTGTTTTATAAGCAGTGACATAACTTAATCTGCTTGCTATTTTATCTTCTGATAGTAATAATTTGATCTGACAAAAATTGTATTGAGTTTTTTCAGGAAATATAATATTTAGTCGGCTTGCTTGATAAAAATTAAAATAATTATAGCTATAAAGGTTTAAAAAAATTCTAATAATTTGGATAAAATTAACTGAAACCTTAAAAACTTAATGCCACAATTATTTTACTTACTCGTTATCTCAAAAACGGTAATGGATATACTGACTTGGTATTGTCAACATTGAATTACTTGCATACAAAACAGCTAAAAATTTCGGCTAGTACAATTTTCCTTCAAGATTTTTAGAAATCGACTTTTTACTAAGAGGAGTAGGTACCTATTGTCATTTTTCTCAGATTTCGAAAACCCGTTATAAAAATGTATCCATCGGATTTTTTGCTGAAAATTTGTATACCTATCCATGTTAATGTTATTCGATGCGAAGACCATTTTTGAGATATCGAGAGTCGTTAACGTCTACGTGTTTTCCGAAAGTAAAGTTGTAAATTGGAATACGTGAAAAATCGAGAACACTGAAATACTGAATGACATATCGCCATGCAGTTTTCTGGTTTTGATTTCCCGATGGTTAGTTGACCTACATCCAAAATATGAGAATTTTGTAGATTTTATTTCAAAAATAATAAAAATTGAACTAAGGCGTAAACCAATCAAATGTAAATAAAATAATCATAGAAATTAGAGAACAACAGACTAAAATAGCAAAAGAAACGTGCCAATATCGTATATGAACTACAAACATTTAACACGGACATCATTTCATCTCTTCATGAACCTCTTTCTAGTTCGCGTGTTCCACTCCACAACGGACCGCGACCAACACTCGGCGGTTCCAGGAACCGCGTCCTCGCGCTCGTCGCCTGCAGCCGAGTACACGCCTCGTCTGCGGCTCACGACACAACACAAGTCATACGTCATCCATATCCTGGAAGAGTACACTGGGACTGCGGTGAATTTATCGTCGGAGGATGCTTTGACAGTTTGGTAGTATTTGGATGAACTCTGGATTAATTTATTAGATAAGTCGTCCGGAAATTCTTTCCAAAGTCCGAACATTATTATAAGCAGGGACTCGAACCGTATGAAATAATGGTTTAGGTTCTGTTCGCGGTTCATTGTGCTTTATAGGGTTCGGTTTTGTTCCGGTTTTCATATTTCTTCTTAAAATGAACCGGATACCGGTTTTCAAAGAAATGGTTCAAGATCCGGTTTCGGTGTAATAAATTATTAAATAACAAGGAATTAATTTTAAAAAATCGTCCCAATACTAAAATATAATAAGTTTCTTTAAAAAATTAAAAACTTGAATAAACTTTACTAAATACAACAATTTTCATAAAAATTTTATCGGTTCTTCTCCGATTATGGGTTTGCCAAATTATTTTTTAACGGTTCGGTTTGGTTCGCGGCTCACTAAAATCTCTGCGGTTCGGTCCGGTTTTCGTTCCTGTTTCGATTCGGTTCGAATCCCTGTATAAGAATTATGAATATTCTAGAACTCGATTTGGAGTTCTATATTAAATTAAAGAGTTCTTAAGGAAATGTAGAAACCTCTTAAAGCCCTGTTCACACATGGATTGCTTGAGGATTTTTTCATGCTCCTGAATCATAGAAAATAAGAAATTCACCGTTTTGGATGAATGAATTAAAAATTCTTCTTTTCCAAGACTCATCGAAGATTCAATTTAGCAGCGCTGCTTTTTGACAGGCATTTTTTACCAGGACGATTTTTCTTTTTTTAAGGTGTCCTGGGTTCAGTAAAGTAAATCGCATCAGAGTTTTCAAGAAAGCTAAAGAATTCTTTAAGAAGTCCGGGCTCATAAAACAGTGCTGGAATTATTTAATTAGGTATTTTGAAAGAATTTTCAGGAAATGATTTGAAAAAATTTAAGAATCTCTTAAGATAGCAGAAATTTTTTAGAGAGCCGAGGAATTCTTTAGGCAGTGCAGAAATTCTTAAGGCTTTCAGAAATCCTTTAAGGCCTGAAGGAAATCAGAAATGCAGGAATTTCGTAGTAAATGCAACTAGCCAATACTGAATTCATTTAGCTATTTTGAGGACTTGTAGGTATAAGTTACGTTATCTCAATTTTAAAATGTTTTCATACTTATTTAATTGAAAGTTTCAAATATATTAACACCTAATAAATCAAGCAGACCTACTAATTTAAACTAGACATGAATGACCAACGACTACAGACAATGCGGCGAAGATCAAAGTAAACAAAGTAATTAAAAGCTCTCATTTAATGTGGTTTGCGGTTTGTTTTCTACTTCGTTCCAAGTAGAGAAAGGGATAACTAGAAATTCTGATTTCATGACAACTTCCATAGAATTTGGAGGTGGAAAAATACCTGTAGGTATGTATGTCTACTGCATTATCACAAAACATAATCTTTACATCCTTTTCATCATCATTTCTAAAAGAAAATTTAACATCCAACTAATTTAAAGTAAAAATAAAAGATTTTTCATATTAAAATCAGTAGGTAGCTAATGACATATTTTGTGAAATATAGATTTATTATTATAACAATTTATAAATGTTTTATTTAAATATTTACCATATTACATAACAAATTAAAAAATAAATTTGACTATTTGAACCACTAAACTAAAAATTATTTTCAATTACATAATACAGTAAATACTTTTGCAATAATTATATTTTTGCGGAAATAACGATAAAATCCTATCAAATATTTCAATATTGGTCACATCAAATAAATAAAATGACCATGGATATTACGATATTAATATACCTAACATATTCATATTTATACGAATTCAATTCTCTTTTCTCTCTGATAAAACCCATCCGATTATCAGATTAACATAAATAAAAATGTACATATTTTATTCTAAATTCTGAAAGCTTTATTGTTTTAAATAGGTATCGAAATTTGCAAGGTCAACAATGATTGAGTTATTTTAAAATTGACCTTTGATATTGTCGAGAATTAATACTGTCAAAAAATATGTATTTTATATTTATAATATTTTGCATCGTACATGTATGTCCTAAAGAAATTCTCTTGAGATTTTTGTGAAAATCTACTTGAAACCGAAAGTGTTACTTTTCTAAAGCATTATTAGGCCGGCATGATATACTATACAAGTTATTTGACAAAGATCTTTTAAAAAATATATTTCACAAGAAATTTGATAGTGTAAATAGCTCTTCTTTTAAAAACGTGTTTTTTTTATTCGGGTTTTGAAGTGTACGAAAAGAGATCATCTTAATCTGAGTTTTCCTCCTTAAAGTAGAGCCACAATGGGGTTTTTTCCCGAAAGAATCGTCTAATTTGATTATGAGTTATGTGCGAAAAATCTAAAAAAGCACTTTTTACAAAAACACCCATAACTTTGTGCCAAATCGTCGTAGGAACTTCGTTCTTTGAGTCCTGCACAGGGAATTGAACAAATTTTAGTGCTTTTTTGGTGGATCAAGTAAAAAAAATTCAACTCATACACATCGTCAAAGTTGGACATTTAAAAACATTTTTTTTCACAGGGGTGCTAGAGGGGGCGGAACGGGTTGCGCTAAAGTTTGCATGCATGACTTTTAAGTGGACACTTCAAAGTTTTTCGCCCTCGAAGATTCATCGAAATCGATTGAAAATATGCCGAGTTATGGGTTTGAAAATGGTCGAAATTTTTACGAATATCAAGTGTTTCATTTTTTCCGCTATTCTATTTTTCCATTCCTGGCACACTTTTTTGCCTCGTCCACATTCAACATCATTTCATTCTGTTTTATTCTTCCTACTACAATACTTCAAAGCAAATTTTCAACAAGGGAATATTCCGTTGTGCTACATATTTACCATTCTATTTTTACCACTCCAACTTTTACCACAGCATTTTTACAACCATTCTTTTTTACCGCTATCCTGTTTTACCGTTAACCCATTTTTTACCACTCAATTTTTACCACTCTAACTTTTACCTCTGCATTTGTAGCACTATACTTTTTACCGCTATTTCGTTTTACCACTAATACATTTTTACCATTCCGTTTTTACCATTACAACTTTTACCACCATACTTTTTTACCGCTATTCCGTTTTACCATTAATAGTTTGTGGAGCTATAGTACGGTTTTGTTAGCTTTGTTAGTGTAGTAAATACCAAAACCGAGTTTGTGGGGCTCTAGTACGGTTTTGTTAGCTTTGTTAGTGTAGTAAAAACAAAAACCGAGTTTGTGGGGCTCTAGTACGGTTTTGTTAGCATTGTTAAAAAATCTGCTGTGGCCACCACACGACCTCTCGCCTAATTCTGCTTATTCTACTAATCTAATAAATAGTTTTATTTACATTTTAATAGTTTCATCTTCATGTAATATGTAAACGATAATGTAAACCAATATGCAAGCAAAAGATGTCAACTGTACTGTCACTGTCATAATAATTCAAATTTTATGTAGAAACAAATTTCATATCATGGACAACAAAGATAGAATATTAATTGTACTTTATTTTATTGTTAAATACTTCCAGATTCAGCAATTTGTATTTATAATTAACTGTACACATAGATAATCACAATTTCTTTTATTTTTAATTGCAAAAATTGTCATAAATAAATAATGTACCAATATATTTAAGGAAAACTTTTCCAAACTTCTAAAAGTACTACTTCCGGTTTGCAGATTTCTACCAAAATGTTATCCGGTGTTAAGATACTTATCAAAACCTTAAATAAGAAATTTGGTTATAAACGGTTTGATACTTTTTAAGTTATCGTGGACGAAAAATCCTCGGTTCATACAAACGCACACACACACACACACACACACAGACATCATCGTGAAAATAGTAAATTCGTATTGTAGAGACCCTGAAACGTGCTTATCCACCAAAAACTCATACTCGAAAATTTTGACCCATTACAATACCTCTCTTATAGAATATGAGGCGAGAGGTAAAAAAAGACGGTGGTAAAAATGGATTGGTAAAAAAACACGTTAGTAAATATGTTGATGGTAAAAAGAATTAGTGGTAAAAATAGGGACGGCGGTAAAAATGGTTTGGTAAAAGAATACGTTGGTAAATACGTTGGTGGTAAAGAAGAATTAGTGGTAAAAAGGGACGGTGGTAAAAAATGGATTGGTAAAAGAATTATGGTGGTAAAAAAGGGACGGTGGTAAATAGGGAAAAGTAAATATGGGGGCAAATCGAATATTCAATGGTCATTTGCTAGCCTCCACCAAATATTTTTGTGTGTCGTTTATAAAAATTTTGGCGGCACTGATTTCCATTTAAATTAGTTGTGGAACAAAGTAGTAGTACCACAGAAAGACACATAACCACAAACAGAGTGAAGTTAGATTAGTGTTCTCTTCTATCCTGCTTGGAGCAGCTTTCGGTAAATTTCACACATGGCTTGCCATAGCGGAGCTCGAGAAGAGAGAACACAGAATTAAATAAATAATTGAGCAGGTATAAATTATGCCGATTTCAACCGTATGATATATGTATGCGATGATTTTAGAAACGGGATATTAAATTGGCGTCATTAAGTGCATTAGCGATAAGTGAATCGGCTCCGTAATCTAAATGCCGGTGAGATTAATCCAGGGTATCAGTTACGTTGACCTACGCGCACTTGCTGCTGTGGTTACCACTTGCCACTGTGCAGATTCAGGAGTGATTTGTCAACGTCCGAATCGGCACGAACACAAACTCAATCTACACTATTGTTTTATTATTTTTACCTTCCGCTTACCTGTAAAGGAAGGTATTGAAATCATGCCAAAAATCGGGTAGTGAGTTTTTAGTGGATGAGCACGAATTAGGGTCCTTACAACTCATTTTTGATAGTTTCACGATGATGTCTGTATGTATGTGTGTGTGTATGTGGTCAAGGGTGTTAGTCGCATAACTCAAATACGAATTACCTGAAAATTTTGATATTTGGTATTTAACATTTGTATATAAATTGGAAGAGCTCCTTAGATTTTGGTACAAATATCTTCATCGGAAGTAATATTTTTTGAAGATTGAAAAGGTTAATTGTCAAAATTGTATATAAATTTGGAAAAATATAGTATTTATTTGTAATAAGAATAAGAGGAAAAGTTATTTGCAACCTACGTTATAAAAAAATTGTCTTTATCTGGTAGCATTAAAGAACTGCAATAAAATTTAAAAATAAATTTATCAAATAAAACGTTGATATCTTGTAATCCATGTTCGGTTGATTTTTGTTTCTGCATAAAAAATATTGACAGATGAGACGGGTGACAAGTTGGCATATACTAGCGCTATATAAGTCATAAAAGTAAGCTATTAAATATAGTAATTGAACGGAGGATGGCTTCAACACAGAAAAGTGTTCTTGTGAATGAATCTTTGTATTCAGGTGATGCAAATTTCTGTGTTTGAATATTTTAGATTTTTATTTGTATATTTTAAATGGGCACCGGATTGTACATATACATTTATGTTTATAAGTCTAGATATGGCGGAAGGTTGTGTGATGGCCACGTCAGATTTTTTATTTTACTTTCATTGCCTCCTAAAAAGATATTCTAAGTTAGCTCTTCACGTACAAGAATTGCAAATTAAGGAATGTAAAACTATTGCCACTTTTAAAGCTTTTATATTTTACTGAATCTTTACACATTAGGCCCTGTTTCAGGTGAGGATTCTATGAAGATTGTTTCAAAATTCTGAATCTAGGATAAAAATAAATTCACGGTTTTTAAGCGATCAATAAATTATAAATTCTTCTTTTCCAATACTCATTGAAGATTCAATTTAGCAGTGCCGAAATTTAACAGGTAATTCTCACTAGAATGATTTTTTCCATGATTCAGAATCTTAAAAGAATCTTCATAGAATCCTCGTGTAAACAGGGCCTTAGATATAAGTTGGACGCATTTCAATACATGTAACATGTCGAAGAAAAGAAGAAGTAAATAAATAAATGGGAGAGATTCAGCCAAGGCTGTTCTTCCATCTATCCCTCTCGCGCAAGCCCTTATTACAACCACTAGCCCGTGCCCGATAGCTTTGTGGTTGTTAAGTTAATTGTGTCTCAATTTGGAATGGTGACAAAATTAAGCCAAAAAAAATTTCACACCTGAACTGAAAAACAACTTATCAAAAATATAAAAGCTTGCTTTAAAATGACATTCAGAGTTTTTTTAAATAAAATCATGATTTTCAAGGGATATATTTTTATTTATCTAACAGATAAGTTATGTACAACTATCAGAAAATTAGGGATGGAAAAATTTGTACCTACTGAATTATTACAAACCAACAAAAAGACACGAACAAAAATTAATTAATTTCTAAATTAACTGTCAGATAAAGTATAAAAGATCGCTTTAAAATGTCGTTCAGAATTTAAAAAAACTTAAACTTGTCTTTCAAGTGATACCTATTTTTATTTGAATTGCCACCAATTGCATGTTTTGTAGAAGCGGACAAAAAATTTGATAACATTTGGTAGAAATATTTAGTGATGTATGTATGTAGTGATGGTAAATACTTTATGGACCCAGGTCATAAAATATCTACATTATGTAGGTATAGAGTTAGGTAAGGTACATCTTTATTGTATTGTGGATGAGGCTAAAAAAGTGTGCCTGGATGATAATGTTTAGCGATTATTAAATTCTGCTTGTGCTTTAATATTTAAATAAATGCATGCATGTTATTATGTATATTTGTTTGTTTTGCAAAGGTTCGTGCCAATCCTTTTTAGGGAAAAGGTGCGATATTTGCCAATTTAATATCAAGGAACGAATTGGCAAGGGCAGGAATACTACATCCACATATGATTGGTAATATTTACGACGTTGTTGTGTGTGTGAACGTATGTAAGGATTAAGTGCAATTGCGTACGACATGTCGACAGTAATGTGGCACTTGTGTCAAACTAGCTGCAAGTAAATTGTTGCGACCTGTGGAAACAGATGCACATCGCTAATATTCATTCCCATACTGAATATGTCAACAACTTGATTGATAGATTGTAAGAAATTGTTTCTGTTTTTCTACTGATCTGATTTAAATCTAAAAAACTAGAACACTTAACATTATGCAGTATCATTTTCTGCACCACCTTTTCTGTTTGGTTTTTTAACTTGTATCTTTTATCTTATCAATTTATTCATTAGGCATATATAATTAATTATAAGAAATTATAAAGATTATCGTTCGGAAATCATGTTCTCATGTAAGAATAAATGCTCATTTGAATTTGTAATAAAACCTGTCGTATTTGCATATGATAAAAAAATTATAATCGCCGTGCTACCGTTTCAGCCAAATGTTAATTTGCAATTGTATATCGCATAATTTCTGCTTTGGAGCAATCTTTTTTATAATACTAATCGCGCCTATTAAAATCTGTTTCAATTTTTATATCGGGTAGCATAAACAAATACTATTATTATATTAATTAATATAGATAATGGTGTAATCAAAATTTATATCAATTATATTCAAATTTTAAAATGTGTCATAATAATAATTACGAAATTTGCACTTTAAGATAAATATCTCTTTTCGATAAATCTCTACTTAAGAGGGGCTATTTACATTTACGATGCACTAATTGTAGTGCAGGTTTAGGTACTTTACTTCTGTATTTACCAATTTTTTACGATTAAAATTTTTGCTACATGTAGGTACTTTATTTTTTTAAATGAATGATAGAAATTATAGAATCAAGAATAATACTTTTCCAGTAACTCTTATTTAACAATCTAATAATATAGCTACCTATTAGGGAATGCAATACCGGGATCCCTTACAAAATTTATTTGGTATTCAATAGGTACCGATATTAAACATAAAATGCCGGTTTTTCGAAATATTTTTTCATTCAAAATTCAAATGTTTTTAAAACGTGTTTATTGAAGTGTTGAAGAAATTTCTAAAAGCATATTTTAGTAATAAATAAATAAAATGAATAATTCGTTAATTATTCTAGAAATTTTTATGTTTTTATTTTCAAGTAACTAATTTTACTTTTGTTAAATTTTATATTATTATTTAGTTTTCTCAAAATTAAAATAATTATTTTCGATCATGTCATCATGTGTGACTTTCACTTAATCATATATTCATTATTATTTGTATACCAAACATCCTACTGTTAATTAATTTCAATTTTGTTTCATATTCTATAATTTTGCCAGTACATACATAAAATTACGCCATTTCCCTAAAACAGAGTTATGCATTTTATTAGTAATAGATTTTCTATATACTCTTTTCCCAAAAAAAATACATTAAGAGGATAGAATTCCATCCTAATGAAGCATCTTAAAATTTTGTGAACATTACTTGCAACAATCTCTGCTGCTAAAATAAAACAAAAGATAAAGAAAAGAACAAAAGTTCCCACGATTGAAGATTTGCAAAGACATCACATCAGTTGATCACTCAGCGGATAAAGACAAAGACAAGGACAGACAGATAAGCATCCGTTCCGTTCTGTCCCTGTGAAGATGAGGAGGATACCCTTCCTTCGGCAGAGAGACAAGGACAACACTTCAAGGTGGACGCAACCAGAATCATAGGAACTGTGATGAGAGAGGCAGTGGCTTTGTAATCATAAGTTTCTCTTTATAAATATTAACGATTATTCCACGTGCAGTAAATAAGTCAATCGTTAATACAAGTGCTGACATGTCATCGATTTAGACCAATCATATCCATATCAAAATGTGATTTACTTATGAATATTGAATAGTATACATAAGTATATATAAATACAATTCGAGATCAAAATATTTTTAGTAAATCGTACTTTACCTATGAAGCGTTATAACAACTAATCTAGATAATTTTATCTATACCTATATAAATCATGTAGATTACATGGTTTTATCTATTATCTTATCTAGATATAATTTTTCTTATTTATCTAGATAAAAATACAAATTATCATCTATTTTTTAAATATCATCTAGATGATAATTTCAGTAAAATAATAACCAATTCTTTTCATTTAAATTTTAATTCAATTTATTGAAATATGCCGGCTTGCCGCTGGTACTGCTTATACTTATATTTTTTGTTATCTATAAATTATCTATTGAATATCTAGATAATTTATTCAATGGTTATGTATTATCTTACCTAGATATATAATAAGTTAGTTATATTTATCTTTGTCTACATAAAAACCTATACCATGCCAGGCTTTTATTGTAAAGAGAATAGATTGAAGGTGTCCTTATAAATTCTCTTACAGAATCTGCAATCGTGCAATAATTCATTTCCAGGAAATTTCTTATTGAACATTCCAATAATGTAATCGGTCACTCGTGTGCCACTCGGTTCGATTAATACATTCTTGGAATGGAAACCACGCAAAATAAATTCCGGAAAGAATGAATGCAATGTAAATGTGACCAAGTGAAGTTACGGCTGAAATTTTTTACTTCCTTGTACGAAGTAAGGAAGTATTGTAATCGCGAAAAATTTCGGTTCTCAGATTTTGACGGAAATATCCGTTTTGACCTTTTCTGAATCCATTATGACTAGTTTCGACGTGACGTCTGTACGTACGGACGTATGTGTGTCGCATAACTCAAATACGGTTAGACGTAGAAAGTTGAAATTTTGTATTTAGGACTGTTATAGCATCTAGTTGTGCACCTCCTATTTTTGGTTTCAATCTATAAACCGGAAGTAGTACTTTTTAAAAATATTTCGATAAATATTTAATTTAACACAAATTTTTTTATTTTAAATGAAAGATTATGTGATTATTACCTAAAATCGGTATTTTATAAATATTTTTGTATCTGGTATCATTTAGGAATAATTAAAGTATATATTTTTAATTTAGTATTTCTTTATCTTGTAGTCCATGATCGATTAACATTTGTTACTACGTAAAATTTAAATGATTATGACATGACAGTGACAATAGTAAAATATGCTTTATATCTTCTTCTGCAGTTTAAATAAAATGACTAAAATATATTTGTGAGTATACTAGTATAATAAGTTAAAAGAATTTTTTATATTATTCTACATTTTAGTTATTAAGAAAAGTATGAACACACAAGGCGTACAAGGAAGTCATGTGGTGTCCACGTCAGATTTTTATATTGTGCACACGGAGAAACTTCTTGACAAGTTTCCTGAAAAATGTTTCTTCAAAAATAAATTGTTTCTTGAAAGTTAACGGCGCCGTTGGAAACTTGACATTTACAGCTATCTTCAGAGTTATTTTCCATATGCAATGAGGCTCTAATTTTCAAGAAAAATTTTTGACATCTCATTTTTGAGGAAACTTTCAGGAAAAGTTTCCCTGTGTGCACTGTATATGAAATTTTGACCTCACAGTGTATTACTTTTGATTATTTGAACAGTGTAAACCAAAAAAACTAAGCCGAAAAGGATCTTAAATCTGTAATATCTCTTTCTTATTTGATAATAATAATAATATGCAAAATAACCGCATTGAGCAATTCCAAAAATGTTCCATCATTCCATTCCACCTTCCGCAACCGCATCTACAATCTCGCGTAAGAAACAAACCTCTCTGTCATTACTCTATCTGCTCTTTCTTTTGTCGGGGCCGGTCGGAGAGCCCTGGCGTCAAACCTATTACATTAAACGGATCTGGCGTCGGCTACCGGTCTTGTCTTCTGGTGCTGCGTCATGCTCCGGAGGATCATTAACGGTGATGACTGTCGTGTATCCCAGGGAATGACGTAGCGACGACACCTGTCCGACCGACTGTTAAATGTTGCTAGTTTCACGTGAGTTGGTGGAGTTAAAGGGTGGGTTGGAAATACGCGTTTGTAGTCCAGGCAAAATTCAAAAGTGTAGATGTTGTTCCATTTTCCCTCTTTTCTAAATTTAAAGGCCGATATCTCAAAAACTAACCGAGAAATCAAACTCTAGTCTGCAGCATTGTATTTCTAACACTTAAATTAACCTATAACCAAATTTGGAAAATTTTGAAATTTTTTGACCTGCCAAAAACCGACCACCCTCGATTTCTCAAAAATGGTTCAATATATCGACGTAATTTATTTACCAATAAATTCCTCGCGTCGAATTACAAATGTGTACCAATTTTCAGCTCAAAATTCCGACGGGTACGAGATTTATCCAACATTGTCGATTTTCGAAAAAAATCATAAGAAATTTTCAAAAATGGGGAAACCGTGATAAATCTTGTACCCGTAGGAATTTTGAGCTGAAAATTGGTACGCATATGTAATTCGGCGCCAGGAATTTATTGGCGAATAAATTAAGCCGATATATTGAACCATTTTTGAGAAATAGAGGGTGGTTGGTTTTTGGATGATCAAAAAATTTCAATTTTTTCAAAATTTGGTTATAGGTTAATTTAAGTGTTAGAAATAATAATAAATGCTTTTGATTTCTCGCTTAGTTTTTGAGATATCGGCCTTAAAAGTTGGAAAAAGGGGAAAACTGATTTGTTTCCAACTTGTACGAAGAGATTCATCTACACTTTTTTAAATATATTTAAGTAATAGATATAATACTATTATTAAACTGCAATTAAAAGAGTAGGGTATCTTGAGTAGGAGGTCTTGTGCTGACTACATCAGATTTTTAGTTGTCATTGATGTTTTTTACTTCCTTGTACGGAGTAATAAGGAAGTATTGTAATCGCGAAAAATTTCGGTTTTCAGATTTTGATGGAAATATCCATTTTGACCTTTTCTGAATCCATTATGACTAGTTTCGTCGTGACGTCTGTACGTACGTGCGTACGTGCGTACGTGCGTACGTACGTGCGTACGTACGGACGTATGTGTGTCGCATAACTCAAATACGGTTAGACGTAGAAAGTTGAAATTTTGTATTTAGGACTGTTATAGCATCTAGTTGTGCACCTCCTATTTTTGGTTTCAATCTATAAACCGGAAGTAGTACTTTTTAAAAATATTTCGATAAATATTTAATTTAACACAAATTTTTTTATTTTAAATGAAAGATTATGTGATTATTACCTAAAATCGGTATTTTATAAATATTTTTGTATCTGGTATCATTTAGGAATAATTAAAGTATATATTTTTAATTTAGTATTTCTTTATCTTGTAGTCCATGATCGATTAACATTTGTTACTACGTAAAATTTAAATGATTATGACATGACAGTGACAATAGTAAAATATGCTTTATATCTTCTTCTGCAGTTTAAATAAAATGACTAAAATATATTTGTGAGTATACTAGTATAATAAGTTAAAAGAATTTTTTATATTATTCTACATTTTAGTTATTAAGAAAAGTATGAACACACAAGGCGTACAAGGAAGTCATGTGGTGTCCACGTCAGATTTTTTTATTTTTCAAAATCAATTATTTTTTACCTTTTGGGGGGGTTGCAGCCCCGGCAGGTATTAAAACCTCAACAACTGACAATGACAATTACATGTTTCAAAATTTTCATTTGTCAGTATTGGTCGATAAATATGTACAAGAACAAATTTCAAAACTATTAGATTCTAGCCGAATTAAGTATCTAAAAAAAGTTATTTTTCTAGCCGAAAACACCATAATGTAATTCAAGCTTTACACAACCTGCCAATATAACTTCCATTCAACCATTCAACCATCCACTCATCAATCAAGCATTCATTTCTGATCTCGTACAATCACCTATCAATTCTGCTACACCTAAGGTAAAGAAACACACGATACATCACACATACAATCACTCACACATGACACGTATCACCACGACTTGTGTTAGTGGTGATGTGAACTGAGTAATGATAGAGTCCGGACATGGTGATGGCATTCACGTGAGCCGTTCACTGCTCCAGGAGATCGCAACTCTTTGAGAGAGGTGACCGGTGCCGTTCAGATTGAGATTTGCACCGCCCGCAGCAGTGGGAAATACTGTGGATAGTGTGGAGTTGTATTAAATTGTGTAATGTATGTACATATTATGATATGGATTAAGTCTGTACTGTAATAATGTATTTGATTCTTATGTCATTCGTTATCTGTACTAGTCGATAATAATCATGATCAATACATTTGATACATTTTCGTAATAATGGTCCATCAGTACCTTTAGTTGAATAAGTTCTAGGTTCTTAAATTTATTTTCACTCTATGAATAAATATCCCAACACTAAAAGAACGTAGGATTAGGATATAATAAACATAAGCAACGAAAACAAATTAAAAATTAAGAAACTTACGATTGGTTTGTGCTCAAAAATTAAAGAATAAGAATAATTTTAATTTTTTTTTTAACTAACTAGTGAAACGTGATTATGTTAATTTGTTAATCTGATGTTGCTGCAACTTTAATAATTGATATTTATGTTTTTATATAAAATATATCTACCCGAAAAAATTGTTAAGATTTCAGGCTATTGTAGGTTATGTCATACAAATTTTTTTGATATGTCTGTCAGAAATAAGAATAACGCGTAAATTTTTTGTGCATAAACCCATCCTTACTTATCAAAATATTATGAAACTTCATAATATATATGAAAGACACAGTACTCATTACATTTAAGGTGTTTTAAATCTAAAAACTTATGCCAACGTTCAAGAAAAAAAATTATTAAATAAAATGTAACTCATACAGGCTGTATCAGAATTTAAGAGTACACATAGTTTGATATAGGTACTAATTACGGATCCAAAAGAATTTTTCACAATTTCCAAAAATAAATTGCAATGTAGTAAGAGAACATTTTTGTACCACTGGATTGATAATTATTTTTAAAATATCTTCTAATAAGTAATATAATACGTAAATTAATCTCAATTTATTCAGGTATTAATTAAATTATTTTAAATAGTCTACTATTGATGCAAATTCACTGGCACTTAAAATGTACCGTGCAAGTAAACCCTCCTAATTTTATAAAATTTATAAAAAAATTATTTTTGATTCCTAAAATCAGCAATATGAAACTATATATTTTCTTAACGTACCTACTAAGTATGTACTTCAAGTTATATACAACCTGTAAAACTACACACTGTAATAATAATAATTGTAAAAATAAATCTTACCCCAAAGCAGTTTTTTACAGGATACAAAGATAAAAAAAACACTAATTTAAAACCATACAACGACTAAATACAAATTATAAAATAATGCAATTTATGGTTACCCTCTAACATGATCATTACAGCTCTTATCATTGCAAATGATAGGAATTGCTCTAAATGTCATTCTTTTTGATCTGTTAACCACAACCTGTCAAAGATCATATACCTAATTACTCTACCAAAAGCTCATGAAGCAGAAATCACTAATATTAAATGAATTCTCGGGGTTAGAGTAAAACAAAACTACAGATTAAAGATTACTTGTTAATGTTTTATAATAAAGTCATCATGAAATCATGAAACGTCAACGTAATTTGTAACGTTAACAAGAAAATTGTTAGTGTACGCGAATAGTTTGTAACGTTTGTTCAAGTGTTCAACTTTAATGCTATGTAATTTTTTAATAAATTGTATGCTGCAATTCTCTTCAAATGAATTTATAAGATTTTTATTAATATATTTGTTGTATTTGATTCTTCAACGTAGATAATAAGAATGACTGTTCAATTTTAAAAAATTTAAATTTATTACAAACTGATGGTTTTTCAAACTAAAATATTAATGATTAGGCATGCATTCTTCAGTGACCTACGATATCAATATTTTATTGTTCAATAAATAAAACAGCCATAAATAGTCATTAGTTTTGAAACACTAATCAATCATATATTGAGAAAATACTAATAATATATTTATATTCATAGACATTAAACAAAAATACTATATCACAAAAATTTCTTATAGAAAAGACTGCCATATTATTAAAAATCTATCACCTACATACTTCACATTAGAATTATAACTTTACCCTCACAAAAATAAGATTATCCTCAATATGAAAAAGAAATATTGTCATTATTATTTTTTGGTAATATGTACAGGCGGTAAAGTACTAAATACGAACAAAGAAATATGTAAATAAAATATTTAAAGTTAAGAATTTTATTCCAAATAAAAAATTTATATTATAAATAATAATTTACTAGATTGATAATTTTGTGTCTTGAACAACTTGTGGTTTAGAAAACACGCGTTCGATCAACGAATTCTGTCATGATCTGATAACTTTAACTGCACGATAATCATCCCTGCGATGTGCTTTCTACTTCTACCACTATTAAAAAGTAAGAATTTTTGAATCATAAATTCTTTAGAAAATTATCAACTTGTCGAAAGAGATCTAATCTACAGACTACAGTTTTAGCAAAAAATTATTGCACCAAATCTTCAACAAATACAAAAGCAGAAATATATTATTTTGGAATAAAAGAAATTTCTGAAAAATCTCTGACTGAGTCCGGAACCTTCGAATTTAAATTAATTTAACTAAATACACGATTTTGATAGTTTCACGGGTGGATGGATGGATGTTGGAGGTACGATAACTGAAATAAAACTGAATAAAAAAATTTGAAATTTTGTACTTAATATTCTGACACCCTAGATTAGATCTGATTAGATTTTCATGTTGATCATTCAACCGCAACTGGTAGTTTCTTGAAGACCTGAGGAGTTTTTCTGGAATATCCTCAAAATTTATAGATTGATAGGAATTTTTTTAATAACAATGTACACTAAATGATACTATATATAATTGTATTCAAAACGTAGTTACTATTTAGCACCATTTTCTAATTACAAGATAAATTTGTTACAATTTTGATTTATCTGCCTACCAATGAAAACAAAAAATAAAATATTTTTTAATGTCAAATAAATTTTTGACTTATTGACTTTAATTTGAATCTACGAAAGGTCATAATAAACTTTAATATTATTATTTATAAAAACTACAATTCCCGAATTCCCTTCTAATGGTATATTTGTGAGTAAGTACCTGCATACACACTTATATTAGTAAAATAGTAGAGTATGGCGAGAGGTCATCTATTGACCACATCAGATTTTTTTCTACAATGGTCTTAAAGTTTCTGGGATTTATCTACACTGATATATTTGTGAGTAAGTACCTTCATACACACTTATTAGTAAAATAGTATAATGGCTAGAGGTCATGTGTTGGCCACATCAGATTTTTTACTACAATGGTCTTAAAGTTTCTAGGATTTGTCTATCTTATTTCTCAAAGTAGTACAGTTATTTTACATATCAACATTACAAAATTACCAAATAACTTCCTCCCACAAATGTCCAAACTTCCATATTCGTAGCACGAAAATCGAAGTGCAATTTATCATTCCGAAGGTGGCGCGCTCACGGCTTAGCTGGGCTCACCTTATGATAGATTAATTTTTAACAAACCTATAATAGCCGTATAATGGCTGTTTGTTGTGTGCGTGTGTTCACTACATCCCCTCTCCCCCCTAGATCGTGTGTTTGGTTTACCCACAAAAACGTACAGTCATATTGGAATAATTTATCATTGCTGTTCGATGCTGTCAAGGTGTTGGTGTTGGTGTGTTCTAACACCTTCAGCGATGGAAGGTTCATGACTTGTGTTATGGCTTACTTGTGGCGGAATCTCAAAAGAAGTTTGTTATGTGAAGATGAAGAGAGAAAGAATTGTGTAGGATGAGAACAAAATTAGGGTTATTTGAGATACTTTTACTGTTTTAAGTTGTTTGTGATTGTTTTGAATATGTTAAATAAATATTTACTGGTTTGTGTTGTTGTTTGTTTAGATTTTATAAACAAAGTATCCACGAGAAATGAGAATACTTACTGAAACAGCTTAAATCGAAAGAAGTCATAAAAGCAAACATTTTTTGCAAATATACAGATAAAGACAATTTTTTTATAACGTTGCAAATAACTTTTCCTCTTTTTCTTATTACAAATAAATACTATATTTATCCAAATTTATATAAATTTTTGACAATTAACCTTTTCAATCTTCAAAAAATATCACTTCCGGTGAAGATAACTGTACCAAAATCTAATGAGCTCTTCCAATTTATATACAAATGTTAAATACCAAATATCAAAATTTTTGGGTAATTCGTATTTGAGTTATCCGACTTACACCCCGGCCTTGACCACATACACATACACACATACATACAGACATCATTGTGAAACTATATCAAAACTGAGTTGTAAGAACCCTAATTCGTGCTCATCCACTAAAAACTCACTACCCGATTTTTAGCATGATTACAATACCTTCCTTTACAGGTATGGCGGAAAGTAAAAAAAGTTTCAATAAATTTGAGATCATAGCACCGTCAGAAATTTCCAGTGAATAGTTGAATTTCTCCGAAAAGCCCTTAAATTAAGTAAAATATTTTTAATAAATTTAAAAGCAAATTGCGAAGTGATTTGAAAATACTTATACAAGTTTGATCGTTCTTATCTGATCCAATATGCAAAATTTAAAATAGATATTTATAAAATTTTATTCGGCACTTTTCACATTACACTAATTTGAAACTAATAATTTAACGCAATAAAGGGCAAATTTGCTACTATTTTTCATACCCAGAAATTATATTCCAATTTTAAACAAAGAAATTTCAATTTTAAATGCTTCCACAGGTAACTCTTATTCCATATTCAGAGATCTTATCTTACAATCTTTGCAAGGTGCAAAATATACGATCCACAACAGTTAAGTTTGAAGTACGAAAACCCAATCTGTGCAAAAATGCAGCGTGGCGAGTCCATCCCCCTAAAGAGGCTGAGACGAATTTCAATTGTTTCATTGACAGTTATGTATTTTCAAGCTGTTTGGGTGGCAAACCTGGTGAAAAGATTCTGCAGGTACCAAAAGTCAAGAGCGAAACCAGGACCTGAACATTACACTTGCAAATCTATTTTAGATTAGCGTGTAGACTAGTTGAGAATTATAACAAATATTAAATTTAACGCATGCATTAGTGATGGGTTTAAAACATTTATGTAAATTATCAACGCATGGCGCCAAGAGTTAGAAAAGAATCGTCTCAGAATATTTAAATACATATACATATTTACTACATTTACGGAATTTGGAGTTCTTCATTTTTACCACTATTGTGATGGGTCTAAATTTTCGAGTGTGAGTTTTTGGCAGATAAGCACGTTTTAGGGTCTCTAGAATACGAATTACACATTTTTGAGATGATGTCTGTGTGTGTGCGTCTGCGCGCGTGTGTGCGTTTGTTCTTTTGTATGGTACAATTTTTTCGGAAACGATTACTCCAAAAATATCAAATAGGTATTTAAATACAAAATTTTATATCTATGGTTTAAATACGAGTTTCAATAGACCAATTGTATTTTGGTACCAATTCGTAAACCGGAAGTAAGACTTTTCATATATAGCAATGATTTTTCTTAATTTATCTCGATAAATAAAGCATTTATGATAATATATGTTTCATTAAATATATTGTTATTTTTTGAACCCAATTATCTTCTAGTTTAAAACTAAATTAATAAATTCGATCGGTTATTTCGCAGATCCAAGCTTTGTTGACAACATATTAAAATTTAAAGTTAATTAACTTATAAATAAAATCTGTATAGTGACGTGAAAACCTTTTTACAAATATTAAAGTTTTTTACATATGGCTGTCAATAGTTATTTGTATCACAAGGCCAGAAACTGACCTTTTGCAAGAGCGAGTATTTTTGACACGCCGAGCCACAGGCGAGGCTTGCAAATTACGAGCACTAGCATAACAGTTTGGACGTGTAATACACAATATTTTATGTGCCGATTTCATTACAAAAATATAAAATGAATTTAATTAATTTGTTTAATATCAAATATTGTTGTTGTCGATTACATTTTTCTGTATTTTATTATACATAACCTAAAAAAGTGTGCACTGAATACTTGCATTTGAGCTTAAAATATATTTATATCAGTTTCTATTAACGATTTACGTCTAAAATTTGTCAAAATCTTGTTAATTCTTGTATAAAAAATTTTCAACGCATAAAATTGACATCTGCTTGACAACTGTAGTAATGTCAAGATGCCAACCTATAACTTCCGGTTGTTTGCCGGCCTAGGCTGGCAACAAAGAGTTTCTGGCGGATTTTGAGACATAGAAAACTAGCGATGCCGACCGGAGGCATATAAAATTATTTTTTCCCTCAAACATAAATTATTTGTTATTATTAAGTTTAACAAAACAATAAACGCTGCAGAATAGCGTGCGGAATCAATGTTTTTGACTGTTTTCTGCCATATACCGAAAAATCAGAATAAGTAAAATGAAGACCACACAACAGCACAAAACACAAATTGATCTTAAGCAACCTGAAAAAAATCATTACTTCATCATGTACCAAAAAAACTGCAACAATAGACAAATTTAAAAATCCACAAAAACAAGATCTTTTTCTGTGTGGTATAGTACAAATACATTTCACCTACCTAATAATCATTAGCGTTTATTAGGGGGTTATTGCAGTCACACAATGGTCAAAACCACAAGCCTGAGATGTGCCAGAGCATACAATACAACCCTGCTAATAAGCTTTGAAAAACTCTTACTCTACCAGTGGAACACTGGGGGTAAAATATATACTCGGGTTAATAAATATGGCAAATACTATATTTCTAATCTGCGGGCTAATCTTAAACGATTGCGGTTTTGGGCATTGTGACTGCAATAAGCATTTAACGATTATTAGGTACTTGATGTATGCGTGGACTATGGCATGAAGCTGGCTGCTGATCTGCGCATGCGCAGAGCTGATCTGTCATCAGCACGCTTCCCATTATGCAAACGCGAATCGCGACGCACAGAGCAGAGCAGAGCGTTTTGCGTCGGTAAATTGGCTGAAAATTGAGCAAGATTATTTCAATTTTCGTAACACACAATGTGTAGCCGAGCAATTTGGCCATATTACACACGGTGGTTATATTGTTTGTAAAGAGAGTCGTCCATGTGATGTGATGACTGACAACATGCGATAGTTACATAGCCGGAGATAGGGACTTCGGGAATGGGTTCAACACCAGAAAATTTCTTAGAAGGTTCATGTTTCATACAGAGGAAAATGCTATACCAGAAGATGCAAATCTATAAAATAAGTAATAAAATACCCCCACTTGACAAAATAAAATCCCCAGAACATTTCAAGAATGTGAACATCCCGGCTTGTTACTTGCTATATTTGCCCATTAACATCCTAATAATATCTTTGCGATTGCTAATGTCCGCCCTTGGTAACATTATCTATGTTACATCCCAATGTTGTAATTTGGTAATAATATCACAATTATGCATCCCATGTAATTCTCTGAGATGTTTGTATTGAGTATGTAATGTTTGATCGTAGTCAGGATGTGGCTAGGATAGACTTACGTAACATCACTTAAAGTACAAGAATAAGATATTTTTACACATCCCATGGACGATTCATTTCAAGTGGGCCTGCATCAAAAACAGAAGCGTGGCATCGCATCCATAGAAGCAATGGAAGCACTGCTTCCCTTGTCTTTTATACAAGGTGATTCATTATTTCAAAACGCAATAATGCCCATTTTACGAATCAGAAACTATTTATTTTTATTTTATAATGTAGGTACATATCTAAAGTTTTGTTTCACCCAGTTTTCAAAATCATATCAGGTAGGTGACGCCCCCCATTGACTATACACTATAAATAAGCCGATTTCTGGCGTTTGTCATAATCTTTTCTAGCATGGCAGCGGGTATGATGGCAATTGCGGCCCGGATAATAATAATAATAATAATAAATCATTTTATTTGGCAAAGATTTCAGCCAGAGGCTGCTCTTCCATCTAACCTTTACATCGATTATATAAAGAAAATAATAATAATAATAATATCGACGATTGTAAAATAATACATAAAAATTATTTAACATTAGTAAATTAATATTAATTAACAGACATGCACATAATTAACAAATATTATGAAACAGGTCTTCTAGGGTCCTTGGACGGTTGACGTAAACGCCAGGATTTCAAAAAACCCCACAAAAAAGCACAAGGAGCCAAATCGAGGGAGCGGGCTGGCCACTCCTTCGAACGTCACGCTGGGTTGCGAGTACGACTCAACTGAAAACACACGCTGCTCCGTGCTCCAACGCATGATGGGGACTGACCGGGTGGGGAACAAAACTTTAAAAGTGCACCTGTCGAATGAGATCACTCTCTCGCCACTACGATCCCTACAGCCTGAATGGCACGAATTTTAAAAAGCAAGTTATGATGAATCGCCTGTATAATATAAATCTATAATAATTGCATTAATTCTACAATTTTTTTTAAATTAAGGTAGTTTTCGTAAGAAGTTGGTACAGGTACATGATTGTATAATGGATATGTGATTAACTATGAAAAAAAAAATAATCAAATGTGCAAAGACAAGAATAGGTAATAAATTTATGAAATATGAAAACTGTAACCCAAAACTGTTTCATTAAAAAACCTGGAAAAATACGAATTTTGAAAAAAAATTCTAGTTGCGTTATATGTGAGTTAGCACTGTACCACTGTATGCCATTAATATATATATTATCATAATTATATATATATTATCATATTAATTATCATAATTTTCAATAGAGTTTTTCTCATGTTTTTGTTATGCAAGGGTATGAAACTAATATCTCGTTGAATTCAGAAAAAAATACTGAATCGAATAAGCAAATAAAAAAAATAGGTCCCTATTTGAAATAAGAAAGTTGCACCCCGTAGTTTGAGAACTACTGGTCTAAATTTTTTTTTGTTTCGTTCATTAAAGTAGTCATATAAAATAGAAATTGTTTGCTAATTTAACCAACTTCGTAACTCTTATGGTTCTCGAGTTAGCAATGGTGCGCCACTTAAAATGAACACCCTGTATATATATATATATATATATATATATATATATATATATATATATATATATATATGCACGAAGTTGTGAATCACTCTGTACAATGAGTGTGGCTGCACATCCAACTAATTGATAATAAATTGTATTTAAAATCTATAATTCAATAGCTCTGAACGCAGCATTACAGTTTACAGTTTTTCAACAGCTTTATTAGATGAAAATATTTCACCGCAGCCACTGTGGCAATAGTGACCGTGGTCCCCCTCTCTGGCCTAAGCTCGCGTGTAGTTTTTTAATGAATGCCCAAGTAAATGATTTTTCTCGAATTATATTATTTATTGTTGTTGTTGTCTGTCATTAATGCTCGTAATTTACTCGAGTATTTAAGTCGGATTATTATTGCCACGCAAAAGAACTTTATTACGATTTCGGTTAGTGTTTTGTTAATTCGATAATGTGATTAAATTTGTGTGAACCGGCCTCACTCAGTCCGCGGAGAAATTTCCGAACAAATTAAGTTGTGGCTATTATACATAATTGCGGCTATTGTGGATATTCCTAAATATGTAGACACTAAATGATGTTCTATTGTTTTTATAATTCTGTCATGAAAGTTTACTTTTTTAATAGGGGCTATTTGTTATGACAATTGTTATGAAATAATTGTTTTGGAACATTATCAAATTAGAGCGGCTTTTTAAATTGTTTACAGTAAAGCTAGATTCAGACCTACCCACTTATAAGTATAAGTACTAAATTCTAATTGCAATTATAAGTGCGAACGTTGAGCGCTGGTTGGTTAAATTAGCCACCTATACTTATAATTGCATAATTTCGTACAGTGGACGTGGCTTCAACTTCAAACTTTTATGCTTTACAAAGTTTTTAGTCAAAAAGAAACCGATTTTCCTGATACTTTAGAAACAATGCAGCAACAAGTTAAATTGTAATGGAATAAAAATGCGTTATACATTGAAGCTAATTATTTAAATATTAAAAAGTTATTTATTCAAATTAAATTTATTATTCTCCACAGAATTCAAAAACGTTTAATTGAGACTTGAAATTCTTAGGGATATTGAAGGGCGAAACATACTTGAGAAAATATCAAACTTTTGCACCGTGCTTTTGTAGTTTGATTATGGTTATTGTACGAACATTTGAATTTCACGCCGCACGCGTCACAAAGAATTTAATTAATGAACAGCCCTAAGTATCTATAGTTTTTAGTTTTCTTTTCCAAAATCTGAAATTTGAGATTTCTTTCTTCCTGTTACATAAATACATTTGAATATAAAGAAACTTTCAGACCTCATTTAATAAATAAATAATTTTCTGGTTTAAGTTCTGTATATATTTATTTAAATTCTACCTTGAATTGATAAATACAGGATGTTTCACAACTTCAGGATAAAAATTAAATGGTAGTTGGATCACAACTCAAATTTGTTTAAATAAAATTCGCAAAATAAAACTCTGTCTAAATGACGCACCTACACATTTTTACAGCCACTTTTTCAATTAGTATTTTTATTTTTATTGAATAATCAAATAAACCAAAAAGTAATACAAGTAGGTATCTAATCACTTACTACCTACGAGTAATATTATGACCTCCTTAGGAAGAAGGTCCTATCTGCAAATTTAGAGATTTTGTAATCTGCGTAAATTATTACAAATATATACCAAAATAGAATGTCCAGCTGCCCTAAGAAAAGGTAGAATTGGTTATTATTAGTATTATATTTATATAAAGCAATTTGAATGGTAAAAATCCGCATAGTTGTTTCCACAAAAAATTTTATATAAAATAATAGCTAAAACAAATTTTTTGCAGATAGGACCTTTTTCCTAAGGACGGCAGTATTGTAAACATAATTAATTAAATTTTGGTGATGTGGCATTCGAAGTCCATGAAAACAGCGGTACTAAAAATGTATAGTACGTTATTGGAGTGCAATTTAATTTTCCGAGTTTAAAAAAATATATATTTTTGATTCGTGATCAGTTGGTATACCTATGTCATGTAGTATCTGCCATTTAATTTTTTATCCTGAAGTTGTGAAACACTCTGTATAGATAACTTAAACGCAGAAAACAATATATTTATAAAATTTAAATATCTTAAAACTAGTGTTAACCAAAACTTCGAGTGAACTTTCAGTCACTTTAGAAAATTTTACAACCAGTCCTTCGTCCTTGAAAAGCGAATTCGGTCACTGGTTAGGCCAGTGTCAAAATCGTCACATAATTGAGGGCTTGTTCACAGCCAACTACAGTTCTTATAGGGTCATGTGATGTGACACAGTACGGCGTGTGTATGTGTGTGTTCACGTTCCAGTAGCCGTTCCCTACCATGCGTTATGACGAAATTGACAATTGTCATTTGTGTAACAAACAATCGCCGACCGTAACAATTGTCGTTATTGTCATGTCTTCTGATTACCTCATTTCAAACTGCGAGCTATGAAGCATACGAATTCGACATGCGAACAAAACAACACTTGATACGGTAACACAGAAGCGCATACAAACGTAAATTTCATCTAAACTTACATTCCGAATTTACGTAACGTAACGTAAGAAATAAAAACCAATTTCAAGTAAACTGTATTCATAACAAAATGTCATTTTGGAAATTCTACTAAATCAAAAAAATTAAAAACTCGTAGTTAAGTTACTCCGCTTTCCGCTAGTTAAAATTTATGGCCCATTAATGAACTTGACATAAGTATTGGATACAAGGTGCAAAATGGACCGGAGCGGACCGGAACGCTGCTCCGGTTCGTGAAATTGACCAGTTTCCGTCCCATCTCCTAAAATGAAGAATAATATCATATTTCTGCTCAAAATTTTTTTATGAGTATAGTTTGAGTTTGACATAAATTATTTATAAAACTAGGTACTTATAAAGGTAAACTATTTTTTTAGAAAAAAAATATGTGTTACTCATGTCTAAGAAAATTTACATTTTTTAAGAAACCTAGCGTTCCGTTTCGTAAAAACTTTGATTTCGAGTCCTGAGTAAAGCAAAGAGCCCGACTGTGGTTCTGAGCCTTCTGACTATGGCTGGTAAAAAAGTCAAAGTGAATATCTATTTAAATCGACTGTTTTCTAAAGAGTCTAACGACTTTAAAAAAAATTGATATCGAGTTGTCTTTAAACTTTAGACTATATCGACTTCAGACTATTTCGACTTTAAATTGTTTCGACTTTTAGATTATTACGGCTTTTATATTTTCAAAGTCTTCCGCGGTACCTCTAGTTCTGATTTCTGGCACTACTTAGATTCCAAATCTGTAATCCGTAATGTCCTGTTCACACGAGGATTCTATGAAGATTATTTGAAGATTCTGAATCTTGGAAAAAAATAAATTCACAGTTTTGAAGCAATGATTAAATTATAAATTCTACTTTTCCAAGACTCATTGAAGATTCAATTTAACGACACCGCAATTTAATTCTCACTAGAATTATTTTTTCAAGATTCAGAATCTTGAAATAATCTTCCTAAGGAACAGAAACCAGTTCAACTGCACAAAAATCTTCCGTGAGTTGACGGCTGGTAACCGCACGCACGAACGGTATTATATAATATTAATATCTATACCGATAATCCACAATATGTGAGTATGCCACACTCAAGTTGAAACTTTATTGAAATTTCTTTCTTTTGTAGTATTGTATTTAATACTAGTGGAGGCATCTTACCTAATAACGGCGAACTATGGCATTTCCCGCGTTTTATATAAACGAGATAATACGGAAAAGGGCGAAGATCTACGACCAAAGATGCTTGCGTGTTCTGACCGCGCCTCTCTTTCGCTTGCCCACTCAAACGTTGCCATGACAACCATGAATAATTGGCTGTTTCGTATTGGTGCATTTGTCGATTAAGAATACTGAGTATCAAAAAAATAAAACAAAAGACAACATGGCTGCATTTAAATAATATTCATAATGAAATCTGGACCCACCAAAATCTGATCTTCGGGCAAATTTATTATTGAAATTAAGACATAATGTTACTAATATTTTTATTTTCTTCGATTTAAATGATTTTAAAATAAATACTATATTACAAAATTCAAATTTTGAATAAACATTGGCTACCAAGCTACAAAAAATGTGTTTTATTTAATTATGATTCATTATTAAATATATTTAATAATAAATAATAAAATCACTAATAAAAATACAAATTGATAATAAATTAATCAATCAGTGTATCGAATATAAATTATTATTTCATTTAATAACCCATAAATTGGTAGGATTATGATACTATAAAATATGTCACAAAATTTGAATTGACAAACTTCAATTTTATGTTTTAAATAATGGTACATTGCGTAAAATGTTATAAATAATTACTGACATTTTAATCTTGAATCAAACGCTTTTGAAAACAATAAATTAAAAAATACCATATTACAATAATTTTGCTTTAGGAAAAATTTCCGCTTAAAAAATATCAAATTCTCGCCACGTTATTCTTCAAGCTATGTGCAGAATACAAATTTTGAAAACATCTGCTGTAGATTTATGTAAAATTAAAACATTATCAGGGCGCGAACAGTCCGCCAAATAAGTTTTCTACACCTTTTATTGTCAAAATTAGTGTAAAATTGACTGGGTCACAATAATTGATTTAATTGCTAGGTATATAAAAAGGTAAACAGACAACTTTTAATTAGTTAATCTAGAAGATTTGCATTATCATTTACATGAGAGAAACTGTAAGTACATTCTTTATTTATAATATAGATAATTAGTCCTCCACAGTACATTTTTAGTTTAATTTAAAAACTTGATTGTAAATGAGCTTTAAAATTTTTCGCAACCAGTATTACAGCCCTGTACTACAGTGCAGTATGCTAAATAAACCACGAAAAAGGAAAAAATGGCAAAATAATATTTTTATAAATTTTAATTTTGATTTTCTCAATTATGTCAATTTAATCTTCAGTTTTATATGACAAATTTTATTTTTGTAAGATATATCTGAAGTATTTTCAGGAAAATAATTTGTTAATTTAAAAACGCAAGGAAAAACTGATTACAAGTAATTATTATATCTAAACGAAGACACATTTTATTCGAAAAGATAAATTTTCTTTCACATAATATTAATTATTAGTTGGGAAAGAATAAAACGCTGATAACTTCAGCGCTGAACGCTGAAACGCGCTGATCTGCGAAAAAATGCACAGAACAATAAAATCAATCTAAACCGAGTATGTGGAACTCAAGAAGTCAAGAAGATTATTATAAAGTTTCTTTATTTAGTTATGTTTAATTAGAGCTTTTACCAAAACCGAATATGTGGATCTCAAGAAAGGTTAGGTTCCTTTATTTAATTTAGTTCAATGTAGATCAGCGGATCCATCTGAGCATTTCAGCGTTGACCAGCGTTTTATTATTACCCTTATTAGTTATTCTGTTATTTATATTTCTTATATAAATTATTAAAAAGTAATTTATTAAAAAATACATACTTAAAAATATATAAGTATAATTCTATAAAAATTATTAATATTTGTTAAATTTCTACTCAGAAAAAAATGTACGAGTGAAACTTGTTTACTATATTAAAATTAAATTTCATCAAACAAATTTTAACGTAAAAAATTAAAAAAGTGTAAATTTAAACATTCAAAATAATGAAGACAAGTTGACGTTGATACTATACCCTGTGTTATATTTTTTATAAATAAATTAAATTTTATTAGAAGAAATAAATTTAATTTCAGATAATCTACGTACGATGAAGAAGACATTATTTATCTCCATGATTTTATTTGTTGTAATAACAGAACATTTTGTAAAAGGACAAGAACTGTTATTTAAAAATTTTGCCAGATCAAATCGAGCAAGCCGTGGACCTGATGAATTTGAAAAGTTCTTTTTAAAAGCGTCGAAATCTGTCCCTAGAATTGGCAGACGAGATGATTTTGACATGGTAATATTTTATTTCGTTACTTTTTGTTAATACCGATATACAAATTAATTCACTTAAGTGCAACATATTGAAGAGATTTATCAATAAAAATATAGGTAGAGCAATTAATAAAAAAGTAATAAATTTGCATATTAAACATTTTTTCATAACATCCAAATGCGAAATTTAATTAATGTTACATATAGTGACATAGATATTTTAATACCTATTTAATACAAATTTGAAATTGAAATTTGAAAACCGTATCTAATTTCAATATACGTCAATCGTTAAAAGCTTACTTTTGCTATAAATTGTTATTTCTATACAAACACATTTAAAAATTTAAATCTTTGTATTATAATGTAGAAATGTGCATACTTTTGTACATATAAGATTTGATTTAAATTTTGTTCATTATTTTTAACGTTATTCATCATTCATCTTTAAACCAATATATATATATATATATATATATATATATATATATATATATATATATATATATATATATATATATATAAATCCGATAGTAGCAGGTATTTTATTATTTTGCAGGAAATGTGGAACAAAAATCGCCAATATTGTCTTACATCTGATATGGAAAATCGGATGAGACCAAGATGTTTACAAATACTAAATAAAAAATTTGATCCTGCATTAAAAGGTAATTTTGCGTAAAGTATACAACTTCATTATAAATTAATACTTTTCTCCAGATCTATCATGGAACGATCTAGCCGATAAAGTAGAATACTATCCCGAAATATTGATGTCCCCAGGATTTTTAGCAAATGCAGGATTTAAAGACATAGATTTCACCAACGAAAATAAACGTATGGGTATCTCACAAGACACAGAGAAAAATAAAGAAATCACTGAATATCGTCTGCAACCAGAATCCTAAATGTCATAATTTATGATAACAATATGTACTCGCATATACACAATATTGAATTGAATTGAATTGGATGTTATATATTTAGTGGACCTTTTTATGTTATATTTATTGGTGTATGGTTTGGATACTTATTTTAAAAAGTAAAATATACTTTAATGTTTAATGCTTATTGTAATAAAATGTTTGCACATTATAATTTACCACAATTAATATATAAATTAAAATAATAATATATGCTTCAAACAACATAATTGTATTTTTATTATTCAACATTTTTAGGACATACAAAATATTTTAACAAATATACTTATATACAAATAGGTATATTCTTCTTGGTGCAGTTAGAATCTCAATCCGTGCAACGACCTTTGAAAGCGACAACGAAGAGATTTTTTATGCAGCCAGGACTACATTTAAGACGTTCAAGTGGTCAGCATGAAGTCAGATTTAAGATCTTCATTATCGCATGCAGAGAGCTGTGCCGTGTCTAAACCCGTGCAATTCTTAGCTTAAAGCACGAGAATTCTTTAAAGATTCTACCAAGATTTTGAATCCTGAATCCTTCTTTCAATGAGTCTTGGAAAAGAAGAATTTATAATTTATTTATTGCTTCAAAACCAAAAATTTATTTTTTTCTAGATTCAGAATCCTGTAGCTTCTTCTTTTCCAGAATTCAGAATTGTTGTAGAATCATCAAAGAATCCTCATGCGAACAGGGCTTAAGAGGCGTCTACGTTTTTTTCCGAATTCCTATAATACCTACTCTCGATTTAACTTTTTTTTCTAATCCATTTTTCCCGACTACTACGACTGACTTAAACCAGCCCGAAACTCGTACTTTACCGCATCCTAACACTGCAATGTCATTTTTAAGTTGAAAAATACAATAAAAGTGTTTTCGTTGCGAGTAAACTGTTAGTTTATTATTGACTTCAAGGTTACATTTTTATAAACATTTAATAGAAAAAGAATGGATCTACAGATGTGTCTTTTTAAAATTTTAAAAACAAATTTCTATCGGGAAGTATAGCTGTGTAAAGTGTGCACAAAGTGACAATTTTTATGAATTTTTATAATCATGTACAATTTTTTTATTAAAATTTTAAATAGGTGCAACTGTTAATTGATCCTGTAAGTATATAATCCTTGTTGAAATACAATTTTACCATTCTTGTACTGGCCACAAAACATTCGCTACGTTAATACATTTTATGCTGGTTTTTAGGAGGTAGGCGGGCTTCTCAATATAGATATAAAGTTGTACTTTATGAAACAAGTCATTAACCAACTAAAAACATGAGTGTACAACAAAATAAAAAATATTAAACATTCATCCAACACTCGTATATAAAATAAAACTCAAACATATGCAGTTAAAATATTTATATCAAACCGTCCTTTGTCATCTTTCCTTTGACATTTTACCTAACAATCAGACAATGTTCACTACGACAATACCCACCAATAATTGATACGGTATTTAAGTGCAATTTGCGTTCAGAACAGAAAAAATTACAAAGTTCCTGAGAAAAAATCATACACGCACGACAAATAACTACAGGGATCTGCTAGCAGCTGTGGGTTGAGGAAGTTCTCTCAGGATCGAGTGACGTGTAATTTTAAAAGAATAAATGGTCGTTCTCATTACTCGCCGTTTCAATTGGATCACACTGTAATCGATGTAGCGGTGATATGTTTGAAACTTATTTTGCTTTGAATTCAATGAATTCACATACATAAATACACAGACGACGTTTTCAGTACTGAAGGGTGAGATTTTGCAATAAAATATTGTTAGTACCTATAAGGTGTAGCAGTTTCTATTTTTTTCATTACATATTAATTTTGAAGGAAAACATGTGCTTGATGTTTTCTAATAAAATAAATAAGGTTTATTCCGAATTAAAATAAACTTTATTCATTTTATTCCGAATTAAAATATACAGGATATCAAAACTTTCAATAGGGGAAAGTGGTGCATTTCTTGGTAAATTAATCACTGACTATGTCCAAAAGAAAAACATGTGTGTAGCGAATAGCACAGTTATTTCATTTACTGTTGTAATCACAGTTATTCATTTTATACTGGTCTTGTAATATTTTGGGATGATATTTAATTCAGTACCAGGGCCGGCAACTTTTAATTTTAGTGTGTGGTGCTCCAAAAAATTATATACAAATAAAGATATTTTGTTTTGTTTAATGTATTAACGAAAAAAGCGCCGCATGCAAAATTTTCTTGTTGTTCAAGGTAAAATACCTTAAAATTGAATTTTCAGATAATAATAATACCACGGTAAAATAAATTAAAACTAAGCTTTATGTTTTATATTACCATTCATAAATCAGATTTTTATTGATGAATTTGAACATGAATTAAAGTAAAAATTCTTAGAGCTTTGGGCAATATGAATAAATTCTTTTAAATACGTAATCAACGTAATATCAAATTATTTTGCGTTTAAATTATGATACATTCTGCTTAACGAAGGATTACGTGTAGCTTTATGCCGAATTAAAATTTTGATAAAATGTTTGCAATCAATAAAAAAAGTTATAGGTATTTTAAAACTATATCCACCTATATCATATCTTATGATGATTGAACCATACATTTGTAAGCTAATATTACAAATTTTGTTTGTTTAAAAATAATAATACGCAAGTAATTTAATAATTTTAGCTTTTAGATTGATTTTACTTACTTTTTGTGAATACTGCCACGGCCACGCAATTTTAAATGCACGAGTGTAGTACTAGTTGCTTTTTAAGTAGCCAAACCACCAGACTAAAAGTTATTCCACACTAAACACAATTTTGGAATTTTGTGACCACTAATCGTCAATTTTATTTAAATGGGAATAGATTATAATAATTTATGACAAAAGAATAAATTAATTGCCTATTGAAATCAACTAGGTAGGTACTGTTACACTGATAGTAATAGCAGTGTTATCATTCATCATTAAATATTGTATTTTATTTTTGACTAGTTATTATATGAACAATTATTTCAATTTTTTAACTTTTTTAAAATATTTGTAACTGTTTTTAATAAATCAGCTTTTGACGAAGATGCATTGTAGCGTCATAACAAATCGAGAAAATGTATTATTTTGATCCCGGTCAAGTATTAAAACCAAATACTGCATACTGCATGAATTCAATATTCTCATCAATATAAATAAATATGTTTCGAATCCAAGGACATTCATTTATTTTGAAGAAACACAAATTTTATGTAACTCCAGTCAATGCAATTATTAAATTTTTGTTCCATTGACGACACAATTTAAACTATTCCATACAATATACTTCTATTTTATGGTTTAATCTAGTGTATTTTAATCAAAACTATAATTTAAATAATGTCAACGAATGCAATATCAAAATATTATTGATAGAACTCGAAGTTTCGAATTATTAACCTTACATTTATACTTATAAAATAATAAATGTTATAATTTTATAGAACCAATACCTACATGAAATATATTTCATATTTCAATAACATTTTGTTAAACATGTACAGTAAATACATAAACAAAGATTATGAACATTATAAACAATAATATTCATTAATTACTTACCACATATCTAAGCGTACGTGCATAGAGAACCACAAACACTTCACTACTGAATATTATTTTATTTGTTTTGCTTCTTGTTTACTTGACGAAACTTGTGTTTGTGCCTCGATGTAGTTGATTCTCGTATTTCAATCTAAACAAATATTTAAAAAATAATGCTCATTTCACCTTCTATATTTTGGTACAGTGAGAATAAAAATATATTTGATAAAATCACACATTTATTTCGCTTTTCTAATAAAAATTCGCTATGCACTGTATATAATAAATATATCTTAACTATAACTTTACGGAAATATATAATATATAACTTTCCTTGTCAAATATATATTTTTATACAATCAATTTTTCTCGTTTCGCAACTTAACAATATAAAAAATTAAATTTTAGATGTTCCTTTAAACGTTAATATAAGAAAATGACAAATTAACGAAGACAAATTATATTCGACAATAAAAGAACAGTTTAAAATAAATCTACGCTATGTACAAAATATACATGTTTCAGACGAATGGCAGTAAAGGGTATAATTTTGTTTAAAATAGACAAAGTTACAACCAAATGCTGTGTTTCGATGACTACATGTACGGTTAGAATATATCATTTCTATTATTGTATTTTATTGCACGGATATATTAAGAAGTTTCCACATAAATCCACTATACTTCGAATATAAAAATATGAATAAAATAAACCAACAATTATAATAGCACTAAAACATTTAAAATACACCAAAAGAATACCAAATTTCCAAAAAAACATTAATACAAACAAGATTTACATAAACTAAAAATTGTTCGTTTATACTTTTTGTATAACGAACAAAAATAAAACCAACTTAAAAATGTTTTAGTGCCAGAATGATGATTCCTACATCATACCACCATTCTCGATTTGAAATATAAACATTAAATAAAACAACTGAATATCAGCTAACAAAACACTGCGTTTTTAAAAAACGACTACAGAAGTGCTTAAAAATGAGAAATAAAATCGCTTGAATCTAATCTAGATACCGTATCGAATCGAATTGATTATTTTTTGTCGACTGGTCGACTGATTGATTGGTCATGGCATTATTTACGAGGTGAGAAACGCGGGTTGGTCGGACTGTTGATGAAGCTTCGAAGTTCGTACGACATGTCGATGCCATGGGCTGTTGCTGTATCGAGATCTGATTTGCGGCAGATTATCATTCGGATGTCACTGTGCAAGTAGATGCGGCCCGATTTCGAACTCATGAATCTGAAAACAGATAAAAAATATTAGCTTGAATCTACCATCAAATAATACATAAACAAGTAAATGCCAATTTGAGCAGATGTTTCCACAACTAGCGGTAGTGACATCTACGGTAGTTGTGAAAAACTACGATGCAAACAAGTGACAAAAAAGATTTTCATAAGGCTGACTATTTGTAGGAATATAAATATACAGAGGTGTTGCAGTTTCTGCTTTATTTATTGAGCTATAACTAGACGGGACTATATTTTTTTCTCTTACCGTAAATGTATAAGGTATCTCAACCATTTCTGACTCCATTCGAGGTTCTTGTCTTCACAGTTGGCAGGCATGAAGAGCGTCCGCTGACGTATGAACGTCTGCGAATTGGGCGGCATATCTGACAGGTCATACATAATCACAAACATTTTTACGACGGTCCCCAGTGGGTTGAATAAGGTTACTTGGATAGTTCCTGACTTCGGAACGTTGTAGCCCTTTTTACCCAAATTGATATGTCCCTAGAAATAAAAAAAACAATAATGAACTATATAATAGAAATAATAGAGTTGTTTCTTACCAAATACGGCGTGGATACTTTGTCGTTATCTCCGAGCGTGTAGAAGAACACAGTGACTGGCAAAACAACATGGCGCGGACAGAACGACCCGCTTGCTCCTAACTCTGCACTAAAGCCGTGAACAGTTGACACAGGCTCTAATCTACCATTCAGAACTGACTCTACGAAACTTCCTGTAAACATAAAACATACAACATATTAGGACACATCTCTTGCTACAATAAGTAATTTTGTGGTTTTTAAATCTATGATCTCATATTTTATTATATGATGTATACTTAAAGGTTGTGCTTTTACACGGCTATAGAATGAAATTTACAAAACAGTATTTTGTTAAATAATTTATAAAAATTACTAAAAGGGCGCATTTTCTATTATATAAATCATTTTGTGATTCACAAATGTTGCGCCTTAAACTTTTAAAACTTTGTAGAAGTGCTATTACCTAACAATCCAGAACTTTGTCCCCTATGTTTATAATTAACTGGAGGACATTCCCGTTGCTTCAAACAGTTTGTCGCATCGGGACTGCACGGTGACACAATGCTACAATCGCTCTCACTGTCTTCGTCCGTGGAACAGCTTGCTAGCGAAAATAATGCACTGAAAAATAAATTCTTTATTAGTTGTTGTCTCAATTTTTTAATTCCCCGGTCTATATAATAGTCGGAAGTATTGTAATAATGTTTTTTGACAATTTTGGTGAATCTACACGATTTAGATCGTTCTGAACCCAAAAAACATGGTCCCAAAAAAGTATGTCTAGGTGTTGGATAACTTAAATTTTAGACTGCAATTTTATATTTAAGATTTTAAGCCAAAAACTGACTTCAAGTTCATTAATGAGCTTTATGCAACCAGTGGTACCACAATTTTTTTAACTAAACTTTTTAGTTAGATATTATATTGAATGTGGTATCAAATTAAAGCTTTTGTGAAAAGAATTCTAGTAATAACATTTAAATGGTCATCAATTGTTTATTTTAACAAATTATTTAATTTATACCCAGTTTGATATCAATTTAAAGATCTCGGAGAAAAAAGTTTAGTAAAAATGTAAAAAATGACATTTATGCAAATGTCAATAATTGTTTTTCCATAATTATTCAAATTTTATTGAGTGTGTTATAAAATTAAAGCTCACTGGAAAAGAATTAATTCTAGTCGGAGAACTACTCAATCGTCAATTTAAAAAAAAAATTCTAATTATGTTGAGGTTTATAACAATTTAAAAGCTCTCGGGGAGATAAGTCTATTTAAATTTAAAACATGACATAATTATTTTGTAAAAGTTAAATTTTTTTCCAAAAATTATTCAAATTATGCTGAATTATAAAATTAAAGCCCTTACGAAATCAAGTTATTAAAAGCGATAGTCGGGGAAGTGCTGTGTGGCCACAGCAGATTTTGAAATTAAAAACGAACCTTCTTATTGCGGAAACGGAGTTGATACTTGAGTCGAAGTCGAAGCAGGATTTTCCTCTTCGGACCGGCGCAGGACTGCTGGTGAGCGGCAAACCGGTACGAGAATGAAACACCATCGAGGCTGCACTGTCCAACGACTTCCGGAACTTAGCCTGTTCTAGCGCTGACGGAATTCCGTTCACACCACTTGGATGGATTTCTTTGTTAAGGCTAGGTTCTTGCTCGCGATTATTCTCGTTAGATTTATTGCATTTGTCGTCGTTACTCGAAACGGTATCATCGTCAAACGTGATCTTTTGTTTGACTTTGACTTTTTGCCGTTTTTCAAGATACTCTAAGCTAAAAACATTCGAGATATCACACATTTTGATATAATCCGTTTTCTTTCTCTTAACATTATCACAATTTATATCTATGTAAATATTATCATTTCCACCTATTCTACAGTTATCACTAGTTATAGAATCATTCTTGTTATCACACGTATTATCACCAACACGCATTCCGTGTTTGTCACATCCATCCACCCCATTCAGCATGGAACTCAACTTCTGCGCGCCACATTTGCGTTTGTTGCCGCCGCAGCCTTCGTCATCCGTGAATATCTTGTCATACAACGCTAACGCATACGCATTCTCTTCACATTGTTGTACTTTGCTCGAACGTAAAATGGCATCTAGTAGTATATCACCTTTACTTTGCTTCGCGAGATCATGTTTCTTTGTATTTTGGGATTGTTTCATTGGCCCAGAGTGTCGTAAGACAGTCAGGACTTCGACCAACTCTTTCTGGTTTAATTCTAGGTCAACTTTTCCGTCTTTCTCGCAACACTTCCCAAGTGCTTTTGCCGCTGCGTCGTTACATTTATTGATATCACAATGACTTTCAGCGTTGAACTGCAGTTTTGACTCTGCCGCTGCTTGTAAGTTGGTCAGATTGGTGTACAGACTTCTTGTGGTAGATGTAGAAGTAGATGGAAGATTGGATTCAGATTCGACGTTGCGTTTGAAGCGTTGGTTGTGGCAGCAGTTCTCGAAGTCGTCGTAGTCGTCGCAGCGGTGTTTTCCCTTGAGGGTGCAGGAGGTCTGCATGCGGTCGTCCAGGACGGAGATGGCGTGACACTTGGAACACTTGATGAGTGGTATCTGCTCGGTGCGTGGCAGGCTGGACAGTGAGACTCGCAGCACTACGCCTCCGGCCAGGTCTGCGTTGGGGAACGTGTGGTGCTGGGCGCTGCTGGTGAAGCTGGCGCTGCCGTACGTCTCCCCCGGCACCGTCAGGCTGTACACCACGCTGTACTCCTCGTAGTCGCTGCGGATCTTCAAGTCTGGTGTTGCCAACCACGCGGAGATTTGGGAGAAATATAACTGCGATCTTAGTGCGTTCATCAGCTGGTTTATGTTCATGTTTGTCGGAGAATTGTCGTGGCTCCTAACAACACACAAAATCATCATTCATTATTCATTTTATACAGATACACATTTATGCGATTACCATTGAATATGTTTTATGTCTTGAAGAAGGTACAAAGGATAAAATTTAAAAACATGCATGAAAAATCATTTGAATTGCGTCAACACATAAATATTTGGCAAAGGTTGTTGCACCATAATTTACAAAGCTTCAATAGTTTCTAGAAAACAAGACAATTTTAACACGATAAGAATAATGGTTACACGAGCAGAGCAAGCAAGTGATTCTTTGAGAATTCTTTCATGTTTCTGAATCCTGAGAAAATGATCCTGTCAAATAGCGGCGCCAATTAATTTAATCTTCAATATGTTTCTAATATATTGATAGCTCCAAAACTTCAAACTTCATAATATGAATCAAATTTAAAATGTTTTATGCCCAATTCACACAAGGATTCTTTGAAGATTCTTTCATGCTTGTGAATCCAGGATAACAATAAATTCTGTTTTGAAGCTATCAATGAAGACTCATTGAAGATTAAATTCAGCGGCACCGCTATGACAGGCAATTTCTCACCAGAATATTTTTCTCAAACTTCAGAAGCATGAAAGAATCACCAAAGAATCATTTTAAAATGACTTACCGCCTATGGAGGACGTTGATGTGCCACTGCTCGAGAAGAACAGCGGCTCCGATGGGTTCCTGACTGGTAGATGGATTGCAGATGAGGTCGTTCTCGCAGCAACACTTCGGCACGAGGAGTACGTCAATACACAGCGGTAGTGATTTCTGCCACAGGGAGAGGACGTACGAACGTATCTTGTCATACTTGATGCACTGAAAAACCAATTAAATGCTTTTATATCCCTGCTACAAATTCACAGTGTATGTACACTTCGTGCAATGTATTACATACAGGCATGGTGGAGGACTAAAATATACTAAATTATCAAATATTTTATATAATTTTTATTGCCAAGCCGAGCGAATGAACCAGGCGTTTATGTCACTATCAAACACGAAATATTGTTACAATAGGTAATAAAATCGCACAGCTTACAGCATAAAAATGTTTTTATTTAACTTGCCGTGTGTGGCAATAGATTCAATAATTATTTTCCTTAAAGCTGACTCACCACAATAAATATATGATCAAGCTTATTATTTGTTTTGATAAGTTGTAATATCAATGATAAAACTATACACTACACACTGAATTTTTGTTGAAAAATTTCACGATAAATACCACAGCTTATAAAGGACAAAGTTTCCATTGTGGTTGCGAGATGAATCATTCTATATTCAGAGGGTTTGCTTTATTATGTATGAAAATTATCTGGAAATTTGTATCACGCGACAATAGCAGCTCATTTAACTCTTCCAAATATGACAAGTGTATTAAACAAATTTTTGTCATATTTTTCAATTTAATTCAGTTTTTATTCCTGAAAGTAAATTACCTACTATAAAAAATGCATTCGCAAATTTAATTTTGTTTCTGTACGATTTTATTAAATTTTTTATGTTGGTGAATTCAATTTTGTGCATATCTTCATTACTATTTTTTAATTGTAAGTTCTTAAATAAATGAACAAATTATAAGATCTTTTTATATGACTGTAGACCATAGCTGATTTTTTTTCCGCTAACAAAACGTCAAATTTATTTGGAAATAATCTCGGAGATAATGCTTTAAGTGAAGTGAGATAAAAAGTTATACCTACATTTTCGATTTCTATATTAACAGAATAGAAATAAACTACATTACCTGTTTCATTACAAATATACACTTCTAATTTATTTCATTGCATTATAAGACCCGGTTATTTAAGCTTCAGAAATAATTCTAGTATTATGGCATAAGTAATTAAATAGTTATGTATAAATTTTATATATAGTTACTTATGAAACAAGGGTATTATTAATGTTTATGCCGTCCGAAGGCAAGTTTACAGATTACAGGACTGAAAGAGTGAGGGAAATAAATATTAAACAATGCCCGTGGTGCGGGCATATATCAAATTTTGTTTGATATTTTTAGTCAATGTACAGTAGTAGACATTAGTTTTCAGAATACTTTTCCCATTACAAATACGATTTTTGCTCTAAAAATAAGATTAAAAATGTTCTCAAATGGAACGTATACAAAGTTTTCTTCAAGACACAAGTTTTTATTTATTGCTGTAGCTACGTGCGTCGATTTTTAGAGCAGAAATCGTATTTGTAGTTGAGAAGTATTCTGAAAACGAATGACTCGTACTGTACCTACTATAGCTATTAATTAATGCCCTAGGGCGTAAAATACTACATTTTGTACCTCGTATCTATTTCAGATTGTTAGCTAGAAAAAGAAAAAATCAATTACAGTCTACTGTGACATGATTCAATCGCTCGGCGAACAAAAATAAAACAGTAATAATAAGAACAAAGTAATATTTACTCATTTGTGATCCTATCCTGGGTCCATTGCACTAATAAAAACCATTATAAGAAAGCTTCTCACCAGCGCGTTATCAAGATTACAAACGTGGGCCTGAGAAGCTTTGGCGGCGGTGGTGCTGGGGGTTGGCAGGGGGCAGTGCGGGTGGCTGGAGGGCGCGCGCCCCTCGGTCACCAGCGCCGCGATCGCCACGAACACCGAGCCGCCGTCCGCAAGGGGGCCCACCGGATCCGGCTCGCTAGAGGAACTGTGCATCTGCAACAAGAGAATTAGATTAGGTTTACCATTTTTATCTGCTGCCGTGTTATAATGACAACATTATTAGCTTCAATTTGAGGACCATAATACCGTTCATTATACGCCAAAGACCATAATGAATTCAGTATGGTACTCAGTACCGTAATGAAATAACAAACAACTCGTTACCAAGGAAAATTCAATACCATAGTTATTTTTGTGTATTAAGAGCGTAAAGTGACTCTTTGTTACTCGCGCACGGTAATTGCAGCGCGAGCCAAAAGCGCAATAAAATGTTTTTTTGTTTGGTCCTCAGTAACAATCAACTTTACGTTGACAATTGAAAGCATAAATATAAACTTTTTATAGTAGTCGTAGATAAAATAATTTATTTTACTTTTTGACTAATTTACGCCAGCAGATAAAATTTTGTATGCAATACGGATCGTAACCAATCATTATGGTACAAGTCGTATTATCAAACTCGGTTTCGCCTCGTCTGATAATCTTCTGGCAAACTGTGAATTGTCACTTTAGTAGTAAACACGCACAGCAACATAATTTGACGGCGATACCTGTCAAAAAATTAAAAATAATCACAAAACTATTATTAATCAGCGAAAAAATTATGTGTTTCACTGTTTCACAGGATAAAATTAAAACAGATTTACTGCCCAAACTGGATTCATGTAAAATACTACTCTAGTACATCTACGAATATCCCAAGGCTAGGTTCTGTTTAAAATTGCTAAAAATGCCACCAACTATCAGCATTTGTTTATATAAAAAAAAATTGTAATTTGCAATCATATCGAGTTTCACATTAAATGAAAGAGGTCTTGATGAGGGCTGATTTACAAAATTGTTTGATCAGTAGTACCTACCTATATTTTTTTACAAATGCGACGTAAAATAATTTAAATAAATATTGAGCGCTGTAATGTTATAAACCAAGCATGAACTGCTGTGCGCAAGTGTGGTCAGCGGTCAGCCACAACTGATCATTTGTCTTTTGTCAAAGGTCAAAGCTGAAGTACTCTAAACATTTGTTACAGAAAAAAAAAACTGTAAGTAATTAATTTTGTACTTAAATCGAGTACAAAAGTAATATATTTCTTTTTTAGCAAAATGGAAAATGATTTTGATTACCAGATGGCCCTTCGTTTGCAAGAACAATTCGATGCAGAATTACACGTGGAAAACCCACCACAAGAAGACAAGAAGGAAATTATAAAAGAAGAAATATCTATAATCGATCCATCGTTGGAACTTACAGATCCCATTCCGGATATAGAAAGATTAAAAGATCAATTCGACAAACAATTCTTTTCGAACAAACTCGATTCAGTTGGAGTTTCTTGGAGCTACCGCATAATAAGAAGTGCCGCTAACTTCTACATGTATGAGCCGTATAAGGAAGGGAAAGGCGGCTCTTGCCGTATTGCATTAAGTAAACTAATATTACAATTTCGTCCACGTAAAGATTTAGTAGAAGTACTACTACATGAGATGATACACGCCTTTCTATTCGTCACAAGTGTCGATGAGGCATACAAACATGGACCAGAATATCATAAACACATGAACAGAATAAACGATGAAGCTGGAACAAATATAAGAATTCGACATCATTTTCCTGAAGAAGTCGACATGCTCAAACTACGTTGGTGGATATGTGATGGTCCTTGCCAAGAGCGGCCTCCATATTATGGAAAATTGCAATTCTATGATCCTCCGATACCTACCCCAGGACGCAATAATTCTTGGGTTGACCATCACCAACGAACATGTGGAGGTACTTTTAAAATGGTTGAAGAGCCAGAGAAAAAGAAGAAAAAACCAGATAAAAATAATAATGAATTAAATAACACTACTACTAAAACAAAACCTGTTGATGAAGAGCAAGTACAAACTATAAATAATATTCAAACAAAAGGTGGTTTAGAAACAAAAAATAAAAATGATACAATTGTTTTAAACCCAAAAAATTCAGCTCAAAGTAATGACTTGTCAGTATTGTCAGTTATTCCAAGCTGCAGCAATGTTCAAGATTTTCCAAAGAACAACAAAACACCTAATAATGAGGTTATAAATAAATTGGCAAACAAATCTTCAGATCCAGGCCCTAGCACAGGAACCATCAAAAAAAGTAAAAAAGAAACAAATGCAAGATCCAGTAACATCAATTCATCTACACAAACTTTACATGTTAATGGCAATAAAGTTACTGGAAAAGAAAATAATCAAAAAAGAGGCGATTTAGAAACAAAAAATAAAAATGGTGGAGTGAGAACTAAAAATTCAGCTGGCAGAATATTAAGTTCTTCTTCTGCAAATAGCAACAAAAAATCAGATGCTTTAAAAAATGATTGGCCAAACAAACCAGATCCAGGACCTAGCACTAGCACAGGAACCATCAAAAAAAGAAAACATGATACAAATGCAAGTTCTAGTAACATCAATTCATCTACACAAACTTTACCTGATAAGAAGAAGAAAATTACCAAACAATAGGTGCTTTAGAAACTAAATATAAAAATAGTGGAGTGATTTTAAATCCTAAAAATTCAGCTCAAAGTTGTATAAATGAACATCTTGAAGATTGCACGATTTTTGTCATCAATTAAGATAAAATTACAGAAGAAAAGGATGAAGAATTTAATGAAACAATATTATAGTTGTCACATTTGCATGAAAAGTTTTAATTAAATTATTAGGTATTCTAAACTCAGATATCAAAAATGAATTAAGCTACGATTTTAAATTATTGTTTATTTACTTGTTTTTAATATTTTATAATTTATTATTTATTGTTACTTGAACTAACTTTGCACTAAAATTTAAATAAATGTTTTGCAAACATAAAGTTTATGTCCAACTATACCTATATTTTGGTAAACTCAATACTTATTAAGAAAACCAGTTCAAGAAATTTTATCAAAATGAAATAATATTCTACAAGCTGTCATCCAATGATTTATATTCAAAGTTAAGGGTCTCGTCTCCGCAACAAAATATTGCGTGTTTAGAGGTGTAGCAGTTTCTGCTTTACTCATTGCATATTAAAAATTTGAAGGAAAAACAGGTACTAGATTTTTGTGAAAGAGTTTATCTAGGATTATGCCCAGTTAGAATTCTGAAAAATCTTTGAAATCCATATACAAAATTAATGAAAAAGTGTGTTTTAAGCAATTTTTTACATGCTTTTTCTTATTATTAAGAGATTTATTAGAAAATGTAACTCGGCATAATCCTAGTTGCAATCTTCGTCGGTAAATAAATTTATGACATTTAACTTTATCTATAAAACTTCGTGAGCATTGTAGAAATTGCTAGGCTGCTTTTCCGTATTTTTAGCGAGCGTTTCTATGCATTAACATAGGACAAACGCGGTGTAGAGCTACGTGGAGTCGATACCCTTAAGATCACAAAAACAATTACAAACCTACCTACTCCTTACCATTCTCATATATTGGCCGCGTGATTTACAAATTACAATTTTTTACGAACAATAGTAAACTTAAACTTTTTGTTTCAACAATCACGTTGTACACAGCTGATAACAATCAGTCTATAACTTTTTGACAATTCGCAATGTGGAGTTAGTTTTCTTCATGTTGAGTACTGGGAATACACCTGCAAACTGATTCGTTTAGAATTCTTTCAGTTAGGACACTTGCACCCATGACTCAGATATGTTTATGAGTGAAAATTATATGATTCATCGTCTTCTAAACATTAGCAATTCAGTAATGGTCTTTGTATTTGTCTGTATCTTAAAACTGATGATAAGTTTAATGGCGTTTTAAATTACACCAATTATCAGTATGTAATAATAACAAACGCATTTGAAGCTAGTATCAAATATGGATAATTCAATCGTTTAATTTTAAATGCAGATATTTTAATTTTAATCATGTAGGTAAATCAGTTTTGTTCAATTGTCCTTTTTAAAATGTTTTACATTTTTTGAGAAATACAATAAAGTACAATCGCTGAAATTTTGATACATGGTTACCTACTCAACTGTCTTTTCAATAACATTTTAACAAATTCAATAATAAATTAATTAAATACTTAATTTACAATTAAATTAATTTATTTTATTTTATAAGGCAATAACAACTGTTATTATTTAAATTCAAAAACATAATATTATTATAGAGCTATTATAGAACTGGAAGTTTTACAGAATGATCCACAATTTATGACAAAAATTTAAAGGGTGTATACTGAACGACGTGCTGATCATGAAACAATTTTTTTTTAATTCGCAAAGGGGTAGTTTACTTGACGTGTGTACATTTTAAGTATTACTGTTTTGATAGTATATTTGATAATTTGACATTTATTAGTATTAGATATTATGTAAACAATGACTTTCATTGTAGAAGATTTGAAAAAAAATTATTAAAAATTACTACCGACCTGTGGCAAAAAAATATTTGCTCGAAATACGATGCAATTTTTAGCGAATTTTAAAAAAATTCTTTTTGTTTCATGATCTGCACGTCGTACAGTATATACCCTTTAATTTTTTGTCCTAAGTTGTGGAACACCCTGTATCGGCTAAAAACCGCAATATAAGAATTGTATTTCGAAATTAAAAATAAAATGATAGTTTTTACCTCTCGCCTCATATTCTATAAGAGAGGTATTGTAATGGGTCAAAATTTTCGAGTATGAGTTTTTGGTGGATAAGCACGTTTTAGGGTCTCTAGAATACGAATTTAATATTTTCACGATGATGTCTGTGTGTGTGTGCGTATGTATGTATGGACGTATGTGACGATTTTTCGTCCACGATAACTTAAAAAGTATCAAACCTTTAATAACAAAATTTCATATTTAAGGTTTTAATAAGGATCTTAACACCGGATAAGATTTTGGTAGAAATCCGCAAACCGGAAGTAGTACTTTTTGGAACTTGATATAGTTTTTCTTAAATAAATTGGTACATTATTTATTTATGACAATTTTTGCAATTAAAAATAAAAGATAATATAATTATCTATGGGTACAGTTAATTTTAAATATAATTTGCTGAATCTGGTAGTATTTAGCAATAAAATAAAGTGCAACTAAGTACCAATATCTTGTTGTCCATGATATGAAATTTGTTTTTACTCAAAATTTGAATTATAATGACAGTGACATTACAGTTGACATATTTTGCTTGCATCTTGGTTTACATTATCGTTTACATATTACATGAACATGAAACTATTAAAATGTAAGTAAAACTATTTATTAGATTAGTAGAATAAGCAGAATTAGGCGAGAGGTCGTGTACTGGCCACAGCAGATTTTTTTTAATAGACGTAGATAAGGCACACACGTACATAATCTATCACACCTTTTCCTTTTACCCAATTTGGGTGTGGCAGACTCACGTGTAGATTATCATAGTTGGAGGGGAGATATTTATAAATAATGCTAGCAAATTTGTTATACCTATATTTTTCACACTATCGAAGTAACTCTATTTTAAAGTTCTTAACGCAACCAGCTTACCGCGTAAGTATTGCAGGGTACGTACCAAAGGCGCAATAACACTCAGAAAGTAAAATTATGTCGTTGCTAAAGTTCAAGGCAAGTAATGTAATAACACACTACACACTACAGGAAATTAAATTACAGATACTACAATATTTTTAATTTCACGCATGCGTTTCTTTTTTCGAACGTCCTTGAACAGATAGGTAAGCAGGACACAAGGTTGACACTATTTTGGCAAGACACTGATAACTGATATATAAAAATCCAATAGATTATCACAAAGGTTATCTAACAATACCAGTATACTAGAATTCTGAATATAAATAATTCATTGGCACATATTTAAAAATAGTGTTACGACAGACATTTTTAACCTACAACTGTGTTATGTTGACATACCATTTGTAGTAAACTAAACAATGTAAAGAAATTTATAAACTTTGAAAAGTAAACACATGAAAAAACTCACTAAAATAATAGTTATTTACTTTACAAGTGGGCAAAGTAAGGAATTACCCACGAGGGAAATCTTAACTCACGAGGCCGAAGGCTGAGTGAGATAATTTTTTCGAGTGGGTCATTCCTTTTTGCCCACGTGTGAAGTATAACGTCTTATCCAACACCTCTTCATAACTGCTTAAATATTTTAAAAATATTAAGTTCCAACCTAAAACATCGTTTCTGGTGATTTCCAACAAGCAAAGTAACAATTTACCCACAAGTGGGTATAATTTTGATCAAAGCCACTTGTGGCTAATTTTTTACTTTGCTTGTTTAAAATCACCATAGTTATGATGCTTTTATTAAGAGATGTTGGATAAATATTTTAAAATCATTCATTTATTAGCAAGCTAACAATTATAATACAGGCGATTGGTATAAATTGCTAATTGTTATATTATATTTTTACTAATGAAATGAGTATCTATTTCATAGCATTACGTAATTGAAACGTATAGTATAATTATTTAATGAAAATTTATGTTGAACAATTTATTTCTTTAAAACCCTGTTCGCACGAGGATTCTTTGAAGATTCTACCAAGATTCTGAATCCTGAAAAAAAAAGTTTCAAGATTCTGAATCTTGAAAAAAATTAAGTCATGGTTTTGAAGCAATCAATAAATTATAAATTCTTCTTTTCCAAGACTCATTGAAGATTCAATTTAGCGGCACCGCTATTTAACAGGTAACTCACTAGAAAGAAGAAAACTTCTTTTCCAGGATTCAGAATCTTGGTAGAATCTTCAAAGAATCCTCGTGCGAACACAGCTTTAAAGACAGGAGCGGACTGGCCATAAGAAGGGGGGCAAAAAATATATAATAAAAATAAAATAACAATCCGCAATAATTAATCTGTATTATTGTAAAGTAAAATTATTTTCTCGTTAGTTCCTACTTAGTAAAGAAATCAAATCATAATACAAGATACAAGTAGTTTTATTGCTCAAAAAGTAAAGGGTAGGTTATGAAAACATCACTAGTGAGTAATACATATAGCATTATTCACTGAAAACCATAGTATAATAAATATATTCTTCAACTGTCATAGATTATTTATTTTCCGTACAAAAGAACAAATAAACAACTACAAACATACATTCTCCACATAAAAAATACTAAATTTTTCGTAAATATTTTTGTTTACATTCAACCATATAAGTAAATCCAATATCTGAAACTGGAAACAACATACTCATATCTACAACTTATCATTAATAAGTTAGATAATATGTCGATAATATGGGAAGCTTTCCAGAAATCAAAGTACGAAGTACTTCGTCTTTATTTACGATTGTTTTGACTAAATTATTAGCATAAAAATTAATATGCATTGTTCGCAATAAATATGCATGAACCATAGAAATATAAATAAAACAACCGACAATTCAATTCGAATATGTGATAAACTTTATTGGTACTGAACTATATTTTTAGAGTTAATATTTCTAAAGATAAATATACTACGGAAAGTAGCAAGTCGCAAATATTTAACTCAAAACTTTAATATTAAATTTTGTAAGTTTGTCATAAAATGCTGTGAAATACGGTAGAAACTTTTTCACACCAACTTTTCAGCATATTTTTCTTTTTGAACTGGTAATTAATTAAGGTTGTTATTCACGTCTGTAAGATGTACATAGTTCGTTACTTTTTCTCAGAAAAAGTTTCAGGAAACAGATTTTATTACATGTTTATAAATTAAGTTGAACTGAGTGAACTTTTACAAATTTGTCAGTTTTGTTATACTTATTTTGCTTTTAATTAAAATGAATATTTTTTGACAGATGGTTTAACCAATCATGTTGCGTAATGATGACATCAAATGACGTAATGCAACCAATAGAATTGAAAATGTAAAATGATGTATCTGACAACATAATTTTGTAGATTAGGTTTTATTTTGTTACGTTAGTTACAAAAAATAAATTAATTTGTCACATGAAACGTCAAAAATGTTTAGCAATATGAATCGTTTTGGTAGTATTTTTAACAAGAAAAATATTCTTCCTAAATACCATTCGAGATAATAATTGTTTGAGATAATTGTTGTCTATTCCACGGCAACTTATTGCAATTTCACTCCACAAAACATCAACTTCGTTCCGGGAAATTGACAGAGATGATGTTTTGTGTCGTGAAATTGTTAGAAATAAGTTGCCGTGGAAACGACAAAACAATTCACAAAAAATTATCATCTCTTATGGTATTACCCCTGAATATTAAGTTTATTTATTGCCTCTCCTGTGGTCTACTCTCCACTAACAACCATGAGATCCTGTGCGTTGACGGCTGGTAACCGCACACACGGTATAAAATAATATTTGTTGCTACATTAAAATCGGTGTGTATTTTATTAAATCATAGAACTAGATTTTTTAAATCATTACTTACATGAAAACAAATTATAAAATAATACAAGTAAATAATAACGGATATTAAATATGTCATAGCTTAACAATTAGGTTAAACTTGATTTATATAAATTAATTTTAAAAACTGTAAGTTTAAAATTGATAGCATTGCTGTTGCATTTTTAAATCCAGTATCTAAATTGCAATCAAAATAAAACCAATATCTCTGCACAAATTGATAGATTAGTATAACTTTAATCAAACAAATAATAAAATAACGTTACTCACATTTTTGAAACAAATCATCACAAACACTAGAAACAAACAACGTTCTTCATAGTTACAAAATAACTAAATTCTCATACTTCTCAGTAGTTCTCAACGATTTTGTCTTTCAACTAGCAAAACATGTCGAAACAAACTAGCGCAAGAATTAAATGAATCACGATGTACAACGACAGAATACAATCTTCACTTACATTTTGCACAACTTGTGCGCTGTGAACCAGGCTTTAAAATGCTAGAAATTCCATCAATTCCTGCCCAGTGCCCAAGAAAGTCAAAAGATGTACAACTTGGTAGGTTAAGAGTTGGCGTCACTTGAATACAAATTGTATTGAAGAAGAACGAGTTAGAGAAATTAGGACTCAGTATTGAGGTTTTGAATGCTTCTTGCTTCTTAACGCAAAAGTGAATACTCGACTGCGATTTGAGAAAAGAAAGTGTTTTATAATGAAAACAAATCCGTGTTAAATTAAATATTACAAGAAAGTATTTGAAATGAGCTGTGTTCAATCGAAAGTAAATTGATGTTTATAAACAATGAGCGAATTTTATTCACGGTTATCGACATTACAGTAATATTTGCAGTAATTAACTTCATGGCATATGTCATTTCTTTTAATGCAAAGGAGAAATCAACATAAATAATTGAACTGCTGAAAGATCATAATTGTGAATTTGTTATAAAAATGTACATATTATGTCGACATTATTATTATATGTTTCATAACAAAACATAGTAAATTCAGTGACTTAAGGAGGTTCCCTAGACATTTTAAAAAATGTTCTAATGCAACCAAACTTTGAATTTATGTTGTCTGTGTCATAAAAATGATAGGTACCTGAATTTTTAGGAAATTTTTGACTACGTAGTTTGAACGAAATTAATTGTTAAATTTTAATATTTTACATGGGCTCTTATGGCTTTCCATTAATTTATTAAATAAAAAGATGTTAGAAATGTTCTATTTACTTAATTTTTGGTATATAAACGTATGCAAGCACGGACATCAATTTCCCAAAATTTGAAGAAGGTTGACCACATAGTTGTAACAATATTGTCGATTGAAAAAAAAATCTTCAAGCATTTTTTGATTAGTGAATTAGAAATTATTCTAAAAATATATCACCGCAACTGAACGAATTGCAATATCAACTAACACCCGTTGACCGAATTTTGTTTTTCATTAATAAAAATATTTTTATTAATTAAAGGCTGATATCTGAGTACGCCACTGCATGTCTAGGGAACCTCCTTAAGGGCGCGTTTAAAAGTGAAAAAACCGTAACACGAAGACTGTAATCATATGTCATAATTTGATTTAAAAAATAAATGTTTTTTCTGTAACTTAGTGCTACGTCAGCGACACTTTAAAACTTTGACATGGCTCATTTTGCATATGCTTTCTGCATATATTTCGGATAAACGATGAAACAATATTTATTCGAATTTGCCTTATTCAAAACAATAAAATAAAGTACAATTTGATGAACTTTGCTCTCAGTTCTTCCACTTCTACTGCAAATTGTATTTATTATCAGGTATTCTATTTTATGCCTATTGCTTGTGCCTATGTGCAGAAATTTATGCAGATAAAGTGCATAAAAGTGACTATCTGAAAACGGTATCGAGCGCGACCTTAACATGAACTTAATTCAAAATTTATAATATTTATTTCAATAAAATAAGACTTTAATAAATTAAATAATTTATTTTTATTATGAGTTCAGAAAATTTCTTTCAATCTATAAAATGTGATTTATTCCGTAATTATTTATGTTATAGGTAGTGCCTCGTTTCTGATAAATATAACTTTTATGTATGTAATTTAAATAGAAACAATATAATCTTTCTTTTAATATGTAACTAAATAATCAAGTAGGAAATATATAACTATAGAATAGTAGATAAGGATAGGACGATAAAATATTCCATAAGTCTAATCGATTCTAACACATAACCAGAATGTAATATCACATTAACGATACAATACCTATAAATTATTATAAATATAAATTATTGGTATTTTGATATTTGGAGCATAAAAAACTAGCATTAAAAATTTAAAACTTTAGCTAAAATATTATATAAGTGTATTAGACATATTAATCAAAATTTTAAATATCAAAACTTTGTAATGAAATTTAACAATATTTCTGGATTCCTTATACTTGTTTCTATATTTCCATTTCGTTCTTGTATTGTATAAGTACGTACTGAAAATATTGACTTTTAAAATTTTGTATCAATATTTTGTCGTATCACCATATCTATGTTAAATATGACAACATACAATTACATATAATGTTACTTATGTAACACGATAATAGATTTTCTTGTTATCATCTAGTGGAAAATTTAAATAAAAATGATTCATCAATATTGAGTTTTTCAATAGTTCTTCACATTAATTATCGTACTCGTGTCACTTGAATTATCTTAATTAGTAAATTAGTTCACAGAAGAATTGAATCTTTTTGCTAGAAAATATCAAGAATGATGACTTTACAATAATAGCAAAGTAAAAAGCATTTATAGGAACAAAAAAATATTACTTTCTAGTTTCTACTAAACCATCTGTAAGGTGTCATGAATTAAAGTTGAAATTTAATTTTTCAAAATAATTTACGAATACTGGTATTTCAAATATTAAAATACAATGTATGTTACAATCATATTACATAAATATGTAAAATATTTAAAAAATATATTCATAATAGCCTATTGTTTTTATACAGTGGTAGTGGTGTATAAATTTAATTATTATTCAAATTATTTTTCAACACTAACTTATTAAAATATTCTTTTCTATGTTATTTACACATTAAATTTAAGTAGGTAACATTGGTATTTAATGCAGTTATATTAATATAAAATATGGCATGAATAACCTGCATGAAACCTTAAAATTAAAACATATATTACAATTCAAGGACATTCTTAATGTTCAATAACATGAAATTATAATTAAGAAGTAAATATATCCAGAAAACTAATTTTATAGTAAAAAGAAACACTTCTTTAAATTTAAGTAGCTACTAATCAGTTTATTTACATGTTTAGAACATGAAGCCTCAATAAATTTATGTAGGTTGAAATTAAATGCAAAACATGCGTAATTTGACGGTCGCAAGTTTGAATCTTAGCCAGAATTGAAAAAAATAATTCAAACTGACAACCTAATTGGGTTCATGTTTCACGGAGTAAAAACAAAAATTAAAAAATAATTACTCCATTTCCTAATTGATATGTACAAAAAATATTTCATTATCAGTAATCTAGTATTTCGAAATTTTTTCAAGGATATTAACTAAACTTTACCACACCCAAAGTACGAGTATACAATTTCAACTTTCGATATTGTAATAACAATACTTTATTATCAAGCGCCTAGGTTTTAAACGGCTTTAAATAAAACACACATCAATAAAATAATCGTAAATATGTATGAAATATTGCACACTAAAACATAAAGCAAGCAATATTTTAATATTAGTTCACAGAACTTTATACTTTCTCTGTAAATATATAATCAGGTTTAACCTTTTATTGTTTTATTGCATTTATATAATAGTAGTATAAAGAGTGAACAATATACACTTATACGGATTATTTTAATCAATACTTTGTTTAAAAATCTGACGTGGACACCACATGACTTCCTTGTACGCCTATTAAACTGTTCATACTTTTCTTAATAACTAAAATGTAGAATTATATTATACAAATATATTAATATATAAGTACTACTACTACTGCTACTATACTCACAAATATATTTTAGTCATTTTATTTAAACTGCAGAAGAAGATATAAACGATATTTACTATTGTCACTGCCACTGTCACTGTTATGTCATAATCATTTTACGTAGTAACAAATGTTAATCGATCATGGACTACAAGATACCGAAATACTAAATTATAAATATATACTTTAATTATTCTTAAATGATACCAGACACAAAAATATTTATAAAATTCCGATTGTAGGTAATAATCACATAATCTTTCATTTAAAATAAAAAAAATTGTCTTAAATTAAATATTTATCGAAATATTTGAAAAAAGTACTACTTCCGGTTTGTAGATTGAAACCAAAAATAGGAGGTGCACAACTAGATGCTATAACAGTTCGAAATACAAAATTTCAACTTTCTACGTCTAACCATATTTGAGTTATGCGACATACATACGTCCGTCCGTCCGTACGTACATACGTCACGACGAAACTAGTCATAATGGATTCAGAAAAGGTCAAAACGGATATTTCCGTCAAAATCTGAGAACCTAAATTTTTCGCGATTACAATACTTCCTTTCTACTTCGTACAAGGAAGTAAAAATTCAGGAGCTCAGGAAAGAAATTTAAATTTATTTCTTAAATGACATAGATTTTCCTAAGATTCTCATATGTTAATTAATTAAAAATTATGCATATTTATGTGATAATGTTGTTAAAATGTAAAATCAGGTTTGACAGTTTCACACTAATAAATTAACTAAACGTAAAGCTACATTAATTTCATGCTAACAAATTTGATTAAATCAGATAATACTGTCAACGTCGCAACTATCAACTTTGTAATTAAAATTTATGTACTATGTGAAAGCAATTTTACAATTTAATAAACTAGATAAGTTAGGTACTTCACTCCAGTATAATCTATTTTTCAGAGCATTAAAGTTTAAATTCAATTTTACTTAATCGCATAAAAATGGTTTTCATTTTTTAACAATTATTCCTCAGATTAAATACATTTTTAATCTGTTCTGAAAATATTATCATTAAAGATACTTCAGTAAATAAGATACAAATTCCATTTTATGTTAAGATTTAAACTGGTAAAGAAGAAAACTGTTGAAAGTACACTTGTAATAACCACAAATCTTTTGTGATGTCTTGAGTATTTCCATTTGATTTTGTTCAATCTGTCATTTAGTTTATAAAAAGAAAGTTTTAATCTTCTAGTTAAAACCACGTGGCTCTACAGTTCATATAAGGTTAAATTTAGACCATAAATTAAATTATTTTTGTTTTTTACTGCACTTATTACGACCTTACATAAAAATCGTTTATGGTGGCATAAATTTTATGAATAACCCCAAATTGTAATGATGATTCATGCAAGACATGCACTACAATAGGTTTTCCATCGACGACTATTATTAATATAAAAACACCTCCATTATATACTTGTTCACGGTTTAATAATAATGTTCATTACTTACTAGAGACTAAATATGGTTATATTTAATTGCTGAACTACCTACTATTATATCCAAACATATAATAATCTGTTGCTACGAGTAGGGCTGGGAAAAATATCGATATATCGATAAATATCGATATTATTTTTAAATATCGGATATCGATATTAAAAATAAATTATATCGATATATCGAGTTATCGATATTTATCGATATTAATCGATATTTATCGATATATATCGATACTTATCGATATTATATCGATATTTATCGATATAAATCGATATTTATCGATAAAAATCGATATTTATCGATAAAAATCGATATTTATCGATATAAATCGATATTATATCGATATTTATCGATATCTATCGATATTTATCGATATAAATCGATATTTTATCGATAATTATCGATATTATATCGATATTTATCGATATAAATCGATATTATATCGATATAAATCGATATTATATCGATAATTATCGATATAAATCGATATTTATCGATACATATCGATAAATATCGATAATATCGATTTGTCGATATATCGGAAATTATCGATATTATTTCGATATCGAATATCGATATTAAAATTTGAATATCGCGCAGCCCTAGCTACGAGTGGTGTTATACAGGGTGTTTCATAACCTCAGGTACATACCTACGTTAAGGGTACCTACCTATATGTTGTTTGATATGCCGATTACAAATAAAAAAGAATGATTTTAAAAATCGTAAAATTAATTTTCATGTTTCCCAGTCAAAAAATTTTCGTTGTCACTGCCACTGGGTGGAGTACTTATTGTTTCATTAAAAATAATTAAATTTTGTTTGTTTATGAGAATGGAATTGTCGACTGGTAGAATAATGAAGGATGGAATAATCGGGAATGCAGTCAGTGAGTTTTATTTAACTAAAAAAAGTTAGTTAGTTAAATAAAACTCACCGACTGCATTTCCGATTATTCCATCCTTCTTTGTTTGTTTAGTTTCTAGTATTATGTAATTTAAGATGTTGAATACTTCTATGGTTTGTGTTTAATAGGAAAACGAATCTAGTGCAGTACTACAAAAAATGCTGCAGGTAAACTACCCGTAATTTTTCGAATTTAAAAATAATAATTTTTGATTCGTAATCAGCTAAATCAACATATACCTTTCACGTATGTAGGTACTCGAAGTTAAGAAACTCTGTATAAAAACGACGAACATAAAATATTTCTGACAGCTGTCATTCAAAATATGCCTTACAAAATAAATTAATTTTTCATTATAGTCGTAGATAAAATAGTTTTTATCTCGAGTTGAATAATAGTAGTTACTCATTCGGACGATTTCGGAACTCGCCTACGGCTCATTCATGTAATAAACTTGTATTCTCTTGAGTAATTTCAATTTTTAAATTCTTAATTAGTCAACCATATTATTTCATAATTAACGTTTTGATAAAACGTTTCTTAAACGTATTCAGTTTTAAAAGTGTCTTTGAGTTTTAGTTTAAGTAAAACAAAAGGCTGTTCATTTTCCTTTTATCGACATTTTACCATGGCAACGAGACCATGTTTTATTTAACATAATCCACTTTCATGTGAACATTTTCTTGCCCTGCTACATGAATATTTGATGTGTAAAATACCCTGATGCATTTAATATTTAATGGAGCGAGATTTCTGTCAAGATTTTCCTGTTTGTTTATTATGAAGGTTGTGACTTGTGACACAATTTTCATATACAGCAATTTGTGCATGGAACGTAAACCTAAAACAGTTTACAGGCTTATTTGTGCTCATGGAACAATAGCCTAATTATCTTAAACGCCGAATTAAAATAATTAATGTTAAATTAAAATAAGCAAAAGTTTGCCTTGAGGGTGTAACTTAGCATTTCACACACAGTTAAATTTGTAATTTAAAGTGTAGTGAATTTAATTAAAGTCTGCAAATTTTAATTGCTTTTTAATATATTTTGCAAAATTATATAACAATCTACATTAAATAATTTTATGTCTTACATAATTATTTATTTATGGCTTGGATACGAAGTAGGTAATCATACAAAAAATTATACCTACTCTAGAATTATTTGTCCAACTAGAGAGGAAAGCGCTTCTTTTTCCCACTCGAGCTGGAAGTTTGTGTCACGAGCGAAGCGAGTGAGGCAATCGAGCAAGAGTAGAAAAAGAGCTTTCCTCTCGTGTTAGACACAAAAAAATTTTCACGACATATTTAAAAACATTGTAAATGTTGAAGAAAACACATAACTAGAAGTTAGGTTATAACTGCAATCTGTCAGAATGACGTTTGAAAACAGCGAAATGCAGCCAATATGCCAAAATAAATTTAAGTGAAATAGTAGAAAAAGAAATTATAAAACATAATAATTGTAAAATAATAGTTTACAATATATCACTATAAAATCAGAATTTTCAATAAAACAATAAATTTACTTACAATTTTTAAAATATTTCGTCGTAAAATAACACTGGTGATAACGCTGCTTACTTTCCTCTCTAGAGAGGGAAAACGTACTTTCCTCACTATTTCGCGAGAAGAAAATTGTGTTTTCTCCGCATGTCGTGAATTTTTTTAAATTTATTTAAAAGAGAGTGAAATAGAAAAAAGTAATATCGAGAGTAGGTATTCTAGGAATTCGAAAAAAGGTAGACGAGCCCCTTAAGACCAAACTTAGAATGGAAAGAAGTAAAAAATAGGGATCATGGTTCATTATTTCCCGTGTTAAAATATTCCGGGTACGTCACTGTTATCAATCATGTAACATAGCAGCAAACAAATAGGTATTGCACTTATATGTAAAAAAGGTAGACGAGTCCCTTAAGGCCAATTTTAGAATGGAAAGAAGTAATTAAAATGGGCATTATGGTTCATTATTCCCGTGTTAAAATATTCCGAGTACGCCCCTGTTATCAATCATGTAACATAGCAGCAAACAAACAGGGATTGTAGGTACTTGTGTGCTACTTCAGCTTTTGCCATTTCAATTTCACAACTCGTAAGCAACCGGTATCTCGGAGCGGTTATTCGTTATTGGTTGTGCTGGTTATCGTAATTTCTTGCTTACCCGCTTACGCCAACCATGATAAATTGTAAAATGTGCCCTATTTGCTATTTTCCTTTAGCGTTTACGGCTGTGTTTGCTAACTGAAACAAAACGAATGCGTTTCCACTTTTCCAGTGATCTCCAAACTGTTCCGTGGTCCACAAGGGACTTTCGAATGGGGTATTGATTTTTTGATAAATTCGGTTAGTGTGATTTCCCTTTGTGAGCAAGCAGGATCGTCAGGATAACGGATTTGATACGCAGTGTAGGGGCGGCTTGGCCCTAAAGGTTACTGCGGCACTAAAGGGGTAATTAAATCAATATTAGGTTGTTATATACTAGTGGAAAAATATGAAACACTTGAAATTCGTAAAAATTTCGACCATTTTCAAAATAACATAACTCGGCGTATTTTTAATCGATTTCGATGAATCTTTGCGGGCGAAAAACTTTGAAGTGTCTACTACTTAAAGTCATGCACGCGAACTTAAGCGCAACCCCTTCCGCCCCCTGTGAAAAAAAAATGTTTTTAATTTTAAAAATGTCCAACTTTGATAATGTGTACGGAGTTGAAATTTTTTTTGACTTGATCCACCAAAAAGGCAGTAAAATTTGTTCCATTCCCTGTGCAGGACTCAAAGAACGAAGTTCCTACGATGATTTGGCACTAAGTTATGGGTGTGCATTTTTAGGTTTTTAGCACATAACTCAGCGACTTTTCAACCAAATTAGACGATTCTTTCGGGAAAAAACCTATTGTGGCTGTACTACTGTAAACTCAGATTAGGATGATATCTTTTCGTACCCTGCAAAACCCGAACAAAAAACACGTTTTTGGGGAAAAAAATCCAACTTTGGCGATGTGTACCGAGCTGGCACTATGGCGAACCATTTGCAAGTTATTTAAAAAAAATGTGAGCATGCCAAGCATTTTCTGATTAGTGAATTGGTAATTATTGTAAAAATTTATCACCGCAACTGAATGGATTACAATGATATCAGCTAACGCGCGTTGAGCGAATTTTGTTTTACATTATCAAAAATATTTTTATTTTCATACGCGCCCCCAAGGCTGATGTCTGCGTACGCCACTGTAGGAGTCTCCAACCACCTTAAGTAATATCAATGGTATCATGTATACTATAATACTATTTACTTGTATAATAGAATCTTGTTTCCAATGGATAGGTAAGCATACCATCAACATCTTCCAATTTGTTTCGAAACAAATTGACGTAAATTTATTACCGAATTTCTTAATTTCATACATCGCTTCTCTTTGAACTTCCTTTCCTTTCGGATGTTGTAATTAAATTTTCATATCCTGATTAATCTAATTAATGTAATTGATTCAAACAAGCAACTAGGTACAAAAACAACTTGTGCTAATTTAGTCTACTTGTCCTAATTCCAGAACCAGAACTCCAGCTCGCATAGACAAAAAATCGATGTGTTTTCCACATTGCAACTTAATAATTATCGAGCATTGCCACTTAATTTCTAGCACTGCTGCTTATTTTCCAGCATTGGTAGGTATAGTCCACGCATACATCAAGTACATAATAATCGTTAAATGCTCATTGCAGTCACACAATGCCCAAAACCGCAATCGTTTAATATTTGCCCGCAGATAAGAAATTTAGTCGAACAGTTCAGTATTTGCCATATTTATTAACCCGAGTATATATTTTACCCCCAGTGTTCCACTGCTAGAGTAAGAGTTTTTCGAAGCTTATTACCAGGGTTGTATTGTATGCCCTGGCGCATCTCAGGCTTGTAGTTTTGACCATTGTGTGACTGCAATAACCTCCTAATAAACGCTAATGATTATTAGGTAGATGAAATGTATTTGTACTATACTAAATTATCTAGCATAATAGCATTGTTACTTAATAAAATTTGTTGCAGAAACGTAGTTAGGTGTAAGTGTATATTTAGAAACAAAATATTCTTTACAAAAATGTATACGCAAAATGTTTCAGACTATTCACAAAAGCTATGGGACACCGGCTGGTGGTTGTACCAATGTCGCTCATCGACAGAAGTTAAAAATAAATAATATATTGCCTTCTACTGCTACATAATGATTTTCCTCTTTCTCGGACAATGCATTTCGTTTTCATTATGCATAGTTGACCGTTTGGTAGTCCCCAGTCAGGCAATCCGCGTGTATAATACCGCGTTAGACTGCGTTAGACTCCAAGTGGGTCAAAGTACAGCAGACCTGCACACCGTTGCGTTGGTTCGTTGGCAGTGGAGAACATTTCCTACAATCCGTTGTGAGTGTGACAGCGATCCAGTCATTCCAAGGATGGTGACGGAGTATTCTGTCACGTCGCGATTCATACTAAAGGGAGAATTGCAATGTTGCATCCTTGTTACCTTGATTTTGACAGATTTTGTTAGAGGAAGCTTGACTACATTTTTCATTTTACACTGACGTCATAGGTTCAAATTTGAGTTACGTCGGCAATTGTAACGACCTTTGGCTTGGATCTGTATTTATTCACCTGTCACCATTCCAAGTTTATAGATAATAATTGACAACTACAATACTATAAAGGTAATGATGGCTGATATGGTAATATGGGATATTTTCTGGGGAATTATGTGAGAAAATTTCCCAAAAATATATATTCTGGATTTGGTTTTAATTTAAATTCCAGGTTATTCCCGAAAATTGTCTCATTTATTCCAGGGAATGTCCAAAATAGAACCCGATAAATTTGCTGCGAATTGTGTTTGGGCTTTGGAGAAATTTCCGGGAGATTTTCAGGACACGAAAAAATTACGCATGGGAACTAGTGAAACTAGTGAAATTAAGAATCCTTATACCCTTTTTGAGTCCCACATACTAGGTTTAGGTAAAAATTCGAATTGAACTGAACTAAATAAAGAAACCTTATACCCTTATTGAGTCCCACATACTCGGTTTGGATTGGTTTGATTGTTCTTTAGGGCAATCTGTGCATTTAATCGCAGATCAGCGGTCAGTGCTGATCAGCGTTTTATTCTTTCCTTCAGTAAGATTGTCAACGGATTCCATATATCCAGATTTAAACTATCCGCAATCCCAAATTTTACAATACGGATAAACCAGATAACGGATTCCGGATATTGGATTCTGGATTTCGGCTATATCCGGTTACCATTCAGATTCCGGATACACATATATCCGGATACAAATTTTTCCTGATTTTGAAAGCCCTAGTTGCCAGTAGGAATGGGAAAAATATCGAAACCTATATCGGTAAATATCGATATGAACATCATTTTGGTATCGATGTATCGATAACTCGATATTTGTTGATATACCTATGTCGATAATTATCGGAAAATATCGATACCAAACGATCGATATGTCGATATTTTCTCATCTCTAGTTGCTAGGTCACTGAGCATTCGTTCCAAGTGGTCCAACTAAATTTCATCGTGACAGCACAAATCTGCACACCACGAATTCCCTCAGATAAATCGCTACAAACCTGCATCATCCAAACACCTTCCATAAGGTCGAGCATCGCATGCTGTACCGCAGAGAACTCGGCGAATGTCGCCTCTACGTCCGGCAGGTCGGCTCCCAAACGGGAAGCAAAGCAATCGATAGCGCGAACAGAGAAAGTACGAATTCGGGTCTCGGTCACGGTGGCCCAAATCGTAATGTGCATCGCGCGGATCGAAGACAAACTCGAAGATAAAGTCGACGGATGCTGGATTCAGTGGCGAATAATTTAGATTAACGGTCCACGACTGCAGAATATAAATAGCTGAGAAGTTGCAATGATGTGACAAATTGCAAGATGTATTGATAATGGTTTAATATTAGATTTACGCAGACAGACAGATTATTAATTGACGTATCTAATTTATATAAAAATGTTTCTATTTTCAGCTGAAACGTAAGACCGATTTTTCCAAATACTGAAAGTCTTATTGTATCTAGATCTACGACTATTAATTAGTAGTATTTTAAAATAACTCAACTGGCTTGTTGACTAATGCCTGTGGCACACCGGTCGAGGAGCATCGAGGACCATCGAGTAACTCCTCGATGAAACGAAAGAACGCACCCGTCCGCGATGGATTTCTATTTAATCGGTGACAAATACATCAAAGTTTTGCGCGAAATCAAATCCAAAGATACGTCTGAAATGAGATACATTCGTTTCATCGAGGAACAACTCGATGAAAATAGCGGCGCCCCTATTTTTCGTCGAGGACGGGGTGCGTTCTATCGTTTCATCGAGGAGTTACTCGATGGTCCTCGATGCTCCTCGGCCGGTGTGCCACAGGCATAATACAACTGAGTAAGCCGCTGACTTCTGAAACACCGCTGATCTGCGAAGATATGCACAGATGGACGTAAAAACCTGCTGATCTACATTAGCCAAACTAAATAAAGACACCTAACATCGCTTTCTTGAGTCGCAAATTATCAGTTTTGGTAGAAACTCTAATTGAACTGAACTAAATTTAAAAAATCTGAGGTGGCCAGCACACAACCTCCTGCCATATCTAGACTTATAAACATAAATGTATAGGTACGTACAATCCAGTGCATATTTAAAATAGTTTAAAATATACAAATAAAAATCTAAAATATTTAAACACAGAAATTTGCATCAACTGAATCAAAAAATTCATTTACAGGAAAATTCTTCTGTGTTGAAGCCATCCTCCGTTCAATTACCTACTACATTTTAATATCTTACTTATGACTTATATGGCGTTAGTATGCCAACGTGTCACTCGTCTCATCTGTCAAAATTTTTTACGCAACAAAAATCAACAGATCATGGATAACAAGTTTAAAGTGACTTTTCCTTCAAATTTATTTGTAGATAAGAATTTCAGTACCTAAAAGAAAGTACATTAAAATATGTTTTAACATTAAGTTTATAATTATGTCATTGTTATGTTATGTATTATTGTTATACGTATTAAGAATTAATTACAGTTGTATAGGTACCAACATTTCGAACTTACTGATTATTATGTGTTTTATTTATAGCTACCCTGACGAAGACCTCAGTAAGGTCGAAACGTTTGGAGTAATTTAATAAATTTATTGACTGATAATGAAGCGAATTTATGTATTATTGTTAAAACATACTATTTGATAAATGTTTATGAGTCTATGTACTAAATATTTCAAATAATACTTTGGTGTAACATATGTCACAAAAATACTATTAATAATATTAAGCCAGGAAGTAAATAAACTTCATTTGTCATAACTTGTGTAAAAAATAAGCTTCATTCATAACCAACAATTCTTATGAATCATTTTTGACAATTCTTTTAAATAGGAAATGAAAAATATAGGCCACTTGACCAGTATCCATTTGAAGAATGCGATTTCGATTTTATCTCCTACTCCTTATTTTGTCGTATGGGGGCGTCAGACTATCCCAAATGTTGTCATGTTCATGTTACACAATTTGTTATAAATACTTTCTTAAATAATTACACTCCATCACAGATCACGATCACGCCGTTACGTAACATGACGTATGACGTGATTTTCTGTTCATTTACAAAATAACGCATGCATGTGTTAATATTTACGTGGACGTCATTCGCTATTACTAAAACAATATTTATGGCTTGGTAAATATAACAGGGATATTTGTAAGGGAATTAAATGCTGAAAATAAACATAAATCTTCATTTTGGAATACGTTGGCAAGTAATTTGTATATAAATTCAGATGTTTTATACATGTAATAAGAAAGGAAGTGCTTAATGTCTGCAATGTCCTTGACTGAGTAACCAAGATACTCACTTTGTGCTGCTTTACAATTATTTGAGCGAAAAGTACGCTTGCGTATCACATTCCACAAGTTGTTTCGTCATTCATAAAATAATTTTTTTGAACGCGTAACAATATTTAGTTTCACTTTAAATTGTTATATATATTTTTTTTATACTAATAGTTTTCGTTTTTGTAAATCAATGTTATACATATACAGGATGATTCACAACTTCGTGCATATATTTTGATGGAAAATTTTGCTCAACTCACTTATCACGAAACTGAGAGATTTTTTCAAAATTCGCTATTTCAGTTTCCAACTTTGATATTTAAGTTCACGAATATAAAATTTTTATGTAACTAATAATATTATACAGGCTGTTTCATAACTTCAGGTACATACGTTAAGAGTAGGTATATGTTCTTTGATATATGCTGATTACGAATCAAAAAGAATTTTTTTTTGAAAATGCAAAATTAATTTTCATGTTTCCCAGTCAAAAATTTTTCGTTTCCACTGCCACTGGGTGGAGTAATATTATTTTATTAAAAATAATTAAATTTTGTTTGTTTATTTTACTAGTATTATGTAATTTAAGATGTTGATTACCTACTTCTATTGTTTGTGTTTACTAGGAATTAAATCCAGTGCAGTGTAGGTACTACAAAAAATGCTGCAGGTAAACTACCCTTAATTTTTCGAATTTTAAAAAAATTCTTTTTTATTCGTAATCTGCATATCAAACAACACCTTTAACGTATGTACTCGAAGTTATGAAACACTCTGTTTACGAAGTATCTGTAAATTTATAATTATTGCTAATTTGCTACGACCTCATTAGGTTTCAGTCAAAATTTCAGTTAGTTTCAGTAAAAGTTCATACATTCTTTAATCTCAAGTCTAAAAACAGATCAATAAAGTTTTATAATACGATTGAACTACTTTTATTAAATACTTTCACCTTCAGTAAATTAACAGATCATGTCTATTACATACCTTTTTAATTAAATCAATAATTCCACAAATGATCTCAATAATTACTACAGTAATTTAGTAACAGCACTGTAGACGCACTTCACTAATACACTAATTAAATTCTAAATTGATTACAATACTTACTATCAACTTTCCATACGGAATATTTTCACAACAAAAAACAAAACTGTAAACAAGTAAATAACATCAAGAGTAAAATAAAACAAAATTTGTTTAAGTTCCGCAATGTATATTCACTGCACATTATAACTATTACTAATATTACTTAACGTAAGACTAGTTGCTATTGTTTCAAAATTGCTAATCCGTAAACCTACTTTCTGCATTTTCCACACCCGAGCATTTCGTAACTTGAAGAAAAAACTATACCCCGGTGACAAGTGAATACGTTAGAAAGAAAAAGTATGTCGAACTTGACTAAAACACTGGTATTAGAAACTGTAAACTTAGCAAAGCGGTCAAACCGACAGGAACAGGAATATTATCGTAATTATAAAATATGTGTGTAAGTCTCTAACAAATTAACAATATACAGGGTGTTTCATAACTTCAGGTACATACGTAAATGGTATGTTGTTTGATATGCTGAGAATCAAAAAGAATTTTTTTTTAAATCGCAAAATTATTTTCCATGTTTCCCAGTCCAAAATTTTTCGTGGCCTGGGTGGATGATTATGTTAAAGTTATTAATTAAATAAAATTCTATTATAAATAACTGCTAATAATTGAATTGGGTAATTATTCTTTCGCAGTAGGTCAGTAGGCTCCTAGATCTCCGGATCTAAATCCATTAGATTTTTATTTTTGGGGCTATTTCAAATCGTTAGTTTATGATAACCAGGAAGCTCCTGAAACTCTGGAACAACTAAGGGAACGGGTTGAAAACGCTAATTTTATGAGACATAATTCGTTCAACGAAGCTTGCAACGTGTCTTTAATTCACCGTGCTGCATTATGTATTGCAGAGAATGGCAACAATTTTGAGCAATTTTTGTAAAAATTATTCGAATTGTAGGTATGTGTTTTATTTTTTTTGACATGTCAAAAATTTAAAGACAATTTTCGCAAGAAGTATATTTTTGAAACCACTGGATGGTTGATTGTATAATGCATTAAAATTAAATTTTAACTAATTGTGCGATGGCCAGAATAGTAAATCTATTAAATTCCATTTTAAAACAATGACCCAAAATTGTTTGATTAAAAAAAATGGAAACTAAAATTGCAAATTTTGAAAAAAAAATCAGTTCTGTGATTATATGCCATTAAAATATATAAGTTGTGAATCACCCTGTATATGAATTTAGAAGCTTCAAATACCTAAGCTCAAAAAGGTGTACCTTTTTTATCTAATGCTTCTTTCTTGGAATATTGAAAGACACTGCATTTTTGCATTCCGTTCCTATCGTTGTTTAATAAGCTTTAAAAGATAAAGCTTAGTTAAAAAATATAATAGATAACAATGTTCAACACGGTTCAAGAGGTATAAAACCATTTCCTGTCAATGCAACAAAAATTATTTGAAGAACAAACATTCTATATATTGCATTCGTTTATTCTCGACCGAATTGTTAATTAATTTGCCGAATTTTTTAATTGCTTAAAAGAAAACAAAAAAGAATTATTCGTTAAGGTAGTAAATCCATAGGTGGTTACAACCCAAAATATGACTAAAATTAATACCTATACAACATTTATTACAAGTCGTAGAATTGGGATAAAAATTAAAATTCATAGGTAACCGTTGAAATAACGAAGATAATTGATTTTAAAGTTGACACTAAAACGCGCTAAAATACATTGCGTATATGGAGGTTATAGCAGTAGTATTACTAAACGATTAGAAAATATTATCATATAACAACCAAGCACATGTTTGTAAAACGAAAATTTTATTCTTCTGAGGTATTGATTTAAAAAATAAAAACTATGTGTCACCGCAAAAATTATTGAGAAATCGCACGTAAAATGTTTCAGTCTCAAAAAAATTATATTTTTGACGTCTTACTACTGCATTTCAGTGTAAATTTTAAATTAAATTATCTCTTTTATTTCAATGGATATCTATCCATCCAAATCTACAATTTTTAATGAATTATTTCTCATTATTTCTCTGCATTGGCCTCACCTTACACCGAAATCACGAACGCCTATGATCAACGGATTTCCTACCTTAAGTACTGCATATTTATGTACCTAGTATGTTTCTCAGAAATAAATTAAATAATCTATCTACATATTCAAACAAGAACATCAAACGACTATTACTACTTGTTTAATAGTTAGTAACACAGATAGTCGACACATAGTGACATAGTAACAACTGACTTTCACAACATATGCTCATCGTCTGAATCAATCTTTAACTGCAAAGCAAAAACTTTTGAGAAGCGTCTTTGCTGATTAAAATTGTCATTTCCTTCTCTCAAAATTAATTTCGCAAATAATTATCTTACGTGTGGTAAAGTTTGAAGAAAATGCTAATGAAGAGTGAAAGATAATGAAGAAAGTATTTTTACAAAATTACTCTAGACGTTTGAAATCTAAGTGGATTAAAATGATATTTGATGAAAGAGAAAATCTAATTTATCACGATTAATATCATCATTGTGCCAAGCAGAGTGATATACACAGCAAGAATAATTCGTTTTTAATTGATGGTAAATTACAAAACTTTTACTGCCATTATTTGATTCATCTGTTTTACACGAATATACAATTAGTTTAAAAGCAAAATTAAACCTTGTTCTTGTTATATAACAAGGAATTCTTAATATTTAGCAGATATTGAATAATGTATGCAATGCACATCTTTTTATTCCGTTTGTTTCAAGGTTGATATAAATTTTTCATGTATAAAAGACAATAATTCGCAAAATATTTTGCACCGAAATGATGTCATTTAAAGATTAGATGCGATTTATTTAGGGAATTATTTTTGATTCGTGATCAATATAGCATCTCCAACTTTATAATGACTGTATTATTAAACAGTCGTATATACAGGGTGTTTCATAACTTCGAGTACATACGTTAATGGTATATGTTATTTGATATGCTGATTACGAATCTAAAAGAATTTTTTTAAATTCGAAAAATTAAGGTTTGTTTACCTAAAACATTTTTTGTAGTACTGCACTGGATTAGTTTTCCTATTAAATACAAACAATAGAAGTAGGTAATGAACATCTTAAATTACATAATACTAGTAAAATAACAAACAAAATTTAATTATTTTTAATGAAACAATAATTACTCCACCCAGTGGCAGTGGATACGAAAAATTTTTGACTGGGAAACATGGAAATAAATTTTGCGATTTTAAGAAAAATTCTTTTTTATTCGTAATCAGCATATCAAACAACATATACCCTTAACGTATGTACCTGAAGTTATGAAACATCCTGTATAGATAAACTAATTTTATTAATAAATAATAACTTAGTGAAAAATGATACCAATTACATAGTGATTATTTTGTGTCTATATTACATTACATCTTGTTAAAAAGTGATTATTATCTTATGGAAATTTAATCCGCAATTTTCCTTCAGTTCCTGGAAGTGCATAAAGTTGAACATTAAAAGAAAGTAAAATAAGCTCATAATATTCTGCATGAAATTACCATCATGCAAATTTGCAATTTTACTTTCTATCTTTCTTTCCACTTACATTGTATTCAAATGACAATTCACATTTAAATACAAATAATATGCCACTCTGAACATATTCAAATAACAGGTTCAGCAATAAAATTACTACTTATATAATGATATGATTATTTATGGTAATTTATATATGAAAGCATAAAAAGTAATTGCATATGAAATTGTGATTTTCAAACTGAATGCTTAATCATCATAGAAATATAATATGTCATAATTAGGTAATAAGATCATCAAATAATTTTATTTTATTCTGAGATATAGCTTCCTACATGGAAAAACAAGAATTTCTTGAAAATTTGAACTAGAATTATATCATTATTAGATTAAAACATAATACTTACATATTTTAGTCAATAATTTTAAACATTCGTAAACTACAAATCTATTAAAATAACGTTACAAATATAGATAAGCATAATTAATAATTAACAACTTTTAGTTTGCGTCACAATTCGATTTCAATATCATATTTTTTTATCAATTTAAAATCAAATGGTCAGTGGATATTAGTCACTCATTTCTAAAAGTTATTAGACAAACAGTCGCATAGAGTTGTGAAACTAAAAGTGGGTCATTAGAAAAATAAGTTGAGACACTGTTACTAACCTTTCATATTACAGTAGGTTTACAAATTTATGCTGTATTGTTATACACTTTACCTGATATGATGTAACCTTGAAAGAGAAATACGAAATACTTCATGTCAAGAAAGTTTTATAACAATAACAATTAGCAATAAGACTAATATGGCTATTGCAAATTCAGATTATATTCTATGCCATTTTTAAATAGTACAAGAAAAATAATAAAAAGGATTAATAGAATAGAATTAAATTGTTTTTTATTGCCTAAAAATCACAATTTCGACGTTCACTACTCACGTCGAAGACAAGACAGCATGTCTGTAAAGTGCACGAAAATTGAATATGCTTGTAAAGTGCACACTTATCTCAGTTTTCGAAATCAATAATATCGATGTGTCAATGTAAAAAGTGTGGATGAAAATCGCTACTTATTAAATAAGACGATAATACATATATCATCTATCGATATTATCATAAATACTAATTTGTAATTTATGATAAAAGATTATTAATTTCACAATGCTACATTTTAATGTACATATCTGTAATTCATAAGAACAGAACATTATTTTTACAAATATCATTAAATAAACATAATGTCACACAATGTATATTTTATAGATATTGTATTCATATTAACCAAACAATCGTTACGGTTTACTAAATATTATAGATTATTATAAAAATAACATAACATTAATGTATCAAATAAATTATTAACAAGGGATAATTTTCTCGTTTTGAAATTGAAATGAAATTTATTTTGAAATTAAATGCGGATAGTAGTACATAAATTTGTAATACATTGACAAGGTAATGCATACGCCATTAAATATTAATCAACTCAATCAATACTGCCATTTTCATGTTATATTTAAAATTGATGACACGATGGCACCTAATAAATTGATATTTGATATTTAGGAGATGACCATCCCAACATTTTTAAATAGCAACCCCAGTCGAATATAATAATAATAAATAATAAAATAATAAATAATAAAAAAGAAACACCCCCTATGTTTTTGCACGTTTATTACGATTTTTATAACAAATATTCAAATTGTCGACCTTCTTCGGTCTCGCAATGACCCAAACGCCAAATTCAATTTTTTTTTTACACTCATTCAAAAATTTTGGGAAACTGTGTATACTATTTTAATTATGATCAGTAAAGTCTCATTTCCACTGACTGTTTTAGTGCTTAATGCATAATGATTTATGCGTAAGGCGTAATGCATAATGATTAATTATTATATGGCCATTTCTACCTATTTTGTTTAAGGATTAATTCGACAGAGATGACATTTGTTGTCGAATTTTATAATTTAATCATTACCGGCATTTTTGCGATATTAAGGGGCTATGCTTCTTGAGTGCAATAAGAATCAGAATTCACGATTCTGGCTATATTGCTCAAAATAAAAATCTGAAATTTTACATTAGTAACGACAAAGCATTGTTGAATTGAAAAATTCAAACTATATATTGTTCCGACAACAATTAGAGATAAAAAGAAATTAAACACTAGAATTTCGTGAGGATCTCATGAATGAACTATAAAAGTTATCATTGAGTTTAAAGATTAAATAGTAGAACATAGATGTAAAAAGGGCGGAAAAACAATAAAACTATAATTTTATCAACAGAGTTGCCATAAATTATATCTAAACTTGTACAATTTTCGCCGAATTTCGAATAATTATTAAAGCCAAACTAATTACATTAATTAAAGATTTTGAAGATTCCGCGCTTTTAGTATTCTTCCTTAATCTACATACAAAAATTCAACATCATACGTATAACAGTATTAGATTGAGATCCTCACAAAAATTACTCGTTTTTCAATGCGTATTATTGCCATGCAATAGGCTCTTAAGGAATGGAAGAACTGTTAATTTTGTAAGTAAAGTATTCATTTTCATATTTAGGAACAGACAGAAATTGACAATTCAAAACAAATAATAAATATGACACATGTCAATCACTATGCTTGTGCATCACGCCTTATGTTTGGAGTTTGCAAAGTTTTGTTCCTATGCGTTGCTCTTAGTACTCGTACTTAGGTAATAAGCATAATTTTTGAACAAAGTTGTGAATTATCTTGGTATGTACGACATGCCGAAGTTGGACAACGGTCAATCGCTTTCGTAATCCAGGGTATTCCATCCGACCCGGAACTACCGTCTAAACTCTGCGCCGGCAAAAGTCGCGTATATCTCAGCCAAACCAATTATTGACAGTGTTGACGGATGGTTGGATTGTAGTTAACCAATTACGAAGCTCTTTACAATTGTCGCATAAGAATGTGGCAACAAAGACATTGTTCTATGACGAGTAGAGTAACCTTGCCGGGATATTGGCCCGGGTAATTGATGTATTTGTTCGGTTTGTTGACATGTAATAGCTTGGAATTATTCATGTTAATGATGAGGTTAAAATGTAATGAAGCAAGAATTTTCCGAATTCTGTTTTCTGTAGAACAAATTTCTATTTTTGGTGGCAGCTAAATATTAAAGTTACCTTGAATATGGTAGATCAAAATGTATGTTTTGAATGATAGGATTTTTATTATTTATGGATATCGTTAAATGCTTAATAATTAATTTTAAGTAAGTAATTATAATTCATTATTATTATCGTTTTACTGTATTTAAATTGTTACGATCTCATGGCCACCTTTTGAAACAAACTATTGACCATGAAGGATATGATCATGATCATCAAAATAATAACAAATGCTGTTAAACTGTCACATATTTTTATTTCGCTTTTTCGCTAACAAATAAATTGGAGCAGAGGGGGCACATAATCTGAAGTTAGAAACGTATGAATGAAGTTTCTTTATTCAATATTGACGTTTCAAACAATTATTATCTTAACACTAAAATTGCACTTCCGGGACTAAAACTCTTCTTTAGTCTTTATTTTTAGAGACTAAAGTTCTAAATTTGATCCCAAGGGATTATTTTTCATATTTAATCCCGTTGTCAAGGAATTGAATGAATTAATCCCGTTGTCAAGTAAATACGTGCTATTTGTTACAGAGTATCTATGGTAACAATACAAATATTTGTCATAAAATTTACTGTCAAAATGTGTATTCTTTTAAACTATTTTGCATTCGTTTTAGGATGAAGTGCAAAAAATAGCGTATATATACCACAGGACTAAAATACCTCTAATCCCTCAGGTGATTATTTCCCTCACCTTCGGCTCGTGAAATAAACTTCACCCTCAGGATTAAATCATGCACTTTAGTATATATAATATATAATATACTATTTTATCATGACAAATAATTATTAAAAACATTAACTCAACTGTTATTTAATAATTAATAATGTTTAAAAGCATGATTTTATTGCAAAAAGAGCAAATAAAATTAAGAGTTTTTCAGTTGACAACAATTATTATTCAAATTTCATATGTCAAAAATAATTGATGTAACCCTACTTTTAAATAATTTTTGGCATCATATTGAGTGCATTTATTGCAAAAACTATATTTCGTTATTTGATCGTAGAAAAAATAGGCTGTACAACTCGAGTGGATTGCCTATATCGCATCCACTCCTGTTGTACAATATACTATTAAATGAATAAAAATTTGTTACCAAATATTTTATTTAAAAAGTTGGCTATAATTAACTAGGATAATTAAAACTATTCACTCGCTTCCAGCTCGAGCATAAACTTTCATCCAGTTGAATTATAGCCTGCATTATGTGCTACTATTTCAGGTTTGTACATGGCAAGAATAAATTATTTATGTAGTGTAAAACTGCCAAAAAACTTAAAAGTACGTACTTCGTTGTTACTACCACCAATAACAATAAACTTTACGATTACGAGCACTTAAACATCATCCAAATTTCTTTATCTACCAAGTGCGTCAATGTGCGTTGTACGTCAATCGTCGAATTGTTCTTTTACTTCGAACTTGGCGCGGAGAAACCGATTCTTTCAGATGACCAGCGCATTTGGTCCCCGCGCTAACAGATGTTCCCGGCCCGAAATAAATAATTTGTACGGACTACACAAGCGTCCCTGAACGACCAAGTGCAATGAAACAATTTCAAGTTCATGAAATGTTCACTTGAAAGGTGAACAGAGACCGCGTGGGCTGTGAGAGATTATTCTCAAGAGAACAAAGTCGTGTTGCAGCGGAATTGCTGTCATTAATAAAGAAAGGATTGAGCTGCAGAAACACTGTTATTTGACACAAAGAGATGTCACGTTCAATTGTAGAATAGTTTCAAATTATAACTGATATATTTTTTTATTTATTTATTTAAGGTTGTTCAGCGTCTATGGCTATTAAAACCGATACGACATTGTTTATAATGTGTGAAAATACATTTGTTTTTACAATTTGTTTATGAATTTTATGTCTTTAAGGAAATTTATTATTTTTTATGTGGCTTCTGTTGAGTATAACTGATATTTAAATTATTCTTTTTGTCTACGACTCAACCACGTGGTTGTAACTGTATGTTACTTGTTTTTATAGGTAATTTTTTTGGTGGAAAAAAATGAAACACTTGAAATTCGTAAAAATTTCGACCATTTTCAAACCGCCATAGTTCGGCGTATTTGCAATCGATTTCGATGAATCTTTGCGGGCGAAAAACTTTGAAGTGTCTACTTTGTATGTATGCGAACTTAAGCGCAACCCCTTCCGCCCCCCTCTAGCACCACTGGGCAAACAAAAAAAAAATTATTTTAAAAATGTCCAACTTTGACAATGTGTACGGAGTTGCAATTTTTTTTTATTTCATACTGTGTTGCATTTGCTTCTTTATGAGATTGATTTCAGTCCGGAAAATGAAACATTACGGTATTGTTCTACTTTGCAGTAATGTTTCATTTTCCGGACTGAAATTTAATTTTTGTATTGAGATCAAGACGACCTGATTGTATTTAGAAAAGATATATAAAGAATGGGTGTAAATTTTGGTCCAAAAATGCAACACAAGTATGAAATAAAACGTTGTACGTCATTCGTCCGGTAGAGGATTTTCACGGTACTCGTTTCGAAATTCCTAACTCGGCTCCTTCGTCGCTTCGTTCTGAAACATCTTACTCGTACCGTAAAAACTCATCTACCGGACTTATAACGTAAATAACTATTTTGACTTGATCAACCAAAAGGGCAATTTCCTGTGCAGGACTCAAAGAACGAAGTTCCTACGATGATTTGGCACAAAGTTATGGGCGTTTAAATAAAAAGTGCATTTTTAGGTTTTTCGCACATAACTCAGCGACTTTTCAACCAAATTAGACAAACCCATTGTGGCTGTACTTTAAGATTAGGATAATCTCTTTTCGTAGGTACCCTTCAAAACCCAAACAAACAAAAAATACGTTTTTGGGCAAAAAAACGTCCAACTTTGGCGATGTGTACCGAGTTGGAAAAAATTTGTCGACTCGATCCACCAAAAGGTCATTGAAATTTGTTCAATTACCTATGCAGGACTCAAAAAACAAAGTTCTTACGACGATTTAACACAAAGTTATGAGCGTTTGAAAAAAAAGTGCATTTTATGGTTTTTTGACTCATAAGTCAAAAGGTTTTCAACGAAATTGTTTTTTTTGCTAGTCTATGTACAGGTTTTTGGTATTGTTTGTAAGTAAATATTAAGTTTGCTATATTAGCATATTTTTAAGTAAAATATGGCGTCATAGATACGCAAATCATAAATTTAATATTTTATGTTTTAATTGTCAAATATTTCAAAATCATAACATCTTTACGACTTATATTTTACTTAAATAATTATTTTATAGTTCACATACAATATGTGTAATTGAATCTAGAATACAGAACAAGATAAAATAAGAAATAATTGGCCTTGTTTACAAATTCTTGATTACCTACGAGTATAATGAAGTCACTACAATTTACAATCAGCACAGCAACTACACAAAAATTACACAAATTATATTCATTTCAATTAATCCTTGCTAAAATAAATACCATTCAGTATATAACCCAATCCGTCAATGACTCAATTTTCGGGTCATTTTTCATTCCTCGAAATAATTAATCTCGAAGATGTTCCGACTTTTCAGATCAAAAATAGAAATGATGAACAATCTTCAAGCTTCAGAATTCGAAATGTTGTTAGTTTCAATGTCAATGTGTCTGTCAGTGCAGGAAAAAGAAAGGAATAACGTATATATTATAGACAGTGACATATACCGAACATCGGATGTTCGAAGGTGAAATATCGAGCCGAATTGAAATGCGTACTCGTCGAATATAAGATAAAGATGGATGTAGAATACTGCCAGTAGAAGAAGAAGGAAGGAGATACAATTTGGGTAACAATGAACAGATGGAAATTTATTGTCCTTCGAATTGAATTAATGTTTGGGATGTATCTACCATATATGGAGCGATATTACGTTTCTTGTTCGAGAGGAATTTGACTTACATATTCGGCTGTCATATTTGTGTCACATTTTTACAGAGGCATGCAGTTATTTATGCACTTTTCATTTTTAATAAACTTGAACATAAAAGAAATAATAATGAGTAAAAAAAATCTGCTGTGGCCAGCACACGACCTCTCGCCTAATTCTGCTTATTCTACTAATCTAATAAATAGTTTTACTTACATTTTAATAGTTTCATGATCATGTAATATGTAAACGATAATGTAAACCAAGGTGCAAGCAAAAGATGTCAACTGTACTGTCACTGTCCTATAATTCAAATTTTGTGTAGAAACAACATCGTAGATTTAAATTGTCCTAGTTTATAAATGGTACAGAAATTTATTTAAAAAACTTTTCTTGTTATATTTAATAAAACATATATTATCATAAATGCTTTATTTATCGATTTAATTTATGAAAAATCATATTGGTCTATATGAAGTCTTATTTCCGGTTTATGAATTGGTACCAAACCAAAATACAATTATTAGTCTATTGAAAATCGTATTTAAAGCTTAGATATAAAATTTGGTATTTAAATGTTTGATATTTTTGCGGAGTTATCGTTTCCGAAAAAATTATAACATACAAACGAACGCATGAACGAACGAGGGTCTAATATTTTAATGTATAGATTAACATAGTATTATTAAAAAAATCGTGGAAACTCCCATTGTGCATTAAGCTTGATACATAGATAGGTATGGTTATGAATTGTTTGTAAATTCAAAAGCCTGGTCCAGACTAGAACAGAACATTTTCTACGAAAATTTCTATCAATCTATAAAATCAAATTAGTTCGTTAAAAGTCGTAGATAAAATTTCATATGAAATGAATATTAATATAAAATTTACTTACCAACGTATAATATAATATTCCATTGTTTATTCTACACAATAATTCATTAAAACAGCAAAGAATAAATTTTGCATATTATTCCATAAAGCTTACACAATAAATCATAATACCATTTGCATAAATTACTGAAGAAGTAGATAATTTAAATTATACTTTGTAATTTATAACTTTAGAGGATTTTATTTGCATCTGTTACTTTCTATATTTCGTTTTCATACCAATTCAGTGTGAAAATAAAAATCTAACAAGTTATTACTCTATGCTCGATTACAACACTTTCAAATGAAAATGTAATCTTAAAACAATAGTTACAATCATGTGGAATCCGGATTCACGCTGAATTTATTATCGCAAAATTTTGTGATTATCTTTTCTATTGTACATTAGTTTATTTGAAGTAAAGAAAAATTATAATACAATACACGTTTTGTAGTTACATTAGAATTTAAAGAGTTGTTTAATCAACATACAGGAAGCTTATATCTTTGTTATAAAGATAATCTAAACACAGATTACCAACCTAAAACCTAAAATGAATAAGTGTACTAATTATACAAACTGCATAAATTTTAACAACCGTAAATGCTTTCCATATCAGTTTACTAATTATAACAAACAAAAAATTATGCGAAATAATAAATAAGGAACTACGAAGTACGAATACGGATATCAAATGGCCATGTTTATTTATTTATTATTAATAAATTGCGAACTCAAAGGTCATAAATTAAATAAACAATAACAATAGGCCCATTATTGTAAACAATCTTAATCATAATAGTAAATAATATATGCGTATTAACAATATTAACAGCGAGAAATATCAAAATATTGTGTAAAATTTTCCAAAACTCCGAAAATTCTGTAGATAAATACGATAAATACATAATTATATACCTACCTAAAGTAAAATAAATTCCAGAAATAAAAAAAATCAGTACTTCAGGAATAGGTATAAAAAATTAGGAATCCAAAAGATAATTTAGGAATATAAAAAATGAGGTACCTATCCAAATTCCAAAAATATTCAGTAGGTAATATAAAAATCAGAAATATAAAGAAAATTCAGGACTTAAATAAATAAATAAAAATACATAATATATACCTAAGGTAAAATAAATTCCTGAAATAAAAAAAAAATCAGTACTTCAGGAATAGGTATAAAAAATTAGGAATCCAAAAGAAAATTTAGGAATATAAAAAATGAGGTATCCAAATTCCAAAAATATTCAGTAATATAAAAATCAGGAATATAAAGAAAATTCAGGACTTGCGCAAAAAATACAGAAAGAAAATTATTGAAGAATCCCGATATTCCTGAAAAAGTCCAATCTTTTTGAAAAAATCCCAAACTTCCTGAAAAAAAATTATTTACATACCGAGTTAAGTACTTACATAAGTCTCTAAGTCAATGCCAATGGTAAAGATTATAAAGGGTGATTTACAACTTCGAGCATATATTTTATTTTAATGGCACATAAAACTAAAATAATTAGTGGTTACTGAATAATGAAACTGAAAGCATTTTTTCAAAATTCGCAATTTTAATTTACAGATTTAATTTAAACAGTTTTGAACACTGTTTCCACATGTAATTTCATATATTTTTTATTATTTTTAACTGTCTTGCCATTGTATAATTTGTTAATATTAAATTTTAATCCGTCACTTCAATTCGGTGAATTTTCCTATTACGTAAAAGCCGATAGCAAAGTCTAAGATTCAGATCAGAATACGTAACCTCAATTTCTAATTATTCTATCGTAATTAGGTGAGAATGAATATAGCACCGCAAGCTTGCACTGCAATCTGCAGCGAATATCACAACATGTGCCAGTCCCATTAAATTACTTGCACTTGCAGTTGTAAATCTCTTTCCTGACGCCTTGAGCAGGAATATCTTTATCTCTCTAGCTTCATTTCATATCAGAATTAGAAATCAAAAAGAAATAAACAAGATATTATAAAATAATCTATATTATTGTTTGTTAAGCGACCCGTCTACGTTTTGTCCGAATTCCTAGAATACTCTCGATTTTACTTTTTTATCTATTCCACTATTTCCCTACTACTACGACTGCCTAAACAAGCCCGAAACTCGTACTTTACCGCATCCTAGCAATGTAATGTCATTTTGAAGTTGAAAAATATTGTAAAAGTGTTTTCGTTGCGAGTAAACTGTTAGTTTATTATTGACTTCAAGCTTAATAGAGAAAGAATAGATCTACAGATGTGCCTTTTTAAAATTTTAAAAATAAATTTCTATCAGGAGATATAACCGTGTAAAGTTACTACTTTTTTGTGCTGGATTTTAGGAGGTAGACGTGCCCCTTAATTTTTTTACTCAGTTCTATACACAGTATTTGTAATATTATTATGATAGAAGTGTATCAAAGTGTACGGCGGGCTTAAGAGCACAACGCAAAGCTTTAAAAGCACTTATACACGTGTGTAATAAGCTTTTTTATTACGCCTGCCTCCTAATTAGAAAAATAAAGCTAGAAAATAATTCGTTAAAATCCTCAAAAATCTTTTGAAATTAAAATCTTTATAAGTAAAATGTATAAATTAAAAATTATGATAATTATGATGGGTCGTTACAAGAACTAATAAGCTAAAATTAATTTCGTAACAGCTGTACGTGACTTGAAAGATGAAAGTAAATTTGGAAAGGCAAATTGGCATTTATGATTTTCTTATCTTAGAATTTGTATTAATAACTTCATAACTCTAACGGTTGTTTCTTGTTTCCTTGTTAATAAATACATACATACATATCTATCACCCCTTTTATCCAACTTTGGTGTGGCAGTTTACGACTTGTAAATTTTATATTTCTACTTCTGATGTTAAAACTTCATTTAACGAGCTGGTTTCCATGGCGCTAAATAACATTTTAAACACACCTCGATAAGTCGTGGCTTTGGCCGTTTTTAGTCACGGGCTGAATATAGCAACTGACATATTAAGCACGGGGTGAAGTTGGCTCCTATATTTGACTTTTCATTTTTATGAAAAAACTGAGGGAAATTAATGGTTTCTTTCAATCATTGTCAATTTTTTTTTCATATAAAAATTAAATACACTTGCCTAAGTAGAATTTTCTACCTATATGTACAATATTATGATTAAACCTAAAATTATTATAAGTTGTGGCCGTAGAAAAAGTATAGTATGTGACTCGTTTATAAACTCTCTAGATACTCGTTTTTTATACACTCTCTGCGCTCGTTCCTAAAAAACTCGTGACTAAAATAACGTTTATAAAACTTGATACATAATGTAATGTAATATAGTAATATACTATTATGTCATCGATTTTGCTAGATAACAATCTTAAATTTCAGTTTTAAATTTTAGAAATATAACCATAATCGTAGAAATTGTGAAGTTTCTGGTGTTGCGCTTTAATAGAGGTATAATGAATATTATTTATAACTCAGGTTCAGGAATAATATAACATCGCTAGTTCATTTATGAACTAATCTGTTAATAAATCTGAAGCTAATGAATGGATTTTCCATTATCGGTGGCTGTTTCCTTATGGATAATACATTACCATGTAGGATGTAAGGACGTTACAGGTTGCAGCGTTCATCGCTCGACATTCGTCACGCAGGACGAATCGCACTCAGCTCAGTTACCGTGTTAGGAAGTAAAAGTTGAACGGTTCTTAGTTTTACTTTACTTCTTATTACGTGCTGTGGTTGAGATTTCTAGACATGGATATCTATCTCGATGATTTACATTTTTAAATTAAAATTATGGAAAGATAGGTTCATTTAGTTGAATATAATAAATTTGATTAACTAGTAATTATTTTTAAAGGTGTAGGTACCTACACCTACATATGAGTTGATGATTGACAGTCGCACACGTGGTATAATTTCTAGACCGGTGATCCACCAAAGTTTGGTAAAAGGCATGACAGATACAATGTCCGTTTGCATGATTGCATGTAAGTATGATTAATTAATTAATTAATATACCTACTTATAATTCTTTTATTTAATTTCAAATATTTGAAGTTTATGTTCACACATTTGTATATTATGTTTATTGTTATAATCGTCCTGTAATTGGGATTTAAAATCTTGTATGATCGATTCTTGCAAATAAATAAATAAATAAAGTAGCATTAATTTATATAAATCATTAATGAGCTTTAATTACTAATTCCACAACAATTGGTAGATGACAGAAGTGGATACTAAGGCGGATGAAGTATGTTTGTTTACCTTTTAGAGAGAGATAGAAAATACGGGCCATCTCGAAGCATGCATTCTGTGCAATGACGACAAACAACTGTAACGATGGTAATGCACGAGCTCAGTAGTGATCTTTCTCTCTCAAACAGGGTAAACAAAAATGCCACGAATCTACAGTATTGTTAAGATACGGATTGAGGAGTGTCCACTCCTGAGATTATATTATACTTCGTGATAGATCTTTTTTTTTAGCTCAAAAGTCAATGGTGATTTTTTATGGTGTTATATTATTATATTTAAATAAAATGTACAATTTACAAGTATGTAAATATTTATTTAAAATGTTTAAATTAAATATTATCAATAACAGTAAATTTCTGGTCCTAGACTAGTTCATAATATCATAGTCAATAATTTCATAGTTATACACATTTCTTAAATTTAAACATATTAGCTAATTCATCAAGATAATAATTATTATGTTATTATTACTAGTATCACGATAAGTACAATAAATAAATGTATATTGATATATTAAGTAGGTAAGTAAGTTTTTTAAAAGAATCTGAACTTATGGGACAACTGTATAAATTATTGCATAAATTAAATATGTTTTCTTACAGATTTGTTGTCATAACACTACAGCAGAAACGGAAATGAAGAAGACCAATTGGCTTACCTGAAAAAATAAAAAAAACATATTAATAATGTTAAATTACATAAAATAACATGGAGCCAAAACAATATAAACTGTCATTCTATAAATTTTCTTTTAAAATAAATTATAAATAAATGAAAAACCTAGTAATGATCTTATAACTATTGTCGCTGATAGTCTGAAAGTATTTTAATTAAATGGTCCCTGAAAATATTTAATTAAACTGGTTGATTTCCATCATTTTTCTTTTGTATTGTAACGCTATTAACATGAACATAATGAATCCTTGTAAAAGAAAATTAATTAAAGCTTTAACAAAAAAGAGTTGGAAACAACGCTAGTCATTAAAAATTTGCATGTTTCCAGTTTCCACGAGCTAGTCACTTGAGTCGTCGATAATTTTAAAAAAATAATGAATGAGTTTAATATCAATTTACTTTAAATTGCAAAATTCTGTTTTTCTTTTAAAAAGATAACATTGTATTGTGACAGGTCGTTTGAAGCTGTTCTTGAATATTGAATGAAGTATAAAGGGATGACACGTTATCTCTTCATTATACAGCTTTTCTTTTTAATAAATAAACACTTTATATTTATTAAATTTCGTTTGTGTACAAAATATAAAACACAAAAGTTATGCTTGAAGCCTGATAATGTTTATCTTGGCATGTCCAATAATTATTTCTCTACGGATTTTATTTACCTATCCAGAAATTGCTATATTTCTATATTAACTATTCAAATTATAACTGAGATAAAGATTGTGGCCGTAAAACTGCGAATTTTCTTTTGAAAACCACGTGAAAATGTCATCAAAATACACCTTTTGACCAATTTTCATAAAAACCCAATGATATTTGAGCGATTTATTACAGTTTTAGTAAAAATTCAAACAATTCAATCATTTTCAGTTTTTGAGGTTAGGAATCCTTTTTTTACCGAATCAGGCTAATACCTTATTCATTCACGAGTACTTGGCATTTTTAAATTATTTTTTTACGACCATTAGAACCGGAGATATTAAGAAAATAGTGAAGAGATACCCTCGAAATGCATAAAAACAGTTTTTGGTCATTTTTTCGCGAAGCTCCAGCCCGATATCGCTAATTTTTTTCCGTAACTCCTTCATATATGTAATCGAAAAAAACAACAAAAAAATACTTTAGGAGTTACATCGATCTTCAATGATAATTCCACTCTACTAAAAATACGTAAACGTAACCTTAATAACTCTATTTGTCGGTTAAAAGGACTCGATTACAGTAACTCTATTTCGGAAACGCAAACGAGGAAGCAAAGCAGTAACGGAACCGTCTATTCCGTTGCTGGCGAGATAGAAAGTTAATTACTTCAAACATTTCTATAAACCCCCCCCCCCCCCCCCCATCATTGCAGCAGTCAGTGCTGCTTTGAACCGCTGGCGTTGATTGCAGATTGCGCAAAAACTGTTACACGTTACGAGGCCATTCCATTTCTTTGACCTGCTCTCAATGTCCGACTCACATAAATTCACTTCGCGGTTACTGCTACCTCTACCTGTACCTGCACAAGTGTCGCTATGAACGTATGGTTTGCTCATAAATCATCGGTTGTTATCAAATAATAGACATTAACGGTTAGTTGTTGCTTTGTTTTGGGAGTATGGATTTTGTATTGTTCGGAATCATAACACAATGGGCTACTTGCATGATTTTTTGTATTGAATATTTTTTTCTTTTTTTCGTTCAACATTTAAGTAACTACCTAATAAAAAATTGATACTACTACTGTAGAAATTTTTAATATTTTTTTGTGATGCAACTAAAAGAAGCCAATAAGGGTGATTCATCACAACTTTCTTTTTTAAAATGCGTGCCATTCAGGCTGTAGGGATCATAGTGGAGAGAGAGTGATCTCATTCGACAGGTGCACTTTTCAAGTTTTGTTCCCCGCCCGGTTAGTCGCCATCATGCGCTGGAGCACGGAGCAGCATCGATGGCTGTTTTGAGGGAACACTTCCCGGGGCGCCTCATCTCAATAAGGGGCGGTTTGGAGTGGCCAGTCCGCTCGCCCGATTTGGCTCCTTGTGATTTTTATGGGGTTTTTTGAAATCCCGCGTTTAGGTCAAAATACAGGCCGCAATTGCCAACATACCCGCTGCCATGCTGATATGATTTTGAAAACTGGGTGAAACAAAACTTTTTGCACTTCCGGGACTAAAACTCTTCTTTAGTCTTTATTTTTAGGGACTAAGGTTCTTAATTTGATCCCAAGGGATTATTTCTCATATTTAATCCCGTTGTCAAGGAATTGAATTAATTAATCCCGTTGTCATACATGCTATTTATTTAATTACAAAATGTGTATTCTTTTAAACTATTTTGCATTCGTTTGAGGATGAAGTGCAAAAAATAGCGTATATACCACAGGACTAAAGTACCTTTAATCCCTCAGGTGATTATTTCCCTCACCTTCGGCTCGTGAAATAAACTTCACCCTCAGGATTAAATCATGCACTTTAGTCCCTCAATATATAATATACTATTAGATATGTACCTACATTATAAAATAAAAATTTCTGATTCATAAAATGGGCATTATTGCGTTTTATAATAAGTAAGTTACGATGAGTCAGCCTTTATTATTTGCGATTTACTAAATGAGAAAAACGGTTGTGCAGTAACGACAAGGGAGGAAACATAAATCTCACTTTGTTTCAGACCAAACCTGTTACGTTAAATCGAATGGTACTGATATAAAGTGAAACGAGATCAGTGATCAATTTAGATTTCGTGTAAAACGAAACGGAAACGAACAATAATTTAGATACATGCATTAAAGCGGTGGTCCAGTATTCGTGATTCCAGCTTAATTGAGTTTATAAAAACAATTAAATAAGAACTGACTTAAAAAGTTTCAGAATAAATTTACAGGAATTTTAATTTATAAAACTACCTACCTAATAAATCATAAACAATCTATTTTTAATTTTTTTATGACAAAATTTGGTGCGAACTTAAATAAGGTATGTTTTGTGAAAAAGCAATAGAATAATGTACTTCGATGTAACTATTAATTTCAAAATAAGAAGGTTTAAGTAATGTTAACGGAAATTAAAATATTTCCTAGTATAAATCAGATTCAAGAATATTATCGCCCTATCTTACCCAACGCTTTTTTCTTAGCTGAAATGAGGTATAGATAATAAATTATTAAATAATGTTTAAACTGACAATTCACAATAATGTCAATTAAATTATTGTTTTATTTTATTTATAAAGAAAACACCTCAAATTAATTCTTACAAACTTAGAATAAGAACAGAATAGATTAATATAATGCATTCTATAGAAATTATATCTATAGTAGCTTGCAGTACATAGGTACAGAAAAGGAAATAAAACAATATTTCTGCTACATATACTCGTAGTATTTCGATTTCTTATACGGTAAAAGCTGTTTAATTGGAAATAAGTACTGATTATTTTATAAAATTAAACTACACTTTTCTTTCCGCTGTTGATATGTTTTCTTTAACTTCCTTGGCAAACTATAAAATTAACTCTAATTTTGCTTTCTTTTGCAATGCACATAATTATGCAATCATGCTTTTACATTTTTAATTAAAATTACAAAACCTTAACAAGATAAAGTTTTCTTTTATTTGCCACAATAAAATTAATTTACAATCACAGGGAAAATTACTTTAGAAAGTAAATAACACTACCAACAATAAGTTTCAATTACTTGCAAAACACAAACTGTCCAAAAAGTTCTTGGAATAGTACAATTACCTTTCCTTGGCATGCGCTTAAAAATATATGTAAATAACCTGTGTCACTGTCTTGCTATCTCACGAAATAAACAACATTCCCAAAAACATTTTGAAGGCGTGAGGAAAACAATAAAAGAACTGGAATACCAAAAAGGCAATTCATCTTTTTGCCAGTGTTATTCTTAAATTATTTATCTACAACACACTGCCAAAATACATAGTATTCTAAAGTCCTTTATACACATGGACTCTTTGAGAATTCTGCCGACTCCTGAAAGAAAAATTATTTGAAGCAAACAATGAATTAGAAATTCTTTTCCAAAAGATTCATTGAAGCTTCAATTTAGCGGCGCCGCTATTTGGCAGGATTCTTTTTCTCGAAATTCAGATGCATGAAATAATCCTTCCTTAAGAGGAATGCCCACCCCTACAAAATTAAGCAAAAATATGTTCTCGTTGGGCCCATGAAATTGACTTTAATTTTGGTCCGATTTGTTTGCTCTTTTTTAAATTTAAAGATAAAAGATGTCTCTAGGTCTGTCTAGTGCCATTTTTTTTTAATTTAAATTTTTACATGTATTTTTTAAGCTCCAAAGTTAGTAAAATTTTAAGAACTTTGAAAAACTAAAGTAAAAATTAAAAAAGTGACACTAAGCGGACATAGCCTAGACTTTAATCTTTCATTTAAAAAAAAATTGTTTAAAAATATTTAAAATTAGTGGTAATTTCATGTGCCCAACGAAACCCCTTTTGTAGTAGAAAATGGCTAAATACGGTTCATTCATCGAAACAACCGATGTCGTCACAATGGGTAACATTGTGACGACATCGCTTCATTCGTTAAATGGATCTTCAAAACTAGTGGGGATTCCTCTTAAGAGCAGTATTTACAACCGTACTATGCCTTCAAAAAGTGTTACAGAAATAAAATCATATCTCAGAATCTACATATCATATAAACTTCAACAATGACAAAGTTAAAGAATGTATCTATGTTCGTCTAGTGATAGTTTATTGTTTATATTGTCTTGAATAATAATAAAAAAGCCTATTTTCAACAGCAATTTTTAATATAATACAATTAAAAATTAAAAATTTCAACACTAAACGAACCTAGTTTAAACCTTAAACTAACTGTAAATATGTTTTTAAATATGAAAGTATGTAAATTACACGAAAATCTGTACTTAAAACGAAACCTCTGTAACATTGCATTTCAAGCAGAAACGCATGTAAACAGATAGGACTCTTCTTCGCGAGCACAAAGTGTAAATAAACTCTTGACAGAGCTCAATTTTATTCCTGACTGTATGAATCAGGTAGCAATATTAATAGTTAATAAATTTCATATTATTATGTTCTGAAATTTAATAAATCATCTAACAAAATATATTCAAATGATTTGCTTTTTACAATACAATACAATTATTATTTATACTTTATTTAACAATAACAAATACCTTACCAAATCTATTACTGATAACAAATTTATGGAGTATTGACATATCCAACACGTAAAACTTTATTTAAATTTAATTTCTTAGTAACTGTTTCCCAGAATTCATAATAAATTCTCTAGCAACATTGAACAACAAACAATAACTTTACTGGAAAATAAAACTCTGCAACAAATCTAGGCAAATTACAATAATTACTTTAAATCCGGAACAAACTTTCTCTACCGAAAATATAGTTTTGAATAGGACATTCATCAGTCTTCGTATAGCCATAGGCGCCCAAAGCAAATTTTCCAAGGGGGTAAAGAAAATTAGAACAGTATTCAATAAGATTTTAAAATGATGAAATTTATTCGAAAAGTAGAAGTGGCGAGGAACATATTCTAAAAATTAATACCTTAAAAGGTACTTGTTTCTTATGTTTCAGTGGTTAGCTCAGCGGTAGAGGGTCTGCCTAGCATGCTAGCGGTCCCCCAGTTCGATTCCCAGCGCAACCGACAATAATACCACTGGGTCCGAGTGGTTGGATTCCACTATAATAACATCTACCATTCTGTAATTGGGAGTTAATCCTGTAGGATGGTTACCAGCAAAAATAAAGTTACATAGATATTTTAAAATCTAGGGAAACAATTATTGTTTTTCCTAAAGAGAAAACAGATGAAATAGCGAACTGCAGAGTTGCGGTGACATTAAAATATTGGATATTACCTCGAACGAAGAAAAGGTTACCGGAATAAAAAATGTTCTAAGCGCTGCACAATTTAAAAATGTCACATATTCTTTTAAAAATAAATAAAAGAGAGGAAATGCCAGCTGACACAAAATCGTGATAAAAGAATGAAAAATTTTATGTTTGAAAGAAACAAGTAAATGAATTTTACAAGTTCTGATGGCCAACAAACTGTTAAATTACTAAGCAGTGTATATTATTATTAATTAAATTCAATATTATTTAACAAATGTTAATTCAGTTCAATTACGAAATAATTTTCTAGCTGGAATCTGTAGAATTTCGAACAGCATTCCAAATAGAATACAAATTAATGTTTCAATGGCTAATACCTACTTTCACTTTGATTTTGGGAGAGTGTATTTTCAGATTATATCTAAAAATTCTCTGAAATACAATTTTCCCAGTGCAGCTTATTTATTCAAATGTAATCTGGCAGAAGCGAAGAGAAAATTCGTTCGTACATAATTTGAAAAGTAATTTGAGAGGATAATCTTTCTTTTGGTATCTTTTCTCATTTATACTTGAAAAATTTATCTACTCCATCTAAGTATAAACAAATTATTTTCTGTTCAATTCAGTCTCAAAATCCATTTCTTAATAAATTATAAACTTACAAAACAGTACAAAGTGAACAAAATTCTGATAAAATAAATGATTCTGTCATCCTGGTCTATCTAGAACCATTTGCATTTATTTTTAATTAAGAGTCTCGTCTCCGTAACAAAATATTACGTGTTTAGAGGTGTAGCAGTTTCTGCTTTACTCATTGCATATTAAAAATTTGAAGGAAAAACAGGTACTAGATGTTTGTGAAAGAATTAATCTAGGTTTATGCCCAGTTAGAATTCTGAAAAATCTTTGGAATCCATATAAAAAATTTATGAAAATGTGCGTTTTAAGCAATTGTTTACATGCTTTATCTTATTATTAAGAGATTTATTAGAAAATGTAACCTAGTTGAAGTCTTCGTCTGTAAATAAATTTATGAAATGTAGCTTTATCTATAAAAGTTCGTGAGTATTTTAGAAATTACTATACTGCTTTTACGAATTAGAATTAGAATTAATCTAGGTTTATGCCCAGTTAGAATTTTGAAAAAATCTTCGGAATCCATATTAAAAAATAATTAAAAAGTGTGTTTTCAGCAATCTTTACATGCTTTATTTTATTATTAAGACATTTATTAGAAAATGTAATGCAATGTCTGTAAATAAATTTATGAAATTTAGCTTTATCTATAATACTAGTAATGCAAAATTTTAAAAAGACTCTAACCGACGAAATATAAATTTATGTTAATTTCTGTTTTGTTAATTTATAATAAATAATGTTTTCTATTTAACAATTGCCAGTTTATCTGAAACTATACATACACTTATGTTTTATGTTTCAAATAACGACAATTTCAACCTTGATTATACATTGTACAACCTCACAAACAATTAAAACTTTTCACAAGCTTTTCATGACGTAAATCCATATTTTTATACCTTATCTTTAATATGAATGGGACAAGTAATATAGGCTAATGATATATAATTACTATTGCACTGGATTATAAATAAAAATATCTGCTATCACCAATTATTAACAACACACCTATTACTATAACGATCTTTTGATATTGGACATTGGGAAATCGTAACATTCAAAATTTTTATCAGTAACCTTCACACAATGCCAGTTACTAAATTTCTAGGTTACTTTTATCAGTACAAATTTATATAATATACATTTAATCATATGTGCTGTTAGCAGCTGACAACTATACATGAATGTTATTACTTGTATAGTACACAATAAGCCCACATATACATCTATCACGCCTTTTGCCTAACTTGGATTATGACAGTCTTTCAACTATGACATAATCATGTGTGCGGTTATCAGCCAACTACTCACGAGTTCTCATGGTTGTCAGTGGAGAGTTTCTGTGCATAGGAAGTTGGTATTTAATTACCTCCCGCCTCATATACTATAAGGGAGGTATTGTGATTGGTCAAAATTTTCGAGTGTGAATTTTTAGTGGATATAAGCACGTTTTAGGATCCATAGAATACGAATAAAGTATTTTCGAGATAATGTCTGTGTGTGTGTGTGTCAGTCTGTTAAAAAATATTATTATGTCTATTAAATATATTTAAAAAAGTGTAGATGACTCTCTTCGTACAAAAAATTGATGTTCCATTTTCCCCCTTTTCTAAATTTAAAGGCCGATATCTCAAAAATTAAGCGAGAAATCAAATTCTAGTCTGCAGCATTGTATTTCTAACATTGTATTAACCTATAAACAAATTTTCAGAATTTTGAAAATTTTTGATCTCCCAAAAACCGACCACCCTCGATTTCTCATAAATGGTTCAATATATCGACTTAATTTAGTCACCAATGAATTCCTGGCACCGAATTTACATATGTGTACCAATTTTCAGCTCAAAATTCCGACGGGTACAAGATTTATCCAACATTGTCGATTTTAGAAGAAATCTTCAAAAATGGAAAAACCGTGATAAATCTTGTACCCGTCGGCATTTTGAGCTGAAAATTGGTACACATATGTAATTCGGCGCGAGGAATACATTGGTGTATAAATTAAGTCGATATATTGAACCATTTTTGAGAAATCGAGGGTGGTTGGTTTTTGGGTGGTCAAAAAATTCCAAAATTTTCAAGATTCTGAAAATTTGGTTATAGGTTAATTTAAGTGTTAAAAATACAATGCTGCAGACTAGAGTTCGATTTCTCGCTTAGTTTTTCAGATATCGGCCTTTAAATTTAGAAAAGGGGGAAAACGGAACATCCATTTTTTCCAACTTGTACGAAGAGTCATCTACACTTTTTTAGATATAATAATAAATATTTATTTCCAAAAAGTCCAAGTGAACATACGGAAAGTAATAGATATACTATAATACTATTAACTATTATTAAACTGCAATTAAAAGAGTAGGGTATCTTGAGTATGGAGTGCTGGCCACATCAGATTTTTTAGTTGTCATTGATGTTTCTTGTATTTTTCAAAATCATATTTTTTCCCTTTGGGGGGGGGGGGGGGTTGCTTCAGCCCGGCAGTCCTGTATAATAATTATTATATCTAGGTATACAGGAAAAAGCGTAAAAGTAATCTACGTTTTTAACTAATTTTGAAAACAACTTTGGACTTTGGACAATTCTCATTACTCTTTTGAAACTGATAGTATACCTAGCTATCGAGTATCACTACTCCGTTGTTCATACATTTTCATGTATTTCAAAAGAAGAATAAACAGTCACAAAGTGACATAAATGTTCATTCATATAAAGCAATCCTTTTAAGTAAATGAATGCAATGGCAGGTCTGGTATATTTACCTCAATGGAGTTTTGCTTTGCACTACGGACTTTGAGCTATAAATAAATTGCTGCAGTGAGCCAGTGGTAATTGAAAGTGACGCTAGGAAGCCGAGAAAATGTTATTTTAAATATTAACACTTATAAGTGTAGTACTAAACTCAAAACTAACATTCTAAAATCAAGAATTACTAGTTCACAGTTAAGTACAACATGTAAGGTAAATATGTATAACATTTTTTTAAAGTATGAGAAAATCTTTTGTACACTATTTAATGTAGAAAACAAGAATTTTTTCTACTCCCTACAGGATATTGGCAACATACTATCATTGTGAATATGAAATTCAAGATCAAATACGTCAAAAAAATATTAATGCATGGAAATTATGTTTTTATCATGACAAATAATTTAGGTTTGAAAGCATATTATTGCCAAAAGAGCAAATAAAATTTACAGCTTTTACGTTGGCAACAAATATTCAAATGTTAAAAAATAATTGATGTACCCTACTTTTAAATAGTTTTGACATTACATTGAGTGTATATTGCACAAAATGAATTGTGTTATTTGATCGTAGAAAAAATACTGTACCTACAACTGGACATCGTTATAAACATTAAATAAATAAAAAAACTTAATACTAACCAATACTAACAATCCACAACTGTCTGTTTCAAAACACCTAGACCAACTGAATTCGAAATTCCTATTCAACAACTAATAGTAGTTTAATTAAATGTCTGGTTATCTAATCTGTTTGTTATTTTGTTCAATTAAGTGACAAATCACTGTACATTTTCGCCATAAGAAGAAACAATTTTGAATTTTTTTAAAAAATATAATATAGCCTATGTCACCCGGGGATAGTGTATCCTCCCAACGGTGAAATAATTTTTCAAATCGGTGCAGTAGTTTCGGAGCCTATTTAAAACAAACAAACAATCAAACCTTTCCTCTTTATTAAATTAGTATAGATGTAAGAATTTAATTTTTTTTATAAATATTCTAGTTTTTAAGACGTTCCCCAGTTATTTAGTATTTCCTCCTTTAGAAATGTTATCAAACCAAACAATAAATGAAACATATAAGGGTAGAAGTTGCAAAATAAATTACTCTTCTCGCTCGTCTCTTAGTCAGCTGTGCGTAATTTAATTCTGCAGTTTGTGCTGCATTTAAACCAGAGACAAAAATAAAGGGTAACAAAGTAAAGCACAAACACGATATAGTTCGTGCAAATATTTTGGCTAGGCAATTAACAGCAGTTCTGGAATTTTGCATGCGATCCGACAGCACACGTCTTTGTAGTTTAGAAACAAAGAAGAATTCTTAATTCATGGCTATGATGCTACAATCATTACAATTTTAATTTTGGACCAGATAATAAAACTGTAAATAATTGCTGGTACATTTTATTTTCTCATTAAGCTGCTCTTAATAAATGTCACATTAATTACTTAAGGAATGTAATAATATGTATTATTATTATTATTTTAATAGCATGTAGTTAGTAATAAACAATTAGAAAGGAATTCATAATATTTTTCATACAATATTAATAGGGGCCGGTATATTATCATCAGTTCTATTGTAGAAGAAGTAATATATTTTTTATTATTATTTTATTTATTATATTACCTATTGCTAGTTGCCTAATTAATTTCATTAAACAGAAGGAAATCTAGACAAATGTATTCTAGTTTAAATCGTTCAGTTTGCATGAAATGCCCTGATGGTCACACATGGAAGACACACACGCAACAGTAAAAAATACAGTGTGTGTTGTTTGGTGAAATAGAGGCGCCGCTATTTTGTGGCTTCTATGTAAGTAGGTACAAAAAAAATCCATTTTGAGGCTACAAAGTACAAACGCTCCACAAGTTCTTCATTTTGCTTTTGTTGCCTGTGTATCGCATGTGTCTCTTCTGTGTGTCCATGTGTGTACAGGTCTTAAGGTATCACCATAGGCGTAACTTTGAGTTCCCAAAAACTCTCATATTATTTCCAAAATCTCATAATTTTTTAAGGAGTACCCTATTGACATTTTCTCAGGCAAAATCAAGTCCATATTTTATCTTTTACTATTTTTGAAATATCGAGGGTACCCGAGGGTACCGATAGTACTAAATTCCACCTTCCACAAGACCTTTCATTAAAGGGACACAAGTTTATTTTGTTTCGAGCGTCGTGATTGGTTTCTTGAGCATACGTTTGAGAGCAAATCAGGATGCACGAAACCACGTGGTCATATGTCCCTTTAATGAAAAGTTTCGCGAAATTTACTATAGGTACAGGGACAGGGCCGTAGCCAGGTGAGGGCCAGGCAAGGCTTTTGTCCTTCCTGAAACTGAAAAGTTGATTTATACCTACTTTCATCATTTTACAGATAAAAATCTTGAAAAATTAATATTTTATTTGCCAAAAAATATCAATTTTTGCACATAAAGTAGGTGCAAAAACATGCAGGTAAAATCCGTTGAAAAAATGTAACTTTCAATTATAAGGCATTTGACCTTGAGTTTCGCCTGCGGCGCATTTTCTTTTTCCGAACAACAACAATATTGCCCTTTTACAAAATGTTTGACCCTTCCTAGAACTGTAACCTGGCTACGCCTCTGTATAGGTACCTAGTTAATTTTGGGAACCTTTTGAACTAAACTATAGCCATGACGTAGATTACAATAAAATCATTGATGAACCATATACCAATATCATTACTACCATCCTTTACCACGCTTGATAAACCACCTCCACCAACAAACGTCATAACAACAACTCCATTGTTTATACTCAATCATCTAGCACTCTAGGCGTGCGCTGTTGCGCCTAGTAACAGCTGTTCCTTGTCTCCCTCCCGCGGCGTGACGTCACCGTTTCCCGTGCTGTGATTGGCTCGCGTGGAGACCCTTCGACCCACGCGCACACGCGAGTCTTCGCACAGCTGATCGCAAGGTCGCGCACTGTGTACAATCAAACCATAGCCGCGCGCATAGAACTATAAATGCAGCGCGAAGGCAAATACAAGGATTTTGTATTGAGCACCTGCTGTTTGGATGGTAGCGGGAAGGATTGGTGTGGACGGATGGTAAAGCGAGAAGGTTTTGATTATTGACATTGATGATCAGTAGAAGAGTGTCTTTAATCTGGATCTGCAGTTAAAATTTTATTTTGGTAGTAAACGACAAAACAGTTGATGTTTAGTGGAATCCAACCACTCAGACCCATTGGTATAGGTTATAGGTATTTGTTTTGGGAACGCGTTTGCGAGGTGGCGAAAATGCGAGTTCCCTATAACAGTGCCCACAATACTTTACAAATGTTAACCTGCCTATGTTCAAAAGATGCTCCGAAAGTGAGAAAATCTAATGAATCAGTTGCAGTAGTTGATGATCTTTCCAACTGAAATATTTGCAAAACTGCAAATGTCGGTAACCACACCGTCGACTTCATTAAGAGAACGAATATCTGACCTAAATCTATTGTGATTAGTGAAACAATTTCAAGAAGTTTTGAGGATTTTAGATTTTATTTACGATTTTTAAATGATTTTAAATATTTTAGGTACCAAAACTTTCCAGATTTTACAAGAGATTTTAAGATTTTATTCTGGATTTTACGGATTTTAAGAAAATTTAACGGATTTTACGTATTTTACAGATTTTACAAAAGATTGTAGAGATTTTTATGGGAATTTAATGATATTAATATGATTTTATAGGGATTATTATTAAAGTATCTTTTGGTGGTTTATCCCTCGTTTGAAGCTATCAATTCTTCTATTAGCAGCGCTGTCCTTTGTCATCCGATTCTCACCAGGATTCTTTTCTCAAAATTCAGAAGCATGAAAAAATCTTCAAATAATCCATGTGTGAACAGGACTTAACAGAAGAATGTCCACCAAAAGCCTTGCTCACACATCGATTCAGTGAGCTTTGAGGATAATTTCATGCTTTGAATCCTGGAAACAATAAATTCACTGGTTTGAAGCTATCACTGAATTGAAAATTCCTCTTTTCCAACACTCATTTAAAATGCAATTTAGCGACACCGCTATTTGACATGCAATCCTCATCAGAGGATATTCTTTTTCCAAGATTCAGAAACATGAAAGAAAAGAAAACTCAAAGAATCTATGAGTAAATAGGGCTTAACACGCTAGCAATACAAAGTTCGATCCTAGCAAATATACCAATGGGACCGAGTGGTTGGATGTTGGATTCCACTATAATAACATCTGTTTTGTTGTGTCATTGCACTATCAAAATAAAAATTCCAATGCAGATTCAGATTAAAAAGTAGTAGGTATCACAAATTACATGTATGAGATGTGACATATTGTGACAACGACCAAAATTCGGACAAATAAGATTCGACTTCCACTCTTACAGCAACGTATATTTCCATTTAACACAGTAAAATACCAAATTGGGTAAAAGTGTATAATAGTTAATAGAAAAGTAACAAATTTTAAGTTACTATTTTGGAAAATCTCACATAATATGCAGCGTAATAAAACAAATCAGGTTCGAATCCATTTAGATTTCAGCTTAAATGAGTTGTCTTGTCATTAACATGATAATGATGTCGGTATTCAAATTCGAATACAAATAGTAAGGATATCAACTTGGTTGAGTTTCTTTGCCTTGAAAAAGGAAAGAAAAGATCTGCTACTACATTAAATATAGATACAAAACTAATGTATAAATAGTCCACTTAGAAATGCCAACACTGACTGACTGTCCCTTTATCCAAAAATGGTGAGAGTAAAACGTTTTTAATACAGTAAACAGAAATAAACATTTAAATATATCGTCGGGATAACGCTTTTCCTTTTTTCGATAAAATGAGGTTACTGTTACTTTATAAGTTATAGCTGTACATTGGTCACTTCAATTTATAAGTATACAGAAGATATAAATTTCAGATGTTTCGGAATATGAATGAATCATGAGGTGCAAATAAAATAAAAACTTAAAAGTTCATATTACACTAATTCAAATTTCAATTTTATAGAATAATTGTATCACGATACCGTAGGTGGAGTGATTTTATTTGAAAACAATTTTTCGAGTCAAATTGCTGTCATGTGACAAGGTTGAGATGTCAAACAGAAATTTATTCGGAGGAAACAAAATGCTCGAGTGTAACTCAATGAGATAATTTAACGACTCCTTTGGTTCTTCTTCACAAATATTCCCAAAATCTAATCATTTAACTGATGAATATTAGAAATATGAAGCAAATGACATTTTCGTGGTTTGTTTATAGTGTGATTGCTAAGAAAAAGGTAAATAAGGTTTTTTCACGACATGCGGAGAAAACACAATTTTCTTCTCGCAAAATAGTGAGGAAAGTAGGTTTTCCCTCTCTAGAGAGGAAAGTAAGCAGTGTTACCACCAGTGTTATTTTACGATGAAATATTTTAAAAATTGTAAGTAAATTTATTATTTTATTGAAAATTCTGATTTTATAGTGATATACTGTAAACTATTATTTTACAATTATTATGTTTTATACTATCTTTTTCTATTATTTCACGATTTTACAACTTAAATTTAATTTGGCATATTGGCTGCATTTCGTTGTTTTCAAACGTCATTCTGACAGATGGCAGTTATAACCTAACTTCTAGTTATATGTTTCTTCTACATTTACAATGTTTTGAAATATGTCGTGAAAAAAATGTTGTGTCTAACACGAGAGGAAAGCTCTTTTTCCACTCTTGCTCGATTGTCTCACTCGCTTCGCTCGTGATCCAAACTTCGAGCTCGAGTGGGAAAAAGAAGCGCTTTCCTCTTTAGTTGGACAAATAACTATTTATCACTTGCAAAAAGTTACCTTCCTTTTTATCCGCTGTCAAAGCGATAAAATTCTGTTTTGTTTATGGCTTATTTTATACAGGAGTGGAATTATCGTAGATAAATTATAGTATTAATAATCATTGCAGTTTAAAATCTGTAATGAATTTATAATAAATTCTTTAGGCATTTAGGGTTGTCTGCTGTAAACCCTTTCTAATTCAATGTAGCTGTGGTTAAAAAAGAAACAAAGAACAAAAAAGCTTGGCATATTACTCCAAACAAAATAATCCATTAGAGTTCCCACTTCTCACACAACATTTCAACCCGCTAACAATAAAAGTCACTTTTTTAATAAAAGATCACAAAGTTCACGAATGTCACCGCTCTCGACTCTCACAAAAATCAAATCCCAAAACGTCCAGCCACTCTGCAAAGTTATTCACCCCTAACAAATCTGCGCAAATTTCAATAGAAAAAACACTACCCCTCTCCCCACCACTTCGGTCTAGACTTGTCTAGTCTAGACAAACTAGACACAAAGCCGATCTCTAGATCTGTACTCCGTTAGCGAGCGGTAACGGTGCATCGTCCCTTCAAAACAAAACGGGCAAAACACAGAGTTCGTCGAACAGAAACAGTGTAGACGTACGTTCCTCTGTGCAGGGATTCTGCAGGAGTGATTTTCAGCCTTATAGATTATTCTGTACAACATATACATAAGATTGAATAGGGTATTCAGGATGATGATGGTGTTCCACTTCGAACAGTGAGATCTCTAAACCAATGGTTGTTCAATTATTTTCTTAACTCTAGTCCGGTACACATTCCAGTTTTACTGCACAAAAATCTGCCCTGTCGTGTACTCCACTTAAAACCAGAGTTATTGTAATTTTGCCCAGCCCGAAAAACCCGCCTGAAAAAACCTGAAATATCCCATGAAAAACCCCATTTTATTTTAAAATTGTTTAAGCATTGGGATCTCGAGAACCATAAGAGATAAGAAGTTGGTTAAATTAGACAAAAGTTGCCCCTTTAGAGAGCCAATTTAGAAATGTTTTTGTTTTTTCACAAAAATGCATAGGTGACTAGATATACACAAAAATATATAAACTTTGCCAATCTCGTTTTTCACCTATAACTTTTTGTTTTAATTAGTACAAGTTTCTAATTTGTACATTCTATGGGCAGTTATTAACGAGGAATTCACAGCAGTCCTCAAAATTTTTGTATCTCCTACAGATTTTGAGAAATTCAAACCAAATTCAAATTTTCATATAGAGCTCATAGTTGGCTATGAGATATTTTTTTGTCTTTACATGGATTTTTTTAGATTTATAGGTTTAATCGGTTGGGAGTAATTTGTTAAATATTTTATTTACTGCGAGAGAAGCCCCTTAATGCCTTTTAATACAATTATTCTATAATGATCTCAATGGCTAAAGTGGGAACACTGAAAATCGTATACGAAACGAATAAACGTAAGGTATATTTTGTTGAGATTTTACTTCTCCACGACTTGAGTTGTTTGATGACATAAGCGAAGAAAAAATTATTTTGAGTAAATAAATCGGACAATGACATTTAAAAACGTAAAAGAAGTAACAGTAACTCACAACAGTAGAAGTTTACACAATCTCAAAGAAACGAATATTAGAGATAAACAGATCAACTTCACAACTTCTTATTCTAGCTGGTGTTGGCTTCACTTTGCATAGTCTATGTCACCATAAACTCTATGGTATCTACGGTGCAAATCTAGACAAAGAACGAGAAACAAAAGCAATCTAGATGTAAACAATGCGATGCGAATGTGTTTACCCCGAGTGCATGATAATGTTGTGTAATTACAGCAATGTCGTTTGAAGGTTCATGTTTGCATATTCAGTTATCTCTGCTACTGTGAGACTGCTAGACTTAATGATATGTAAAGTGATGAAATAAATGCGAAAATTTTCACCAGCTGATCTTGATGGCACGTGCCAAATTCTGACTTTTACTGCGCGTTTCAAATCAGGAAATATACGAGTAGTAGCAGACAATGAAGTGCTGAACATTTAACTGTATGACATGAATGGAATGAATGACTAATGTACTTATCATTATCACATAGTAATAGTAACGCTGATGACTATGTTATGGATGTGGTTGCTCAAGTACGCGTAAGCAGTTATAAAAAACATATTTCGGAATAATAAATGATTAGGATATTGAATAGAAATACATCATAATGCAATAAAAAGTGTTATTCTTCAATTTTAGTCAATACCAATAAAACAAAACTTATATGGTAGTATGTGTTTTAAATTTTGTATTTTATAGGAAAATTATTATTGGGAAGGCTACTTTCATTTTAGGGGGCTAAGCCCTTCCTAGTTGCGCTTATGCCTTTATAGGAGTAAAAACAAAAGTTACGTTTAGACTCTTAAAAAATAAAGAAGTCCCTGGAATTTCTTTTTTTGTCGATGTATAAAACGGATATGCTCCAGTCTAAAAGTGAAAATTTTTAGTGAAATAGGCTTCTATACTCACAACCATTGTATTATTAAAGTTTTTCATAAATAATAAATGATATTGATATTTAGGTTGTAAAAGTGTTAAATATTTAAAAAAATTATTCACAAGTATTAGAGTTTTCGTACCTCCAACATCCATCCATCCAGCCACACACAGATATCATCGCGTAACTCTCAAAATCGTATTCTAGGGACCTCAAAACGTGCTTATCCATTGAAAACTCACTATTGAAATTTTAGCATGATTACAATACCTCTCTTACAGTACTGAGTGGCGAGAGGTAATAACTAGGTACATAAAAAGCAGTTAGTGGTAAGATTGATGAAAGGAAAAGTGAAACATTGTACTATTGTGGAGATTGTCTATCAAAATCGTGTTGTAGGGACCTCAAAACGTGTTTATCCATTGAAAACTCACTATCGAAATTTTAGCATGATTACAAGGAAAAGTGAAACATTGTGGAAATCAAATCAAATCAAAATCGTGTTGTAGGGATCTCAAAACGTGTTTTTCGGCGATTGACATTAAAAGTGCTGTTTTTTTGACAGCTGACAGTCAGCAAAGTGTCACTTTTGCTGCCTTGGCAGCAAAAATAGTAAAAAAAGCCTAGGCAACAAAAATAATTGTCACTATGGTGAATCAACAAATTTGATATTTATAAAATTCATCAATATACCTAACCTATTTTGTTTTTTCATAGCAACTGTCAACATGCGCATAGCAACATAATTTTATTGCGATACCTATCACTATATTTAAAGTAATCAATAACAATAACAATCGCCGAAAAATAATGTGTTTAACATGCCTAGTTAAACAAATAACTATTATCCATTGAAAACTCACTATCGAAATTTTAGCATGATTACAATACCTCTCTTACAGGACTGAGTGGCGAGAGGTAATAACTAGGTACATAAAAAGCATTTAGTAGTTAGATTGATGAAAGGGAAAGTGAAACATTGTACTGTGGAGATTATCTTAGGTATACGAGTGTATATTGATCGGTAAACTGTACGAGTACATGACTGACGATGGAGATTGAAGACATAGGGAGAGTGAAATATGATATGTTTTGATGGTTTCAAAGTGATGGATAATAATGGATGATCACACTCATTAGTCATTACCAGATTTACAAAGTTCTTCTGAAGAATCAATAGCTTGGAATGAATACAACATTAAATTTTTCAAACTTTACTACAATATATTTATTTCTATTTGAGTCACTGTTGGACTCGTACTCGTGGAGTGTGTACACACTACAAATAAATTTTAGTTTTAAGTAAAACTTCATATAATGTAACTCAACTAACTTTTTAATTTATCAACATGTTAACTTCTGCTTGAAAATGACCAAGATCCTGGTCGAAACGTCGCAAAAATTATAACTATACTATATTTGAGAATGACTGGCAGTAATAAATCATTCTGTCAAAGACATTCCAGTGGCGTGTCAATAATTGTTTGCACCGGGATAGTCACAATGACTAAATTCGGTAGAGAACTATCGTTTTAGGTCTAAGTTGTTTTTCAGGGAAAAGATTTATTATAATAATAATGAGTGAGAAAGTTATATTTAAATATTAAAAACTTTTATTTTTAGTAAATGTATAAACAGATCACTCCTATCTACGTCTATGACACAGTCCGACGGGGATTATCAGAGCGTTATCTATTGTTCGAGAAGTAAGTTTCGTTCCAGGTACAAAGCGTGCGGCTTATTTTGACCATCCTAGTGTAGTTACAACTGATTTTTCTGGTAATTTTATTTGCCGCATTGCTGGCAAAAATCCAATACTATTCTTGCAAATAATGATTTATTACTGTCAGTCATTCTCAAATGGACTATATGTTATAAAATAAAGCCAGTCATCCAAATAAATAGGATTTATTCATAATTCCAACCTCAATATATTTCTACATTGTAAGGAATAGCAAATAGCTACAACTACTACAATTTTACAAGTAGGTAAATACAAAAGCACAAATGTTCGCGTAACGTTAATTATTTCCTTGCAGCACATTCGTACTTAAAGCTGTCCATAAAGTTTTTATTTTTACGTTTGTAAAAGAAAACTGCGCTACAAAATCCCATTAGCATCCTGTTTGCAGATTCTCTTCTGATTATTTTTGCACTGACTTAAATTTATTTAGACATGGATTTTTGATCAATTCATTGGAAGTTATTTGTGCCGATTTGATTAGAATTTTTTTTAGAACAGTGAGCAGAATACAGAACATGGAATTTTCAGTTGACACTTATTGAGTTTGATGTAATTTTACTCGGATGACATTGTGTCGCACCCACTTACCGTAATTGTCTATTGCATAAATTGGATGTCATTATGTTAAATACATAGTGCTTTGCTTTAAATGTGTTTTTAACTAAAACCAGTATGTGGGACTTAACAAATTTAGATTGTTGTTGTTGTCTTGGTAGAATCCTCGTGCAAACAGGGCTTAAGGCCCATCTCTTGCTATCAAATGCAAAGCAAAAAGGCATGTTACAATAAATCATTTTGTGACTTTGGTTTTGAAATCGATGACCTCATATTTTACAATGATGTACTTATAGGTTGTGCTTACATGGCTATAGAATGAAATTTACAAAAAAACTTAAGGCCCATCTCTTGCTATCAAATGCAAAGCAAAAAGGCATGTTACAATAAATCATTTTGTGACTTTGGTTTTGAAATCGATGACCTCATATTTTACAATGATGTACTTATAGGTTGTGCTTACATGGCTATAGAATGAAATTTACAAAAAAACTTAAGGCCCATCTCTTGCTATCAAATGCAAAGCAAAAAGGCATGTTACAATAAATGATTTTGTGACTTTGGTTTTGAAATCGATGACCTCATATTTTACAATGATGTACTTATAGGTTGTGCTTACATGGCTATAGAATGAAATTTACAAAAAAACCTTGCCGTATTTTGTTAAATAATTTCTAAAAATTACTAAAAATGCGAGTTTTGCATAAATTGTTAGCCTATGGGTTAACTGTTTAAAAAAAATCTCTCTATACCCGTCTTCCGACTAATGTATATTATTGATTTTTGTGCATTAATCAACGTATAATATGGATTATTAAATTAGCTCCAAGTTTTGCTAATTGATGTCACAGCAATTAATAATTAGCATTTATTGATTCACTAATGAGTCATGATTTTTCATGTTAAATTTCAATTTAAAATATTTTATAATACAGCACAATCGTTCAAATTGTTAATATTCTGGATTTACAAGTGTAGTTAATTCCAGCACTCTGTACTGTTGTCTTTGCAGAATCCGACCCCGCGTTCTCTGGAAGAAGTAGTGTTTTTTTGGGCCTGGCCGCCTGCGACTGGAGCTGGACGTTCAACTCTTGCGGCTCGAGTCTCGGGCCGCCCACAGGGACCTGTGAGCGATCAAAGTGTGCGGCGAGCCTCGAAGTTCCGATGTGCAAACCGTCGACCCGAAGGAGGGAGTAATATCCGAAACAGTTGACGGTGGACGGGATCAGGAACTGGAACAGGGAACAGGAAGGGTGGTAGTGAAGGGTTGTTTTATTAAACAAGGATTGCTATTGCAAATGCGGGATTAATCAGTATTTGTAATCTGTCGCCACATGCAACTTTGTCCCATAATTCGGAGGAGCTTATTCAATTTTCCAGACTAATTTTTGAAGCAGATTTAAGCGGCTCGACTACATTTTTACCGAATTCGTGGAATACTCTCGCTTTTACTTTTTTTTTATTCAACTCTTTTCCCACTACTACGGCTGCCTGAAACCAGCCCGAAACTCGTACTTTGCCGCATCCTAGCTATGCAATGTCATTTTGAAGTTGAAAAATACTGTAAAGTGTTTTTGTTGCGAGTTTATTATTATTGAGTTCAGGATAATGTTTTTATAAACATTTAATAGAGAAAGAATGGATCTACAGATGTGCGTTTTTTCTATCATGAGATATAACCGTGTAAAGTTTGCATAAATTAGGCATTTTTTTAATTTTTCGGAATTTTTATAAAAAGTTACTATTTGTAGATAGCCTGATACTACTTATTTATTATTTTATTTTATAAATAATATAAATATACAGTTAAATGGACGTTCAAACCATTGGAATTAAGATTTTCATTACCGTTATTTTTGCGAATTGTAAAAAAAATCTTTCTTTTATGTAATCAGTATATCAAATTATATAACCTATTAAAGTTTCGTGCACAGGTATAGAAACACCCTGTTGATAAGTAGATACACCAGAAATTACCAATTATTCGCTAAACATTCTTATTCAGACACACTTCGTTTGCCTCGTCCACATGAATTATACTTTTCATTCTAAATCTAATAATAGGTACGATAGATGAACATTGCATTGTTTTTAGCGTATAACAACAAATGAGAGAAACGCTTTGCAACGTTAACTAGAATTTTATTTATTTTGAATAAAATTTTGAACGTTTCAGTGACGCAATATTCAAAACAAATACACCACCAGATCCTTTTATAAACATTGATCAAAAATGATATGTGTAGTAAAAATGATGAGTAATAAAAATATGTAGGTATAGGTATATTAATTATTCAACGTATAACGTATAAATTACAATATATCAAAATAATAGGTACCTAACGTGCTTCACAGTACGTATCAAAGGAAAACTACGTAGCATTTTGTGTTGTATTTAAACTTGAAATGGTTGTTGCAAGGCCACATAAATCCAAATCTGAAATTGCTAATCGTAAATGTTCGTATGTTTAAATTAACGAAACAATTTGAAACTTACTACGACAATATAACTCGACTTGGTAAACAAGAAGAAAACAAATGATCCACACAGTTCACACCAGCAAATCACATTACTTAAATCCTTTGTAGCTCTTAATTGAACTATTACTCATCCGAGAGGGTCAAAAGCCTTTCCGATGCTGTACTCTTTGTATGTTGTACGTTAGCCCTTGTTTGTATTTGCTTATTTCGTTCGCGAGTTCTCTTTCTCGTGCTGTGAGCCATTATAATAATTGTTGTCGCATGTGTTGTTTCAAATTAAATAGATCCTAAGGAACCGCCGCGTGGGTGTTAGATGGTTAACGCCCCGACAAATCCAATACCGGAAACTGCGTTTCTAAAATTTCATCCTAATTCTCAAAAACTAAGCGAGATATTTTTTTATTAACTTTAATTGTCAATGGGCGAGATTCAGCCAAGGCTGTTTTTTATCTAACTCTCGTGCAAGATCTTATACAACCGCTAGCCGGTGCCCGATAGCAATGGTTGTCAGTGGTGGCGTATGCCAGGCTCAGGATATCAATGTTGAGCGAATAATTGATTGCCGATTGATGGTTAAGCTTGAATGTTTAAGAAGATGCATGATGAGATTATGTAAGTTTATATTTTATGGGGTTAGTTCCAACCTTTTTGGGAAATAGCGTGATTTTTTGTTTGTATAATAGTATGTATTTTATATTTCTTTGTTCGTGATTCTCAAAACGAATGGCATTATTTTTTGTTATAAATGTAATGGCTGTATCCCACGGTATGATATATCCGCAATTTGTTGCCCGCAACTGCAACGGTTGCCTTCAATGGAGACATAACCTAATGTGCTAGGCAACTTTTTAACGGCAATTAATTTAGCTTTGTGCAGCTAAACTTTTTCTGTAGCGGCAATATTTTATGAGCAACTCGCGTATGCGCATGAGCAGTTCGAAGATTAGATTACTGCGCATGCGTTGCTTATGTCAAAACAGTGCAGTGAATATTTTAACTTTTAGTTTAGGTAGGTTAAGTTATGTTATGTTTACATTGTGACATATTTGTAATTTATTTGCTGATATTTTTGAAATACAAATTTTAATAAACGTCAAAAAATGTCGAATGTCACTTAAAACAGAAAATTTCCTATTACACAGCAGAAACTTTAAGTAACGAAATTCCCTAAGTTTTAAAGCAACTTTTGTTTGTGGGATAGAAAATAGAAACAGTTGCCATTATTAGCAATTTTAAAATTGTCTGTATTTCTATCGTGGGATACAGCCATTATACTGCTGCGCAATTGCCCTTCAAATTTATGTTGATACTGTAAAATTTGAAGAACTGATGACACAATCGTAACACCTATTTAAATATTTGAAATTGTAATCTACCCGCTACTCCATGTCTCCATGATTCATTGAGAAACTTACTTAGTATTATTTCTACTGTACAAGTTCTGATTACAGAAGAGAAATACGAGGTCAAGCATTACTTAAGTATTTAGGTACTTAAGTATCAATTTTTAATAACAACTAGTACTTAATACTTGTACTTAAGTATAAATATTTTTTTGGTACTTATTACTTTAAAATTTTAAGTACTAAAATAAAAACTTGTACCTAAGACTTATTTTCATTTCATAATCGTAAATAATACTGAAGTACTTTTTAAATACTTAAGTTTTTCAATAATACTGAAATAATGTAAAATTACTTAAGTTTTTTCAATAGTTTACTGTTCAACCTTCGACCACAGCGACAGAATACGACATTTTCACTGTGAATTAATCTTCCTCGATAAAAAAAGATAATAATCGAATGTAATAAGGTTACAAATGTTACAAACCATGTAATTTATTATATTAATTTTAAAAAATACTGCTACTTGAAAAATACTTATTTTTAAGTACTTTTGACAAGAAAAACTTATACTTTACTTAAGTACTGCGAAGATTTACTTGAAAATGTACTTGGTATCAAGTACTGGCCATAGGTAGTACTGGTACTTATACTTAAGTATTTTGATTTCGATACTTGCCCAGCTCTGAGGTCAAGTAGGTATCTGTTAAATAATACACATTAATTGGATTCAGTTCAGTAATTTTTATTTCAGCATTAAGGTGTTACCTTTGCCAAGAATTACATAAACTAATTAAGGTTCTTAATTAATAAAACGAATAATTTAAAGCTTTCTCCTTACAAGTAATTTTCATAATATGTTATGATATTATGATTATTTTAATAATCAGGAAAATATTTTGTATTTTTTTCGAATTATCATTATCATAATTTGTGGTATGTAGATAAACTTTCGTTATAATAATATTTCTTCAAAAACACCTTCAAACACAGAGCCGTATTATATATAAAAAATATAGGTAACAGGATGATTCATAACTTCGTACATATATTTTAATGACATAATAGATAGGTACTCAAATTACTGATCACGTAACAAAAAGAATTTTTTCAAAATTCACAATTTAAAACAGGATATTTTTTTAATCAAACAGTTTTGAGACACTGTTTCCATAATTATTTATGGAATTTCATAAATTTTAGCCGATTTTAGCTGTGCAAATAGTTGTTGCCATTGCATAATTAATTTAAATTAATTTTTTTCATTCATAGTTACCTTAGTCAGTTCAGTTGTTATTCATTATGCAATTTTCAGTCCAGTGGTGATTACAAAAATGATTACAAAAATACCGCCCGAAAGATCAGGACGTGACTCGAGATCAGACTAACGAACTGAATTTAAATTCACATACACAATACGATGTTGTCGCATATGGAAAGACAGTCGTAGCGAAGTATGTACCTACTCGATGGTTTTCAGGGGTTTGAAGTTTAAACAACATCGAAGCTATATTAAGAATTATGAAGAATAATACCATATTATTTGTTTATTTATAAATCTAAGGGCCTATCTTTATACTAGAAAATACAGTCTAAAAATATAATCAGAATGTAAAATATCAAATTTCTCCTTCCTGCTAAAAACGTAATTTATAATTTAAAAGTATAGGAGTGATAGTTTTTTCAATAAAGATTTCTCGGTTTCTGATATATATTTTATTTACTTCCAGGTGTCAAATTATTTAGTATAGTGTGCAGGTTCATGATGCTGCGTTTGACGCCTCTAGACCGGTTGGAAATAATTAAAAAAATATTACTAAAGTTGAGCTCAGTTGTGGGTGCTCAACGTTTATGCACCCCTAGAATTTGGTCGCCCTCACCGTTACTCTGCGCAGGCTATAAGACGCACTTTGATAAAGTTTGAGTTAACATTACTAAGACAATAAGCCACCAAGAAGACAACGAACTGTTCGAAGCGAGAATATCACAGCTTTAGCGGCCAGTGTTGCGGATGAGCCAAAATGGAGCCAAAATGAGCCTATACTTGTGATCAGTCTCAACAAAGCCGTGGTGGACATTAGAACGATATCTTGTTCCGAACATAACTGCATTGTCCTAGCTTCCAAATAAAGCAAAAACTAAATTAATATGTCAAACCGTTGACGTTTTATTTAAAATTAAAATCCTATCACTCTTAATGAAAGACCCTATATAACCTGAAATTATACTAATTTTTCAATGAAGCCCTTTCCACACTTGTATTACAATATATTTGAATCGTCGGTAATATTCCCTTGAATCCTGGAACCTCGCTACGTCTATGAATAGTACCTAGTCATAGTTATTTTTATTATAAGTGCGGTAGGTTTAATTTACATCGCGAGGTTCTATATTAAAGTACGACGCGAAGCAGAGTGCTTTAATAAAAGCAAGCGGTGTACAAATACCGCACACATTATGTATTATATTTTTTGGCCGACATACCTTTTCACTTCCCCGTACTATATAATAGGGGAAGGAATGCGTGATTTTTGACAGTTTGAGATTTTTGATGAATATTCACGTTTTAGACCATACCGAAAAAAAAGTTGATCTGTCTGTACGCCGGTCTATATACTATCATTGTAAAGAGAAATTTTATTTCGTAAAATTATACAGGGTGTTCCATTTCAAAAAACAAAGTAAAATATTTTTCTGGAAAATTAGTAAGCCTTGGAAAAAATTGTTTATGCTTTTATAGATCAGGTTGTATTAAACAACTTTTGTATTTAACTTTTTCTTGTAGGTATCTTTAACATTTCAGAAGATATAAATTGGACAATGAAAAATCAACCAGCCTGTATACATATTCTATGGAATATTCCATTGAAGGTATTTATCGCACATAACAAATATAATACTCTGTATAAAAATTTATATTGTATAATAATAAATTTATATTAAAATTCACATAGTGTCATACAATGCAATAAAAACTGTATTTAAATTTTAAATATAATGAATACCTAATTATGAATTAATGTTTGTTACTCCCTGGATACTACAAGCACCATAAGGTCACGAACTTTAAATTATAGATAAAGGTTGGACGTAATGAATTATTAGTCAATACACCTCTGAAAAGCCTTATTTGTTTGAATATTTTTCCTGTTATATGAAGAATTGTGTATTAGTGTATTTAAAATATAAACTGAAATTAATATTTTCTTTGACCTGTAGATTGAGATCAAATTTCAGAACTAAGAAACAATTTATTTGAGTTTAAGGCGGTTGCATAGTCAAATTAAGTTCTGTTTTTATTATCACAAATGTGAGAAGTTGTTAATTCCAATATTTGTGACATTTATATCCATTTAACCATATTTGTGTTTTAAATAACATAATAACTAAATTATTAATTTACGATTTTGGGGTTTCTGAAAAGAATCACCCTAAATACGGTTCTGTATGAGGTTTGGTAGCAATCAGAATTTGAACCACGTGGGGAACATAAATACACAGTCGAATGAAGCTTGTTGTATTCCACAGAGCACGGTGCATGTGCAATGTGCCCAGCACATATTCCTGATTGTACAGCAAGTTGATTTTGTCTTGAAGTTGCAGTTTTGCATTTTGCTCGCACAGGGGTTATCTTTAACCCAGATGCAGTTTAATAATCTAGCAAATATTTTTAGATTCGCTGTAAATTATAAATGATAAATTATCAAGTAAATATCTAATGTGGAGTAGATACAGATGATAAATTTAATTAGTGCAAAGAGCTTTGTACTTTGCACAAGAAGGTATATTTTTATTAACGTTAATTTCAATAAAAGCAGCCACTTTGACATCAAATATTTATTTGAATTTCAATATTTATCATAAAATAACATGTTTCAGCCTTTCAGAAACGATATATTCATAAACGAGTATTGCTTCTCTGGTATAGAAAGCTATTTGAATTTTAAATAAAATATTTTTATTTGGTTTTGAATTCATTTTCTAAACAATCTTCTATCGGTTTCGGCACTGACGATATTTCCAACAAATTTCCATTTCGAAAAGTATTATTTGTGTCCGTTTCACCTCCCTACTCAAGATACCCTACTCTTTTAATTGCAGTTTAATAATAGTATCATATCTATTACTTAAATATATTTTAAAAAGTGTAGATGAATCTCTTCGTACAAGATGGAAAAAAATTGATGTTCCGTTTTCCTCTTTTTCCAACTTTAAAGGCCGATATCTCAAAAACTAAGCGAGAAATCAAACTCTAGTTTGTAGCATTGTATTTCTAACACTTTAATTAACCTATAAACAAATTTTCAGAATTTTGAAATTTTTTGACCTCCCAAAAACCAACCACCCTCGATTTCTCAAAAATGGTTCAATATATCGACTTAATTTATTCACCAATGATTTCCTCGCGCCGAATTACATATGTGTACCAATTTTCAGCTCAAAATTCCGACGGGTACAAGATTTATCACGGTTTCCCCATTTTTGAAGATTTCTAAAATCGACAATGTTGGATAAATCTTGTACCCGTCGGAATTTTGAGCTGAAAATTGGTACACATAAGTAATTCGGCGCGAGGAATTCATTGGTGAATAAATTAAGACGATATATTGAACCATTTTTGAAAAATCGAGAGTGGTCGGTTTTTGGGAAGTCCAAAAATTTCAAAATTCTGAAAATTTGTTTATAGGTTAATTTAAGTGTTAGAAATACAATACTGCAGACTAGACTTTGATTTCTCGCTTAATTTTTGAGATATCGGCCTTTAAATTTAGAAAAGGGGAAAAATGGAACATCCATTTTTTTCCAACTTGTACGAAGAGATTCATCTACACTTTTTAAATATATTTAATAGACACAATACTATATTTAATAGACACAATACTATATTTAACAGACTGGCGCACACACACAGACATCATCTCGAAAATACTTCAAAATTAACTATTTATTTAGTAATCATAGCAAAATATTTCCTGTTTGACATTAAATTTAATTCTATTCTAAACATATACTTTATTTTTTTATCGACCGTTTCCTTGTTTAACTAGAACTACAAGCACATTACTTCTGAGTTCTGATTACATTTTACACCATGTAATATTCATGTAATATGAAAGTAGCAAAGTAATACATCTTTGTTGTACATGATTTTTCCATTGTGTTCATGTAAGAAAATTCCAGAAAATTTATAGCAAATGTATAAAATAAATAGTTGTCACCCTATGAGCACAAAGTAAACTACACGACATATTTATATATAACATAGAGCAACAAATTTACTAACACTAACTACATGTGTGTTAGTGTGTTTATATAAATAGTCTTGCCTGGAATGCTCGTGACAAAATTTCAAAACTCCATCGAGTGGAACTGTCCTGATAAAAACGTGCATGCATCTTCCATCTGACTTTCGTAGCAACGGTTCACTTGATAGTGATATTTGATATGCCATTAAAGTTACTCAATTGCATTGTATATGACTCGATGCACATATTCATGATTCGGATGGCATGAATATTTTTATTTTTTGACATTACATGGAACATTAAGCGTAACATTATTGTTTGTTTGTTGGTTACTTAAAAGTGTGGTTTTTAACATTTATGTGAGACTATAATTATTGCTTTTAAGAGCATTCTGTACAGGAAGAATGTACGCGTAAAAAGAATTTACACTTATACACCTCATCGACACATGGTTGCACATTTTAACAAAAACAAATTTTTATATAGTAGATAAGAGGAATCCCCACTAGTTTTGAAGATCCATTTAACGAATGAAGCGATGCCGTCACAAACCATTGTTACTCATTGTGACGACATCGGTTGATTCGATGAATGAACCGTATTTAGCCAATATCTACTACAAAAGGGGTTTCGTTGGGCACATGAAATTACCACTAATTTTAAATATTTTTAAACAATTTTTTTTTTAAATGAAAGATTAAAGTCTAGGCTATGTCCGCTTAGTGTCACTTTTTTAATTTTTACTTTAGTTTTTTAATATTTTATCTTCAAAGTTCTTAAAATTTTACTAACTTTGGAGCTTAAAAAATACATGTAAAAATTTAAATTAAAAAAAATGGCACTAGACAGACCTAGAGACATCTTTTATCTTTAAATTTAAAAAAGAGCAAACAAATCGGACCAAAATTAAAGTCAATTTCATGGGCTCAACGAGAACATATTTTTGTTTAATTTTGTAGGGGTGGGCATTCCTCATAAGGGATAAAACTTCATTCTTCAAATATTTTTTTTCAGCACGTTCAACCAGGGTTGGCCTGATTTAAATCATTTGATTTAAATCATGATTTAAATCATGATTTAAATCATGATTTAAATCAAAGTGATTTTTTCAAAAAAATCATTGATTTAAATCATTTTTTGATTTTTTTGAAAAATTTTGTATTAATTTAATTATATTTCTGGTACAGAACAAAACAAGTGTTTTAATTCAATTTCAATATTTAATTAATAAATGAAATAATATTAAACAAAAAACAAAATCCATTCAATGGAAAAATGGAATCATAAGTCAAGCGTATAGTTTAAGAAATTCGTTTAAAAACTTGAAATGTGCAATAATAATCCAAACTACATATTTTTAAAAGTAATTTTTCATATAAGTGGTTAAACAATAATTACTTTAGCTATATTTAGTGTTATAATTAAAGAAAATTAAAAAAATCAAAAAAATCATGATTAATTCAAAAAAATCAATGATTTTTGATTTATTTAAAAAAATCATGATTTTTTCCAACCCTGCGTTCAACGGTCGAAATTACTTACTTTCAACCGCTTGCAGGCGTTTAGAAGCACCTACAGATTTTTCTTTATATTTCGCAGAACGTGATATTTTAAACTTGAATCATGTAGTTTAAAGATTAATCTACGTTGGGGTAGTGTTATATTTTAGAAAAAACTTTCTGATTTCGAGAAAATTAGAGGTAAAAAAATGTGAATTTTTGTAGTTTTCTTTATTTTATAAACTAAAACTTCGGTACAAAACAGAAAAAATGACACTAATAGAACAAAGTTTTATCCCTTATCTACCATATAAAAATTTGTTTTTGTTAAAATATGCACTATGTGTCGATGAGGTGTATGCGTGTAAAGTGCTTTTTACGTGTATATTCTTCCTGTACAGAATGCTTTTAAACAAGTTAAAAAATGATAAAAATAGAATCATAATTTGAATTTATAATCAATAATTTAAATGCAATTTCGACTAATTATTATAGTTTTCCCTATTTTAGAATAATGTCGGCCTTACGTTTGTGGTCACATCTTGTACATTTTTGGGTCTTGTTTATGTTTGAGATAGATTTAGATGTTTGACCAACGCAGAGAAAATGTAGATATAGGGTGAGTAAGTTTTTAGGTACACATGCATCATATATGTAACATGTGTATATCATAATAAAAAAACTTTCTATTTCTATACACAAGCTTGGTATAGAATAGGTATAGATATTATATTTATTTAGATTTAAATAGGTCCTACTATATATGAAGTATATCGAAACGCGGTTTGCGGCATTGGATATAAAACTAGAACTTAGTATAAATTTTTGACAAGTTATGCAACGAAACAGCCTAATCAAGGACACACCGATAATTCACTGTATTTATAAGTTAATAATTGTATAACATTAATATTATTACATTAATATTCACTTATAATACCTACCATAAGTAGTCGTAGTTATGTCGATTATTTTTCTGGTAGTATTACGAATGTTCATTCTGCTTGGATATGAATATTACGAGTGCGCAGCACGAGAAATATTCGCAAGCACAAGGTACATGAATGTAATATACTACCAGAAAAATAATCTACTTATCTATGACTACGAATGGTATTCAAGAGATTATTCATTGAATCAGATCCAGTTTTAAATTAAAATGGCAAAAAATGCAGTCATGCATGATTTCGGAAATATAATATTTTGATAAAATTTAGACGTAACGTCAAATGTGTTTTATGTGTTATTTTGGTGTTTCTTTACAAATTATATAGTGAATTTCAAGTGAAAAATATTCTAGACCTTTGAAGAAAACCCACAGATAGAAATGGAGCAATAAAAATGGGAAATATAGATTATAATAAAAATGTTAAATTTGTTAAATAGTCACCTAAAAGTACTAGTAGTGAATAGTCGACACACAACCTTACTAGTACAAAATAATCAAGTCTACACATTTTGATGGACTATGAAATTCAATATTCTGCATTTTATTGGTTTTTTTGACAAATGACAGATGATGTGCATTATCACTTTAATGCAACTATAATTAATTTCCGAGATAATTTCATTTACATTCACGCACTGTTAAATGTAATGTTAAATATACCTCGGGTACACCTTTTGTTCTTGTTTCATGAAACTCAAACTCAATCATTAGAAGAAAAAAAAACATTACAGTCACTAACATAGTACAAAACGTATTAATAAAAAATAAAATCCTTGGAAAACTGCTCTAAGGAAAAACGGAAAACCTCTTTACTTTCCTTTCTCCGCCAGCACAAATTACATTTCTAGTCATGGTATCCATGACGTCATTGATGATATCAAAGCAGCACGCAATCTAGCTGGCCGTGCCTGATTAGTAATTGTTTTGTTTCATCCACAGCCCTCTATGATGCGTGCACGTGCACAACGATGAGTAATTGCCATTAAATTACTTCAATACTAAACGAGTACCTATCCTTTTTACGACTATGTCAGACTATTTGCTACTGTACATTAGAAATTTTATTGCTCAAAAAGTAAGCAATATAAAATGAAAAAATACAGTCAAAAATGTCAGTTGTACATTTATCTTTAATACTTATTCATAATTTATCCGGTTTTTCTAATATTGATCCACAAAATACAACAAAACAAAAATGCAGGCAAACTTGTATACATATCAAATTTAAAAGTTAGAGAAACAAAACCAAAACAAAAGTTTAAAAGTTTCAGGTAACTGTCATTTTAGAAAAATCATTCACCGCAAAAATCACAAATCTAATATTTTAAAAAGTTTGTTTTTTAGTTTCTTCTGGGTAACTTACAGTAACTCATGTCCTAGATAATAATTCAAAAATGTGGTCCACATATTTTCTGATGCGGTACTAGATTTGTGACAGATAAAAGTAACTGTAAGTTTAATGAAAGAAAATCAAAATATATGATAATTCTCAAAATAACATTTTATGGAATCTGAATCTGATCTGAACCAATACCAAAATTTATTATAGATTGTTATTTTGTAACTTTCATATAATTTTAAATATAATATATTTCAGTTAAATTGATTACCTGTTTTATTTTAAAAAGAACGCTCTAATAGAGAAATCCAGAATGACGTCATAGCCAGGAGACAACCTACTATTCCAACCTCACTTTTGCATATTTTTGATTAATTTTGGAACAGTTTCAGCCAAAATGTAATTTAAATAATTTTTCATGATACACAATACCTATACTTATAAAACTGCATATAAAATATTATTATGTTGACAGTTACATTTAAAGTTAATATAAAAGATCATTTTGACAGCTGCCCCCTGACAAATTAATTTGTTATGGATTCGTCTATACATTGGTGTCAAATGCGTAACCATGGATATGAAAAATCCCATGTTTCACGTTAAAATAAACTCACGGTATGTCATTATACTAAAACCACGACTGAAACTGAAGGGATAAGAGGCTAATACTCTCCTGCATTCCACATATAAATGTATGCATTTCAAGTAGGTATACACTGGACATCAACAGTACAGTGTACAGAGTACAGCTCCGAGATAAATACAGATTAATTTTTATCCCCTGGGATAATGAATTTATTGAGTATCGTAAATCAATCGGAAATTGGGCCATGGAAATTTAATATTGATAAAATAGTTGCCTATGTTACTTTGTATCGTGAAACAAGACCAAATTAAAATTTATAGCACTTATTTATATACTAAAGCAATAGGTCGAATAGGTAGAACAAATTAGTAAATATAAATGATAATTAAATATAATAATAATCTGTGACGAGATCGATAATCTGTGAATGGTGAGCGATGATGATGAGTGTCAATTATTTTATGATATTATACAGAGGAAATTACCGTTAATGTAATATAATGTCTCGTATAATGTATTCATCATTTTTACGAGTGATCTCATCTTTTAATGATGTCATAATTTATAATTTGGCAAGTGTGAATTTGACGTACATACCTACTACAAATTTTCTATACAGGTTGTTCCACAACTTAGGACAAAAAATTAAAAGGTACCTATACAGGGTGCACTGAGAGAAATGTATATTTACGGTAAATATAAATATAATTAGCCTTAATATATTTTATGCTTAAAAAAGTGACACAAACACAAGATATTAGAAATAATTATCTAAGGATATCAAAAAGCTGAAAATATTATTATAATAAGAGCAAATATATAGTATAATAATTTTAAATATATTTAGATTTTAAAATGTAAAATAATATATTGTCATCGCTAATATCCTAGATATTTCGATTTATTATGAAAATATTTTTGGTACAAATATATCAGATATTTACGGTAGCAAACTTATATAGGTATTAGATATTTTATTAAGTTAGGTAGGTTTTAATTTAAAAAAAACTGCTTTAATTAATATCAACATACCTATTTATTATCTTTAACAAGTATTATAAAAAAAATATGTATAAAACATAAACAACATTGCGTCAAAAAAATAAAATAAAAATAAGGAAAACAAAACCAAACTAAACTTCTATTATTCACAAAAATGTTTTGTAATAAACTGCACAGCAGCACAGCTCAAATATCTGCATAAATATCTTCACAACGCCACGGATAAACAATATTGAGTATTGTCTTTTCTGTAGATAAACAGTAATGTCTGTCTGAGACAACGCCACAACTACAATAGCCTGTTCGAACCTGCATGTTGCATGGTTGATCCGCGCAATATACAGTGTATTTTGTTCTAATATGCAGTATATTTAGTTATACATGTAAGATATTATTAAATATCCGTAGATATTAAATGAGAGTTATTAAATTTCCTTAGATATTAAATAATAGTTATTTAAATATATGCGTATATTTGAAGAAGTTTATTAAATATACGTATAGTTATGCTTAATATACAGATTTTGAACTTAAATATATATTATTTAAATATATGCGAATATTAACCATCAATATATGTTTATAATAGTTTTAAAAATATATATTGTAATATTAAATATTTACATATTTATACTAAAAATGTCAATGTTAAATATGCAATTTTTAATATCCATTTCTCTCAGTGTGTTCATTTTAAGTGGCGCACCATTGCTAACTCGAGAACTATAAGAGCTACGAAGTTGGTTAAATTAGCAAACAATTTCTATTTTATATGACTACTTTAATGAACGTAACAAAAAAAAATTTAGACCAGTGGTTCTCAAACTACGGGGTACAACTTTCTTATTTCAAATGGGGACCTATTTTTTTTATTCGCTTATTCGATTCAGTATTTTTTTCTGAATTCAACGAGATATTAGTTTCATACCCTTGCATAACAAAAACATGAGAAAAAATTATGATAATTCAATTAAAATCTATTGTTACAAGAGTGCTGTGGAAGAAAACAATTGAACATTTTGTTTCATATTAATTGTTAGTGAAAAAGATTCTAGTATAACCGTTATACTACACTGATGAGACCAAATAAGGCCGAAACACGTGTCCATTACAGGCACCCGCCATTTTTTTCCTTTTCATGTTTTTGTAATGCAAAGGTATGAAACTAATATCTCATTGAATTCAGAAAAAAATATTGAATCGAATAAGCGAATAAAAAAATAGGTCCCTATTTGAAATAAGAAAGTTGCACCTCGTAGTTTGAGAACCACTGGTCTAAAAATTTTTTTGTTTCGTTCATTAAAGTAGTCATATAAAATAGAAATTGTTTGCTAATTTAACCAACTTCGTAGCTCTTATACTTCTCGAGATAGCAATGGTGCGCCACTTAAAATGAACACCCTGTATAGGTACTGTACGATGTGCTATGATCATGAAACTTTTTTTTTAATTCGCAAAGTTAAGGTTAGTTTACTTGACTTGTGTACATTTTAAGTGTCACTGTTTTGATGCTATACTTTTTGATAATTTGACATTTAGTAGGTATTAGATATTATGTAAAAAATTACTTTCATTAAAGAAGATTTGAAAAAAATTATTAAAAATAACTACCGGCCAGTGGTACAAAAAATATTTGCTTGAAATACGATGTAATTTTTTGCGAATTTTGAAAAAATTCTTTTTATTTCATGATCAGCACGTCGCAGTTGTGGAACACCTAAATCATTTTCTATAATGTATAATATAGGTACATAAAAGATCATTTGGCATTTGATTCAAAACTGCGCTATATGGGACAGACTATGCGGTTTTGTTTTGACTGTTTTGATTTTGATCTTTTTACAACTCAACTCAGTTTGGAATCCAGTCAGGTACACATTCCAGTTTCAACTACTCACCACTAACAACCATGATGAGTGACTTGAAGGCTGGTAACCGCACACTCGATACCGATGACTCACAGTGTCAGGTTGGCAATACAAGTTGGGTAAAAAGAGTGAAAGACGGTGAAAGATACCAGTTTACGAAATAATTACGTTACGTAATATAACGAAGAAAAATGTCAATGGAATTTGTTTAATTAAATTCTAATTTGAAATTTTAAAATTCTAAATTATTTTCTTTTATTTGTAAGTTTATAGCGCATGCGCAACTGATTAACTGAACTAAAAGCTTGACTAAAAGTAAATAAAGAAATAGAACAATGAATTCCCGGAACTTTTTTGTACGTCGGTAAACTGTAGTTTTATTCGTTTTATTGTTCCTATTCAGTTAATTTTTTATTGGGTTCCTGACGTTGTACTAATTTCTTGCTTCTTTTAATTGCTTCTGAAAATATTTTGAAAAGTTTTTATTTCTTTAAATTCAACTAAACAGATAACGTACCTATTTGTAAAGTTGAAAAATTACAGAGATTTGAATTTTGAAGCTGAGAACTCAGTATTACTTTTAGTTTAGATTAAATATTTACATACCTATACATATTTATCTTTTTTGTAAAAAATTGTAATTAGCATATTTTGCTCTCATTTAAAAATTCATGTTTCCACCCTGCTCTTTGAACAGGTGTTCAAACTTTTTATGTACTTATGCGCTTAACAACTAGCTAGGTAAGGTATAATGATAAATTAGATCTCTATTTTAGAACACCTACATTTTTTATTCAGGTTAGCTTTGTTTTTATTAGTTTCTCATTAGACGAGAAACAAAAAATTGATGTTTCAAGCATAAAAAATTCATTTAAAAAAATTTCATGACATGATAATATAAACAAAGTGCGTTATGTGATAGACTGTGGTTCTAACTCAGATTCGAATCCATTTGGATACACATTCCACTCAAAATGCACAGAATTCTTTCCTGTAATGTACTTTCCACTAACAATCATCCGTTATTTGATGGCTGGTAACCGCACACACGATAAATGTACACAGCTGATTCACAGACAATGTGAGACTGTCACAAATATTGGATAAAAAGCGTGATTAATTATTATCTTTGATTATTTCTTTTCTATAAAAAATAACTTTGACAAATGATATGTTTAGCTAGCGAAGTATGTGTGAACAAAATAAACACAGCATACAGCACGCTGACCATTCACGATCACGCTGCTTTACAGAACATCTTTTAATAGAAACACGTGTCGAAAATTACGCAATAATCGCCTATATTAAATCAATTTCTAAATAACTAGCAGTCCATGAAACAGTCTTATTGCTTTCCTAATGAAAGGATATAATAACAACTAAAATTATATAAAAAACAATATTTTGCAAGCAAAAAGTATAACAAATACACATAACTTTCTCTCATCGACTTAGTACTGAAATTTCAATAACAAAAAGTTATTGTTGAAAAAAGTTCCAATTTGTTTTTATTATTAACATCTTAATAATAAAATAGTGTCATTTAATTGTTGCTTTTGATTGATTATCATTGTTTCAATATCGTAAACAAACATTATAAATAATTTCAATACCAAAAACCCGACAAAAACCAAAAAGTTATTGTTGAAAAAAGTTGCATTTTGTTTTTATTGACATCTTAAAATAATGCCTAACATGGTAACAGTGTCATTTTTTTGTTTTGATTAATTATCATTGTTTTAATAAAGTAAACAAACATTTCAAATTTCAGGTAAACTTTTCAGTTTTCATTAGAATGGAATAGAATCAAGTATATTGTATGATTCCTTTGTTCTCAAGTAATGAATAAATTGTCATCGATTATTTATAGTATGCAGAATCCGTATGCATAGAATACAAAATGAACTACGCAAAAACATCCGCAAAAATAATAAATTTTGTTTATTCAAATAGTTATGTGTAACTGTACTCATCCAGAAAGATAACGACATACATAAGTAATGACAGGCTGTAAATGAGAATAAACTGGATTCTACGCATTTGCAAAATGTTGAAGAATCCTGAGCTTTGTTTTATAAAACTTTAGAAGTTCAAACAACCCGTGACTAACATTATTTATAATGATAACAGACAAAATGGCTCCATGTAAAATCTATCTGCTACAATAAGCTCACAAAAAGACGACTTACCTTGTTCGTTTCACTGCCAAAACCACTTGAAATTCACTATTTGCTATAATATAACACTGCAAATATATTTTCTGCGTCGTATACTTCTCATATTTATTGAAAAAAATTAGATTTCTAACAATGTAAGAGCTGTTACTCTTTCATATGTTGACAGCACACTGGTTGTCTGAAAACTAAAGTCAGCTGTTAGGAGACGAACGTGATTGGTCTACTCCGCTACAGAATGTTTGATGACATACTTGAAGCGCGCGATATTCGAAATTTTGACGTTCAAGGAATGAACGACAAAATATTACACAATATTACGTTTTCAAAAAAATTTACTTATCGTCCATATTTTATTCACATCCACAAATAATTGGCTCTCATTTTTAAGAAATCAATGTTTAATTACACACGAAATTTCAACACGTCGATTAATTTTCTGTTTATTTGCAATAATAATATTCATTGCAGGATGAGATTCATTAAATTAATTTAAATAAAAATAAGTTTAATAAAAGGTATTATTTAATTATAGACTTATGTATTACAAAACAAGTACATTGTATAAAGATTTGTTACATGTTGACTGTATGAATGTTCAAATGATTTTATTTTTGTCACACACGAGTTCTTAACAACATACATAAATATGAAAATAAAATATGAGGAGAAAAGGAGTATATTTATTTATAACCCAACATTATCACGGCTTATACAAATCTGTAAATTTTCTAATAAAGAGTGTGTGAAGAAGATGTAAGATTTTTAATTGTTTGTCACTTCTTTCCAGATTTCTTGATTCCGCCACTAACCAGGGGTCCTTTTTGTGAAGCTTTAGCTTTAGCATCAGCCATAGCTTTTGCTTGATCCTTCATTTTTTGTTTATGAGCTAGATCATCTTCATCTAAGCCCTTGTCTTGTTTCTTTGGTGCTTTAAGGGGCTTCTTCTTACCTCCTTCGCGTCCAGACATTCTGCAAATCCAACATTGAAAATTAGGTTAGATTAAGATAAATGTACATTTTAAAAACATAGAAACACTGCTTCATAATTTTACAAATAAATTACAGTACACTTACTTGAAAAGAAGGTATTTGTGTTACAGAAGTTATTAGGTGAAATGTTTTATAGTAAAACAGAAAAAACGTGACTACAGTTAGTAAACGTTCAGCTAAAATTTGTCTAGAAAACCAATATGTCGGACATTTTGCACTACTAGAGACATCTATACTTCAAGAAATTTTATAATCAGAATATTTACAGTAGATGGCAGAATATACATTCATTTTAAAACAAATGAATACCATAAATCTGATTACGTAAAAAACTGTGTGCTAAAAATCTTATGTGTCTAGCACACAACCTTTCTCCTTATCCAGAAATCTGAATTTTTAACTTAAATAGGTACATTCACTACTACTTCCCGTTAATATATTTGTACCAAAATTTAATCAGCTCTTTCAATTTATACACGGGTACGGGTCTTAAAAGTAGTCCCGTGCAGCACTTTCGAGCTACTTAAATCTGCATGTATGGCACATCCATCATCGTAAATCTATCAAAAATGAGTTGTAAGGACAAAAGATAAAAATGGAATGAGGGTGTAAAATGTAAATAATTGTACCTTTTTATTTTGTTATTGAAGCGATGTATAAAGTTATATTTTCATAACAATCAGATTGTAGTATTAGGTTTTTTACAAACAAAGAATATGCTATCATATTCATACTGTAACATAGAATTAGGATTTTGACAATAACGTGTTTTAACGCCGGTTTGACTCTTTTCCATAACAAAACCAATATTTTTGATAACTTCACATAACACTGCGTAACTGGGTTCAATGCTTTGTTCATATTTCATATCCGAATAGTGGTACAACAACGGGCCTAAATTAACCCAAACTCCACCGGGCTTTAAAATGTTAAAAATTGTTTCAATAAAAGCAACAATGTTTTGAGCGCAATCAATAAAAAAACAAGTTGCTATGCAATCCCACTCTTCAGTTTCTTTGTAAATATCTAAAAAATCACCAGCTGCTATCGAAAATCCCGCATTCGACGGCATTGGTTGCACATCGGGAAATTTGACTCCCGCAATTTGATGATCAGCTGATAAATTGTTTACGTATTGATGTACCCAAGGAAACACTTCGTATTCGTTAACTTTTGTGCATCGATTTAGCACAAAAAACGATACAATTAACATAAACAAATTGAATTCGTTCCCTTGGCAGGTGAATCCTTGGGAGGCGATTTCAAAGGCAAGTCGTCCTAATCCCGCACCGGGGACAAGGACTTTTATTTGGCTTCTATCACAGGTTGATTCTGGGTAAGTTTCCAAAATTTCATTAATTATTGGCTCATAGCACTGCTTTCTTTCGGTGGTGCCTAAAGAACTCCAGTCTCTCATAAGTTGTTTGAATACTGACTGAACTTTATCAAGCCCTTCTGAGAGAGTTTTACTAGCGCCATCCCCAGTCGAATCCAATATCTTATCGTCGCTGACATTGTCGAACATGTTGTGAGAATCGCGCGTTAATAATCTGACAAGCTCTGCATTTGATTCTATACATTGCTTTAATTTTTGTAAGTCTTGGCGGTACGTATTGAGGCATGTGCGGTGTTTTTCCGGTAAACTGCTTAAGCATGCTTCATTTCGTTCCACACGAAGCAAGGATTGTTCTCTGCAAAACAGATGAAAAGCGAAACAATTGTTTTTGATCTTTTGTTTTAATTGATTGTTCTTACCTGTAGCTTCTAAAAGTTAATAAAACCGACTGAAAATATCTTCGTTCTTGCTCCTGAGCTTCCACATCTCCATTATATGGAGAATTCGTGTCAATATTCATTCTCAGTTATTGTGAACAACCTTTGTCTGGTGGAAAATAGTAGTAGTAGTACATTATCGTTAATTAAACATCTTCAATTGTTAGAACTTAGAACCTAACCAACTATTTCATCATTCACTTATGCAAATTGACATAAACAGTGCACTATATTATCTTCCTTTTCATCTACGCAGTGTTGCCACTATTATTTTACAAAAATCTGTTCCTTTATCAGAAAAAATCTGTAGATATTAGCTAAAATGACTTTTATATAATGGAAAAGAATAAATAATAATTTTGTTTTATGTAAAGATGTATTATTTTCACCGGTTAACAAAAAAAACAACACTTTTTCATAAAATAACTATTCAATTACAGCCTGTATATTTTTTTCTTGCAAAAAAGAATATAACTAAGGTTTTGTAGAAATAAATTTGTATCTGTAGATCGGTAGATTGCTCAAATTATCTGTAGATCCGTAGATCAACAGACAATTCTGTAGTATTGGGAACACTGCAACGGCATCGATGCTCATCCTCAATGCATGGCATATGAGTAGTCTGAACATATCAATAAGTCTAATATATGATATCAAATCTTTAAAATCAATATTAACACCGTTTCTATGAAATATATACTTTAATTTTTAATCAATGAATTTTATTAATTTTAAAAACAGCATTTACGAAACATCATTTTCAAATATCACACTGAAGATGAAATCTGTCAATCTGTTTGCAGTATATATACACCGTTTGTTAAATTATTGCGCAGTATATGAAATTAACTTGTGCTTATTAACATGGTTTGCTCTTATTTTTGCATTAATATTTATTTGTAGAATATTATAAAGGACTAAATTATCAATTTTGAGTTTTATTGCAAATTAGCAAGAAATAAAACGTTTTTAAGTACTTACAACTTTAACGATATGGTAGATCTGAGTCATGGATGCTTCATACATGCCGAACTGTCAAGGTTACATTAGTTTAATAAATGTGTCACTAGAAGAAAGACGTGTTTTAAAAATCTTCAGTGTGTTGTAACAGAAATATTCAAAAATGAAACTGTCACCGCGGCATTGTCAAAGTTTAATGAAAATATTGGATTTTTATTCACAGTTCAACCCTTCCCCGCTCTCAATTAAAAAGTTCATCGATTTTGGTAAGTACTGTTTAAAAATTTTGCTATCTTAACTTAATTTAATTTGCATACACGAAAAAAATTGAATATTTTATGACATACTTAGTTTATAAAACGTCATTTGACATTTGAAAATGGTCGTGCCATCCTTTGGGGTTTGGGCGGGATATAATAAATTTCGCAAGAGTAATTTTCCAGCGCTGTTCAATGGTCCACTTAAATAATTTCTAAACAATCTGACGTAATAAAAAAATGTAGTGAGTACCATAATATTTTGTAAAACAGTAATAATTAAACAATTTGTATTTGTTGTCAATTTTTTGTTTACGCGAATTATATTTTTATTTAGTTTACTTTTATGGTTAATATATTTCTACCTGCAAAATAAATGCTGTACTGCAGTTATTTATAATCAAATTCACTTATAAGTGTTTTAGATTTTTCTTTTGGACTTATTCCAATTTGTTTGCTTTTTGCTTACCGGTTTGAGTTCCAAAAAAATTACATTTTATTTATCAAATAAAATAAAAAATTCATGCTAACCTAATCTTATTACAATATTGATAAGACATTAAAAAATTAAGTTGTTAACCTTAGATGCCTATAAAATGTTTGCAAATATTGCTAACAAAGAATAACATGTGTTAATTGTAAACAAATAAATATTCTATATAAATGTAATTTGAAATGTAAATAATAGGAATGTATTAAGAACTAAGTCATTGTTTTGATTGTTTGTTAATTTAACTCAGAATAACGGGATATCAAAAATGGTTTATTTTTGAATTTAACAATATTTTATTTAAAATAGGTGCTATACCTCGCATATACCTATGTGTACAAAAATTACAAAATAAGTTGAAGATATTATGAAATTATAATAATAGAAAATTATTTTATTTTTCGTTGATAAATAATATACCTATTAATATAATATACTAGCGTCAATATTAATTATTGTTTACGTTATTCAGTAAAACTTTATCTAATAAGTTTCTTCTTCCGAAGCAATTATTTTTAATTTCATAATAACAATAAATAATTACATCTAATAATTCAGAATTGCCGAAGAATTGCTAAATAAACTTCAAAGTCCGTTACTAAACGTTATTCAATTGTTATTCTATCGAATGGCAATTGTTTTCAGGCAGATAATTAACCCCGCCCCCTAGATATTCACTTGTTTTCAAAGCCGATACGATTATTGGAATTCCGATCAAATTCTAAGTGTTCTTTATCAATAACCAACAATTTAAGTGATTATAAAAAGGATGTTCCACGAAATCTACTCTTTAGATTAGTTCGTCACAAGGTCAGCGGTTATTTACTTTTTGGTAACCTTGCTTCGAAGCTAAGCCTAGTTTGGTTACTCAATCCTACTTTTTTATTTATCGGTAATTATCATTAAATGATAGGTTAGAAAAATATTGTGTCGTAAACAACTGGTAGTGAGAGTGAAAAGGGGAAAAATTAAAACCTATTCTAAGTCGGAAACGAGTCGGAAACATGGATGTTGAATACAGGAACTTGTTTGACTAGAATGGTAAATTATTTCAATAGAAGACGCAAAAGTGACGTCACAAAAAAGTATTTCGTTTTGTGCTCAGGCCGTTAACTTGAAGTCTAGTGCAATGTACTTTAATTATTGTTTTTTACATCGTTGTAACTAGCATCTAATTTTCCAAATAGGTATAGTTTTATTTATTATCTTATTATTATAATATATTCAAAAAGAAAAAGATTTAAAAATGTATTATTAATGTATTGACAGTAAAATTGTAATTATGAAATTATGAACTAACTTCTGTACCTATGTCTTTTCGTTCCGGATAACTGCTTAAAAAAAACAATTTTCATAAATCATATTCTGACAAACAAACAAGAATAATAATAACTAGAATTAAAATCTTAAAGTAAATAATTCTTGTTTATTATTTTTTATTAAATTTTACAGAGATATTATTTACCGATATTTACTGATATTTTAATATAAGGAGATGATCTTTCTTAATTTTTGTATAAGTAATGGATAAGCAATTTAGGTACTTAATCATTATTTAATCAATGTATATTGTCGAATCTTACATTAATACCCTGTCAAATTAAAGGAACAAAATAAACAAAAATTAAACTTGTAACTATACTTCATTTCAGCTAAGAAAATAGCGTTGGGTTAGATAGGGCAATGATATTCTTGAATCTGATTGGTTGAGATGAGAGGTAGATTTACACTAGCAAACATTTTCATTTCCGTTAACATGGTTGGTTATTTGGCTACGTGTTGTTTTGGACAGTTTGGATTCGTACACCTAGCTTAATAGTGCTAGTTCGTACGCTCGAACTCTTTTACCTGTAGAACTCTTAATCCGTCGCAACGTTTTTTTTTATTTTTATTAAAATACTATCGAGTGTGGTATGAAATTATGAGCTCCCGGGAAAAGAATTCTAGTAGAAGAATAACAATAACTTTAAACGATGGTTAATTGTTTTAAAAAATAAATTATTCAAATAGATAAGTTTAGTAGAAATGTTAAAAATGATATTTATGTGATTTTTAATTGTTTCCCAAGTGTACCTATTATCAAATTAAGGCACTCTGGGAAAGAATTCTAGTAAGAATCAAAAACAATATTTAGACGATGGTACAATTGTTTTTTTCACATGATATTCAAATTATGTCGAAGTTGGTATCAACTTAAATCTTTCGGGGGAAAATAAATTTATTTAAATTTTGCTGAATGAAATTACAGCTTTTACGAAAGTAATTTAATAAAACTTAAAGTCAAGGAAGTACTATGTGGTGGTGGCCACAGCAGATTTTTAACTTAGCTACAAAAAACGACAGACACTTTGACATTTCCTAATAAAGTAGATGCAGATACTTAATTAGGCTATCGATTTCAATTTCCCATAGCACGTTTTTCAATCATAAAATTGGAGCAAAAATAAGTGTTCCCAAGATGCCAATACTTCCGGAAATTTCCTTGATTCATTTTCTGTTCTGCCAATTGCACGAAGAAACGCGCTCAGAAATCTAATTGGCTTTTATGAGAAAATATAATCGGTACTTATTACTCAAGTTATTACTTATTACATCCCTGACTAAATTAATTTAACTTATTTACATATAGGACTGCGCGTCTCACTTTCTATTTATAGAATTTATCCTAAAATAAATGTAAACATTGTCCTACAGTAGTATAATTGCCATGAAATTAAATTTTAATTTTTATTAATACCTGTATGGAAAAGAAAATATTTTTATTCTTATTCTGGCATTGAGACTGTTTTATTTTAAGGTGATTTCAAGTGAAATAATTTTATTTTGCCAAATATGTTCAATCAATAATCAGTTTTAATATTAGAAGTTAGATTATACCTTATTTCCAATAAAAATGCAACCGCATAACTTATACACTTGCAAGGTTGATATTCATCTGAATAAGACCAAGTTTGTGATACCTACTACATTGTAACAAATATCTTATTTTTTGATATTACTAAAGTTATATCACAGTGATGTTAAATATGGATATAACCGAGATGTGTACTTATAATATCAGAGTGATGTTTTAAACTAAAATCTCAAAAATATTGAATGTAATTTTTTATAGTTATTTTGTTCTAATATTAAAATAGTAAACAAGAAATGTATTGTTTAATTAACTTTTATTTACTGTTAAATGAATGATGACATATGTATATTCCGACAATATAGAATGATATAGAATATCCCAGGAAATGATAATCTTCATTTTGATAATAAACAAGGAAAATAAATGATTCGTGAAACAGGAAGAGCTTATGAAAACTTACGATTGTACCACAAATAAAATAAACAATGTCATTGCAAACTAGCTGCAAAAATCCTGCTCTTACGTAAGTAACGAAATTGAAAAATGAAGCAGAGTTAATTTCGCTTTCTCAAAATAAAAACATAAATCTAGTATCATTCTACACAAAACAAACACTGTATAACCGAAATACCTTGAGCACAAATTTTATTCACAAAAAACTATCATCTACATAACATCTGTAGTTTTACTGCCAACTTTCAAGGCAAGGCCAATGAAACAAATGCTAGGAAAACAGTCTGCTAGATGCTATGACTCCTAATATTGTTGCTTTGTTTCATCCTTTCATCTACTATCAAAAATCTTTTTACTTTATCATTATTTTATTAACCTTGCTTGAACCTAGACGATTATTATGGTTTAGGGGAATAAAAGGATTAAACGTAGATAATATCTCAACCTGTCAACCTTACTATTCTCCAAATAAATGCTTGGGAAAACAAAAACATAACTTACTGTCTTGTTTCATCGTTCATCCTTTCTTATTCATCCTAAAATAAATTTTATCATGATTAGCCTCTCATGAAAGTAAACAATTTTTACAATAGGATGAATAAAATTGAAGGTGGGTTTGTGTTTATAAAATTTAAGAATAAGAATACTTAGTCATAAATTAAAAATGCCTCAAATATACAGGGTGTCTATTTAACTCGGGCCACTATAGGTAATTCCTAAACTAGAACAGATACGACTTCGATTAAATTAGACAAAAGTTGCCTTATCAGAAGGCCATTCCAGTGATGTATTTGTTTATCCAAAAATATGTACAGGTAACTAGATAGAGCAAAAACTATTATTTTTTAAATGGTAATCATAGGTAGCTATGGCATCATTAAAAGGAGTATTTTTTTCTCTTTTCATCTGTATGTAATTTTTATCATTTATTTTTTAAATAAATGTCTTATTTACACAAAACCTAATACACTTTATTCTAATGGCACTTAAAGTAGGCTTTGATAAAAACAATTTAAAACGATTTATATTGTTTTAAACATTTTTCTCGTATTGCTGTCAGTTTTTATATTGTTAAAAGTAGTTTTTAGTACTGTTGTCATATTAAATTATTTTTATCAAGGCCTACTTTAATAAGTGGCATTAGAATTAAGTGTATTTGGTTTTGTGTAAATAAAACATTAATTTAAAAAATAAATAATTAAAATTACATACAGTTGAAAAGAGAAAAAAATACTCCTTTTAATGATGCCATAGCTAACTGTGATTGCCATTTAAAAAAATAAAAGTTTTTGCTCTATCTAGTTACCTGTGCATATTTTTGGATAAACAAATACATCACTGGAATGGCCTTCTGATAAGGTAACTTTTGTCTAATTTAACCGAAGTCGTATCTGTTCTAGTTTAGGAATTACCAATAGTGGCCCGAGTTAAATAGACACCCTGTATATCGAGTTTGCGGGTATGGATACATTTTCTTCATATAAAAAACACTAAAAAATATAAATGACAATTATAAAAGACGCTATCAACATCAGAATAACAAATATAATCACTTTTCACTTACCCAAAAAATATAATGTTATTTGTATTTTTTAAACATAATTAATTATTAAATAACAGTTGATTTAAAGTTTCCAATAATTTGTCATAATAAACATAATTTGCACGCATTAATAATTTTTTGACGTATTTGACCTTATATTTCATATCCACACCAAGTGTGGATATTACATCCCTATCCACACATGATAGTACGAAGATATGTTGCCAATATCCATTCGCATTTATGTCGAAATTAAAATTCTAGGTTTGCATTTTCCTGTGAATGAATCTCTTAATGCATGCCATGCATTTTATTACGTATAAATTTTCTAGATTTGAATCTTTTTGTGGATGAATTTTCCTGTGTTGAATGGCCACCCGCATATAAGTATAGTACAAATACATTTCATCTACCTAATAATCATTAGCGTTTATTAGGGGGTTATTGCAGTCACACAATGGTCAAAACCACAAGCCTGAGATGCGCCAGAGCATACAATACAACCCTGCTATATAAGATTCGAAAAACTCTTTTTCTGCCAGTGGAACACTGGGGGTAAAATATATACTCTGGTTAATAAATATGGCATATACTATATTTCTTATCTGCGGGCTAATCTTAAACGATTGCGGTTTTGGGCATTGTGTGACTGCAATAAGCATTTAACGATTATTAGGTACTTGATGTATGCGTGGACTATACCTTTAGGATGCAACTGCACCACTTAACTTTGAGCACCGGAAAACGCTCAAAACTTTTCTCTGCTTTCTCTGATCCATAAAAGGGAGGAACACTGCATTAAAAGGTTGAACCGGATTTTTCCGGTTCATCTCGCGAATGAAATCCTACAAAGGACGATATATTTAGATCTCAAACTTCGTAATAGAAATAATCTCTTGCGAAAGATTATGTTTTATGTAAATACCGTGATTTTTATTTTATTTTGCTACTTAAAATAACTTACATAGTGTATAAGTTATGCGGTTTCATTTTTATGATTTACGAGATGTCATAACACTATAACAGTCATTTTTGACGTCGTGAAGATAATGTCTAATGCATGCAAATATAAATTTAATGTAGAGACAAATTGTTATTTACATTTTCTGATTAATGTTTGTTTTTATTTCATATTTATCTTCTTTGGTAATATTTTAGAAAAGATATAAAACACTACCTACTAAGTAAAATTAACATACAAAATATTTTATGATAATACCTATAATGTTTTTTTCTATTCCCTACTGAAAATATTGGCAACTATCTTCATACTATCATGTGTGGATAGGAATGTCATATCCATACCAGATGTGGATATGAAATTAAAGGTCAAATACGCAAAAAAAAATTAATGCGTGTAAATAACGTCTCTATCATGACTAATAATAATTAAAAACATTAAATAAGCTGTTATTTAATCATAAATTATATGTTTAAAAGCATTATTTAATTGCAAAAGAGCAAATAAAATTTGAAGTTTTTACGTTGGCAACAATAATTATTTAAATGTCATTATGTTAAAATTATGTTACTTTTCAAATTTTTTTGCATCATATTGACTGTATTTTATTGCAAAAAATGAATTTGGTAATTTGATCGTAGAAAAAATAGATTGAGTGGATTGCCTATCTATCACCTGAACACACTTCTCTCCTATCCCCATAGGCAAATTCGTTCTCGTGCGATGTAGAAATCATATTAGGTGTTGTACAATATACTATTTTCATTTACTGAATATATTAGACAAAAAATAAATTCTTTTTTCAAGTAAACGCTGCAAAGATCATTAAGATACTTAAGTAATTACTTATGCATTATTTTTTATGTTACGTAAAGTGCGTCAATAATACAACATTTAAATTTTTAATCATAATCATTTACATTTCCCCTCTTTAATAATTAATGTATCTATTATGTGAATTTGGAATAACGCGGAATTACGTTAAACCAGAAGGAAATGACTTGCAATTGCAATTAATAAATTATTGGATAATTTGGCTTATAAGAATTTTTTATTTAACCAACTTTTCGACCGTTAACAAGTATTTTGTATTATTTAGCATTCTTGAATTCATGCGTGCTGTAGCTGTAGGTATATTTATATAAACAACAAAACAACCACTACTAGGTACAACGCCCTATTCAAACATGGATTATTCTTTCATTCTTCTGAATCCTGGCAAAAATTCACTGTTACTGTTATGAAGCTTTGAAGCTATAAACAATGAATTAGAAATTCTTCTTTTCAAAGACTCATGGCAGATTCAATTTAGCGGCGTCGCTATTTGACTGGCAGTTCTCACTATGATTATTTCTTTTTAAATTCAAGAGCAAAGTATATGCGAACGAGTAGTTTTATGGTTTTATCATCTTTATGCCAACTACATTTTACGGCTTTGTTGTTTTATATCTTCTAACTATGTGTTTTTGTATGTCTACTGCTGTAAATTTATTGTATTATTTTATTGTTGTTAGTGTTTCAAGTTTTTGACTATATTAGACCTGAGGAAGGCCTCAGCAAGGCCGAAACGTCGACATACTATAAAATAAATTAAAGAATTTTAACTGAAAATCCAGCGATCCTGTTTTTTATTCATCTTCCTGTACCAGTCACGATTATAAATTATCATTAAAAAAATCTTTTTGATTCTTAATCAGTTCATGATAGTAGGAGTAGGTGTTTTCATTTACCTTTTTCCTGAAGTATGAAACACCCTGTATAATTTGGCTTAAGACAATGCTGCAATTACCACAAGAATTACCCATCGCATGTATAACATATTTTTGCGAAACCTTGCCAAATATTATGCCACCTCTTACTTGCGTCAATTTCCTCGAAGGTCAAGTGTTGGGATCTACGAGGAGAATGCAACAGGTCTGCAGTCCGTGCCCCCTAATAACGAGTCGACCCTGACACTGACCGTTACCTGCGTCACGTACGCATTATTAGCTTATGATGGATTAAATCGATCCATTAGGACAAGGTCTATGGGTGACATTGACGGTTGTTGTTTCCTGTGATGATTATTAGTTCCTGATACATTTTGATGGAGTTTTTAAATCCTTTATATTAAGTTCATCGTTTTGTCTGTCTGTCTAGGTATGGCAAAAAAACAAAAGTAAAAAATGACCCACTTCCCGGGATCCTATCGAGCTGACAATGCACTTTGGCAAAATTTCAGATTATCCGCCATCTTGAAACGAAATGGCGGCTAGCTATCTCAAAATGTACTGCACCGATTGCGGTCAAATTTGGTACAGTAATAGCCAAGGATTTAACTTATGATATAGATATTTTTAAATGTCAGTCCGCCATCTTGAAACAAAATGGCGGCCAGATATCTCAAAATGTACTGTAACTATTGCGTTCAAATTTCGTGTAGTAATAGCTAAGAATCTGTCTTGAAACATAGGTGTATTAAAATGTTAGTCCGCCATCTTGAAACAAAATGGCGGACAGATATCTCAAAATGTACTGTAACTATGGCGTTCAAATTTTGTACAGTAATAGCTAAGAATCTGTCTTGAAACATAGGTATATTAAAATGTTAATCCGCCATCTTGAAACAAAATGGCAGCTAGCTATCTCAAATTGTACTGCACCGACCTGGTTCAAAAACAAAAATTTAAATAAATATCGATCGAGTCTCATAAAAGGATTTATAGTGACAAACTTTGTTTTTACGGGTTCGTATTTTCTTTTATCTAAAGCGTAGGCAGATTAATATTGCTGTGTGTGAGGAGGCTCTGAGTCATTTTTGATTGTTTTATTATTAATTATGTGAGACTGCAATATGTTTGTTATGTTTGTGGTATGAAAATACGCAAATGCATGGCAGAAATATGTATTTTTTTATTTTCAGTTAATTAAAATACGTCGAAATTAAGATAAAACTAAAATGCTGGTATAGGAGAAAAGAAAATATTTTGTGTTTGCGCTAAAAAAAACAACCATACAAATTGACCTGATATGTCCTAATCAAGTTCTGGTAATTGGTGACGAAGAAATGTTAAAAATACTCTGATGCTGTGTCATAATGACAACATTATAAGTCTGAATTTGACGACTAGTAGGTACCTACCATAATGATTGACATGATGAATAACTATTATTGTAAAAAGCTATCACAATATTTTCTTTTCTTATTTCTTAATTCTTAACTGGGAATGTGTCATGTAAATATTTGTTTATAAATTTATAACATGACTGTTACTTATTGTTTACTGTATGGTCATCTATTTGGTTCGATACAATACCTAATAATGTATTTAAATTTTCAGATATTTATTATAAAATATGCAATTTTTGAAGGTGAAAATTAGAAAATCAATTTTATTTATATTTTTTTCGGTTTAATGCTGAATTTATAACAGATTATACTCGACTTTTTGGAACGGATATTATGCCAATTCAATTCCAATTATTTTGAACTTGAAAATAAAATTGTTGATGCGTGCACGTGTATGTAATATAGATTTGAAAGTTATGTAACTTGCAATTTTAAAATGCATAATATGTCCTGTTTTCTGCGGTTTTCTGTTTTGATTCAAGATTTGAAACAGTTTTACAGACACGAACAGAACAAGTTTGTTTTATAAAAACTAGAACCACACAAAGCTTGTTTAGCTTTTTACAATAGTTGGAAGTTCACCTTTCTCCTAAATATAAAACCGTGACTTATCGTAAAACTCAAAGAAATTTATTTTCAATTTTTATCTGAACTTTGTTCAGTTATCTGTAACCTAACAAAAACTTTAGTTTAACTCTGGCTTCAAGAGTAAACGAACTATTAATTTTGATATTTGGCAAAGGACCCAAATAATTTTCGTTTCGTAGAAAAAGAAAAAGTGTATTCCGGGAAATCAAAAATACCTAAGTGGAAAAAAGTTTTATTATAAATATTCACAAAATGTAACCTTAGAATATACTTATGTATAGAGTCGATATAGAATGTAAGAAGAATAGAAACAATTTTGCAAATATTATTAACACTTGTTATTCTACAAAAATCGACAAAAACTCAATGTCAATAAACATCTAGTCGCAGATTTGTCTGTTTACTGCCAATTATTATTATTTTTATTATCAACGTGATTATTTAATTAACAGTATACACTGTACACTAAGCTAATTCGTGATCAACTAAATAATTAAATTATCAAATGTAACAGAGCGTTAGAATAACCTTGTTAATTCATTTTTCTTATTAAAGGCCTCAATGGATGATAAACAAAATATTTATCAATTTACTCATGTTTGTTCTAGAATATGTTATACTACATAAATATTTTTATCTTTTTACTATCGCATTAAAAATTAGCAGAAATAAACTTGCTTGATTTATAATTATCATATTTTTGATACTCTAATTTTAGTTCAAGATTTAACAGTCACAAATAGAGAGTATAAGAATAAATTATGTATATTTTTTTGAAAACACGCTTTATTATTGAATAATGAACATGTATTTTTTTTTGAGACGTCTGGATAATATTTATTATTTTATTATGATATGATATGTAATTTTAAAATGTAAATAATAGATAAATAAAAAGGAAAACAAAAGCTTTGTGATTAATATTGAAAAAAAAAATTGAAAATGGTATATTTATTTTTTCTGTAAGTAGAACAATTCTCGAGAAAATCGTGAAAATATATTTGAGGAATTTCTAGTCATTTCCAACAAAAGTGAAATTTTGTCTTTTCAAACAAAAACAGCTTTTATTTTCGAACGAAACAAGATATCGACTTCTGGTCTTCAACATTTTATTTCCTAGATAATTTTTTGTTACATACATAATTTTCAACATTTTGGTAGTATTAGTTCGGCTACAATTCAAACATAACATCTTAGAGACAATAGTGAAATTTTAGTATTATTTGTGGTTTTTGAGCTGTCATTTTTTAACTAATTAAAATATTGACTTGCGGTTTCCTGCATTAAATTCTTCAAAAAATTCTCTATAACATACTTTATAGGTATCTAAAACGTTCTTATGCCTTAGTTCAACCAATACTTAATGAGTTTTTTCTGGAGAAAATATGAAAATTTTAGTGTTTGATCAATTTTTCTTTAATGTTAACCATACGAGATAAATAAAGAAAACTAAAAATGGCGTCCGTCTCTGGTACTTAACACTTTGGCACCACTTCTTATATGAAAGAGAATAGTTTAATAGACATGTATGCCAATTTTCACATTTTAATCACAAAATTCATTTTGTTCTATAACCGCCGGCGCCGGACTATTGCAACAGACTGCATTTTCGTATTATCGAAAGCAAGTTGAGTATTATTATTTAAAGTAGGTACCTGAAAACAAACAAAATGTATTGTTTTACAGTCGCAGATAAAATTAAATAATTTGTATCAAATTTAAGTACTTATTTTTTCGTACAAAGTCGATCTCATATTGTATATAGGTACTTAGTTTTAACGCTAAGCTGTTTTATTAATATGTGTTAATATAAAATAAATACAGACAGATTAAATGATAAAATAGTAAAACACATAACTGACTCATTATTTTTCCTTGTAAACTGTAAAGGGTCATTCAGTTCATTGACAAATGCACTCAAAATAGGTCAACGCGTAAAACGCACTAGGCACTACGTGCGTGCGGGCGTGTATCAAATATAATAATTATTAAATATGTAACCAACTGATGTAATAATCAAAAATTTACATCATCTCATATTTGGAAAGTATAATGTAAACCTAAATGTTGAGTACCAGAAACTAGTAATATGCCAACTACGAATATGAAGAAAGTAGCAAGTATTTAAAAATTATTTTTAGTTTGAGTTTGACCGTGGTTCTGACGTATGCTTAAAATAAAATTATTCACTTTCTTGCATTGGAGGTGTGTCCGACAAAAATGTTCAGTTTATTTTTGATATTTTGCTTATTGGTTTTATTTCTATTTTTATATTATGTTCCTCTTGATGTTTTGACGTCAAAAGGGGGGCGTATGGAACATTTTATATTATAGATACAGAACAACTAGGTACTATGATTTTTAAAATACATTTATTTAGATTATTTTAATTTAATTTACTTCAATATAATTTTTTTGTTAACGAAGAAAATAAATATGAAAGTTAAAAGATTTTTATAAAGCTAAATAAATCTAAATTATGATATACAAATATTACAATTTTGCAATACAATCCAAATATTATATAGTATATAGTATATATATATATATATATATATATATATATATATATATATATATATATATATATATATAAATTTAACTGACTTTGACTGGATTTGAATTCGAGTTACTATTCCACTCAGTAATAATTTGTATTACAAAATTATTTATTTTATGATACGCAGATTAGCGAGAAAAATAAATGGCAACAAATTAACATATTTTGCATAAAATGTTATAGCTGTTTTATCTGTATATAATTATACGCTTAGTGACTGATATTCTAGTCATATGAAAAGATAAAAACTGTTCACATAAACAGATAGCATTTCACAGAATATGGAATAAAGGAATAAATTTTATCGCGTTATACTTCAAAACCAGATGTTTGTTTTGTCAGACAAATAACAATGTAAAATGTAAATAAGTGACACATTACAATACACGTTTGATAAAAGAGAAATCTATTTCTAAAGTATAATACATTCGTTTTGCATTTCCGGGACTAAAACTCTTCTTTAGTCTTTATTTTTAGGGACTAAGGTTCATAATTTGATCCCAAGGGATTATTTTTCATATTTAATCCCGTTGTCACGAAATTGAATTAATTATTCCCGTTGTCAAGTAAATACGTGCTATTTGTTACAGAGTATCTATGGTCTATTTGTCATAAAATTTACTATCAAAATTGCAAAATGTGTATTCTTTTAAACTATTTTGCATTCATTTGAGGATGAAGTGCAAAAAATAGCGTATATACCACAGGACTAAAGTATCTTTAATCCCTCAGGTGATTATTTCCCTCACCTTCGGCTCGTGAAATAAACTTCACCCTCAGGATTAAATCATGCACTTTAGTCCCTCAATATATAATATACTATTACCTGGTAGTTTACCACCAAGGTGACAAAAATGAGCATTACATACTCGGTTGAATACTTACATACCGGGAGTTTTTTTTATTAGTAACCATAGGGCATGTCATTACCTTAGTTACAGAATGACAGCAATGTATTAGAGCGTTTTTTATCAGTAAACATAGGGATAATTAATATACTAAAATAAATATGAAATATAAATTAAAGAAATGAAAAATTATTTATTTGTTTTCTACACTTAAGAACTAGGTAGATATATTAAACTAATGAAGATGTTTTTAAACTAATTAAATGCTTAAAATTGAAACCATTAACTTCTACTTTTTAAGTGTCTCCAAAGAAGTGGAAGTGGAATGGCCTCCAAGATCACCAGATCTTGCACCAAATGATTTTTTTCTTTGAGTACACTTAAAAAATAATGTGTACAATGGTGACAGAATTAATGTTGTAATACAATTAAAAAGTCTAACTAGTGTTTATTCCCAAAATATTACTCCCCAGCAAATAGCTAATGCTATAATTTCTTTTTATAATTGTTTAGAGTATTGTTTAGAAGTTAATGGTTCCAATTTTGAGCATTTAATTAGTTTAAAAAAAGCTTCATTAGTTCAATGTATCTACATAAATAAGCACAAATAAATAATTTATCATTTCTGTAATTTATATTTCATATTTATTTTAGTATGTTAATTATCCCTATGTTTACTTATAAAAAACTCTTTGTATTTAAATTGAACAGTGACGTTAGTTTCAAATTTGTGTTGATATTTTTTGTACTTTCCTAAATGTGATAATAATTGCTTGGTTTATCGTAATAATTGTGTTCCAAACCAATTTGTTCTGTTTACTTTATTATGACGCACGTATCATATAATTTTGACAGATCGACAGATGTGTGGGATATTGTACAAAACAACAATAACATTTATTGATTTGATAAGAAAACTGTATTTGTGATAATAAATTAGGGCATGGACTTTATTTATCACTTTTATATCGATTTCATTTACATATATGTCGTATGTTTTGTGTTATTTTTACGTATTAAATAAATAATTATTACATGTGCGGATAACAATCTCATATTGTGTAGTTTTCAATTTTAAAAAGTTTTGTATTTACTACTTTTGTCTAAAATAAATAGGTAGCTACCTAAGTAACTATAAAATTTTAAATACGAGGGTTGTCCGTAAAGTAAGGTTCCCAGTGATTTTTCACAGTGTAAACATGTTTAATTTTAAAAATGCGTACATTTTTGGAAAGTTCAGACTTTTACCTATTTTTCTATTCTACATAGTCGCCACTGCGGTCAATGCATTTTTGCATGCGGTGTGCGAGCTTTTGAATGCCCGAGTCAAAAAATCTTCCGCCAACTCACGCAAATACGTCCGGAACGCTCCTCATCATGGACGTCAGTACGCCCGTTCTTGAACTCTCTGCACCATTTGCGCACGTGTTGTAGGCTCATACACTTGTCTCCATAGATTTCGCATAGCTGGGAATGGGTTTCTACCGGCGCAATGTTTTTTGCAGACAGGAAACGGATCACCTACCGCAGCTAACACATGCAAAAAACATTGCGCCGGTAGAAACCCATTCCCAGCTATGCGAAATCTATGGAGACAAATGTATGAGCCTATAACACGTGCGCAAATGGTGCAGAGACTTCAAAAACTGGCGTACTGACGTCCATGATGAGGAGCGTTCCGGACGTATCTGCGTGAGTTGGCGGCAGATTTTTTGACTCGGGCATTCAAAAGCTCGTACACCGCATGCAAAAATGCATTGACCGCAGTGGCGACTATGTAGAAAATTAGGTAAAAGTCTGAACTTTCCAAAAATGTACACATTTTTGGAATTAAACATGTTTTACACTGTGAAAAATCACTGGGAACCTTACTTTACGGACAACCCTCGTATATCATTGTTTTTCCTAACATATTTCAAATAGACACCCCGGTATATAAATAATAATTATAAATTGGTAGAATAAAATTATTTGGGCAAACGCGAACATTATTTAAAAAATATGGTTTGTCATTGATAATTTCCAAAGTAGCATTAAACCTAATCACCTCTTTTACCTTGAACACAAAAATTAATTAATCATCACGTAATATATTCCAGACATATAATAAACCTACCATTAAATATGTCAACAACAACAAGCCACAGCTCGATTGTATAACAACAAGGTTCAAACGCATAAAACAATCCGCATTATCAAGTTGCCTAGTCACTGTCACTTGCGCTCTTCACTTGTGATTGGCCGAGGCGTTGGTGTGTGTCGTGATTAATATTAGATAGAACACGGACTTTGCTCCGTAGTCGTGAAACCCGCGCCGGTTCTTGGAATCGCGACTTGGATTGCGTAATCCGACAATGAACGAGTTTATGCCGACCTACAGACTTCTAGGAATCGCGAAACTTGGAGCGGGAGGGGAGAAAATAGAGCAGAAACTGTTGTTGGTATTTTGGATAGGTCAGAGTTTTCTTTTGCTGAATTTAGATGCATTTTTTTATTAATTTATTTTTTGTTTTACTGGGCAACATTATTTATTAAATTTAAAACTAAAGTTTTATGCCTATGGCCTAACTCCCCGATGAAACGATAGAACGTACCCCGTCCTCGATGAAAAATAGGGGCGCCGATATTTTCATCGAGTTGTTCCTCGATGAAACGAATGTATCTCATTTCAGACGTATCTTTTGTATCTTTTCGCGCAAAACTTTGATGTATTTGTCACCGATGAAATAGAAATCCATCGCGGACGGGTGCGTTCTTTCGTTTCATCGAGGAGTTACTCGATGCTCCTCGACCGGTGTGCCATAGGCACTAGAAAAACAACGGACATTATAATAATACAGGATGATTCATCATAACTTGCTTTTTTAAAATGCGGTGCCATTCAGACTGTAGGGATCGTAGTGGGGAGAGAGTGATCTCATTCGACAGGTGCACTTTTAAAGTTTTGTTCCCCACCCGGTCAGTCGCCATCATGCGTTGGAGCACGGAGCAACATCGATGGCTGTTTTGAGATAACACTTCCCGGGGCGATTTGGAGTGGCCCAGCCCACACGCCCGATTTGATTCCTTGTGATTTTTTTGTGTTTTTTTTTAAATCCCGCGTTTACGTCAGCCGTTCAAAGATCCTAGAAGACCTGAAGGCCAACATCCGGGCCGCAATTGCCAACATACCCGCTGCCATGCTGGAAAGGGTTATGACAAACGCCAGAAATCGGCTTATTCAGTGTATAGACAATGTGGGGCGTCACCTACCTGATTTGATTTTGAAAACTGGGTGAAACAAAATGTACCTACATTATAAAATAAAAAAAGTTTCTGATTCATAAAATGGACATTATTGCGATTTGAAATAAGTAAGTTACGATGAATCACCCGGTATGATTAACTATAAATAGAATAAAATTATATTTTAATTAATTGGCAACAGTAGTAGGTTTTATGAAATTCCATTTGGAAACAGTAACCCAAAACTGTTTGATGTAAACTAAAATTTGCGACTTTTGAAAAAAAAAATTCAGTTCCGTGAGCATTATTATGCCATTAAAATATATCAACATATGCACGAAGTTGTGAATCATCCTGTATATCATTAGTTATAATTTTAAATATTTAGTAACAGAGATTTATGTTTTGTTATAAGTTATATTTTAAATCAGAATTTACAGCAATAAAATATTCCAAATAAAAGCTATGCATTTTTTTATAATAAATATAAAACACAAATGATGTCTTAGTACAAATGAAGAACCAAGGCTGCACTCACATCGCAGTATCGTGTTCTTCAGATCAAAAGTTATCAGACGTATTCTCAAACAAATTTATAAATATTTTATCCAAGTACATACTACATACATAATATTATAAATCTATCAGAACGCTAGTTACATTATTATCATGAATTCAAAACAAGTGCCACACTTGATTTATAACACAATTAAATGCACTTTACAGAGTTCTAATCTTATCGGAATAAACAAATAAAAATTTCTGGGAAAATGGTCGAAAACACGCAAAGTACCTAATGAATGTTTATCTCTGTTTTAAGAATTGTTTTTAATTTTTATTGTCTAAAATGATGGGAGCGTGCAATATTTCATGTTAGGTAGTTTACTTGACAGGGGTCACCTCAAAACTAAACACGATATAATTCGTTATACCGGATGTATCATTGTGGAGAAGGATATTACATCAAATGAAATGACTCTGTATGTCTACAGTGCAAATTAAAAAGAATTATATTAATGTTACCACTAATGCGCACCGTAGATTTTGTTATTTTTTGCTTTTCTTGTTTGGCTTTTTGTTTTTGTACTAATTAGACTAATTATTTATTTTTGCCAAAGTACCTACTACAAACAAACTAAATTTGTGGAAATATTAAAAAACATGCTACAAAAACTTTGGAAATACACGTTTTTTAAATTTCGTAATTATTTGTAACAAATTATATATCACGTTTTTTGTCCAACTTGGGTGTGACAGCCTCACATACTGCGATTCATCGGTATACATATTTTTTTGTGCGGTTACCAGCCGTCAACGCACTCATCACTCATGGTTATAGGTGGATAGTGAAGTTTTTTATTTTTGAGCTGTTAGCAGCAGAAATGTGTTATAATGACAAAAATTAGTTAGATTATCAAAATATAAAAAAATTAGCGTGAAGGGGTCTTAGGATTTTGGCTTTTTAACGAAAAAAATTACAAATTCAAGGATAAAAAAAAATTGGCGCGGGACGGTGTTAGGATTTTGAGAATTATCATATATAATATCCCAAGTGCATGTCAAATTGTCGATAATTTTCTCAAGTGCGCGAGAGAAAATTATCAACAATTACGCACGAGGGATATTCGAAAGACTATTTCCCGATTAAAATTTAGCCAAACGCTGTTTCTCTCATGAAAAATAAAGCAAAATTTAAAAAATTTCTTTGGCAGCAAGTCAGAATCATATTTATCAACGTAGAATTACACGATAATTTTGCACTAGTGCAAATTATCGTGTAATTCTACGTTGATTGGATGACATTCAGAAATGTCAGACTTCCGATTGGCTTAAATTTTATGAGGGAAATAGTCTGTTAAATTATTGGGGTGTATTTTGGTAAACGAAGAATTTATAATTTATTGATTGCTTTAAAACCATGTAATTATCATTAAAGAAGAAAACTTCTTCTTTTCCAGGATTCAGAATCTTGGTAGAATCTTCAAAGAATCCTCGTGCGAACAGGGCTTCACAGTCCGAAATTTGGTATAATTCGTAGCATAGACATTTCAAGAAAATTATTTTTCTGTTCACAATCAAAACAAAAAAGATTCAAACGTTTTTCAGAACAAATCAACCTCCTAAATTAAATTACCTCCTAACAACTTCACTAATATTACAAATGGTTACAATCATAATAACATAATTGTTTTCCAGGTCTGAACGCATGCGAGCGCAAGTCATTCATATTCCTGCGGAAGGAACTTCCGGTGCGGCTAGCCAACATCATGAAAGAGATCGCCCTACTTCCGGAGAACCTCCTCCGGATGCCTTCAGTGTCGCTGGTGAGCGACTGGTACATGAGGAGCTTCAGCGAGATCGTCGAGTTCGAGAAGCAAGACATCAACCCCAAGACGCTCGACCACTTCTGCTCCAGCCTGGTGAAGATCAGGAACCGACACTCAGATGTCGTGGAAACCATGGCGCAGGGAGTTCTAGAGCTCAAGGAGTCACATGATGTTGATAGTCATACCGAACATAGTATACAGTATTTCCTGGATAGGTTTTATATGTCGAGGATCTCGATTCGGATGCTTATTAACCAACACAGTAAGTAATTGAGTTATACAATTGGAAAAAGTATGCATTTTTGTCGATTGTACTTAAAGTAGGCATTTACAGTTATGATAAATAAATAAATTCGCTGGATTATCGATCAATAAAATTATTAAATTACTTCAACCTTACTGAGATCTTCATAATAACGTTGTGCAAAAACAACTTTGTACACATATCTCTAAAATCCAAAAGTTTAAACAGCAAGACGCAAACCAAAACTATAGTCCGTCCCAAACTTCTTTGCCGTGACGTCATACCTGTAGTTCGTATGAATCAATTTGAAATTATGGCGGGAAAGTTATATTTTGATATCAAATATTTTTAAACTATATTATGTGAATATTTGGAATAACTATATAAATTTAATAATAAATAAATACCTCTAGAACAGCTGACACGGGAATAAATAATTTTCTTTTTCAGCAGTAAAATATTGGTACAAATTCAAGACAATCTGAATTGTTTGTTTATTATTGCGTTTGCCGAGCATATTTATAAATAATATTATAAATATCTATATGTAAACAGCTAATGTATGCATAAAACAACGATATACCTATGTTAAATTATTTAATCACAGTGAAAATAGTTTTTATTTGTTTGACAGTTTCAAAATTTACAATACAATGTATTTCATAAAACAACATGAAAAACAGCCTACTCAAATAACAAGTTATAATTGCTGGTATATCAACAATATAATTATATACGTTTTCTATTTCTTTCTTTTTCTACTTCATAATAAAAACAAAGAACAAAACTTCACGTAACAGTATCAATACTTCGCAAATTTCGAATGACATACGTGTTTCAACTAAATATATGACAGTAATAAGATAGAAAGAGTAAGACAATGTATTCCGTAGTTATTCTTGAAAATAAAATAATGACGTAAAGGCAAAGAAGTTTGGGACGGACTATACAAACAAACGATGTTACTTGTTCCGCCCTCCTTGTGACAGTCGCACATGGAGTACAGTGCACCCCTTTCAGTAGCCCTCCTCGTGGCAAACCTTCAAGCTGCGCGTAACGGCGAGTTCAATATGTTAAGCCCTGTTCGCACTAGGACAAAGATTATGAATTTTCAAGAAAAATAAATTCATGGTTTTGAAGCAATTTAACAGGTAATTCTCACTATAAAAAAGAAAACTTATTCTTTTCCAGGATTCAGAATCTTGATAGAATAATTCTAGAATATTCATACACAGGAAAATGCATGCCCAAGAAGATTCAAATCTAGAAAATTTATTTGTAATAAAATACCTGCATTAAAAGATTAATTCACAGGAAATGCAAATCTAGAATTTTAGATTCGCCATAAATTCAAACAGGAAGATGCAAATCCGTAAAACTAGTTTATCTCTTCAACACAAGGGGGATAAATTAGGTTGAACTGAACTAAATGAACAACCCAATACCATTTTTGAGTCCCACATACTCGGTTTTGATTATAAATTTTCTAGATTTGCATCTTCTTGTGTTTACATCTTCCTATGTTTGCATCTTCCTGTGTTTGCATTTATACCAAATCTAAAATTCTAGATTTGAATTTTCCTGTGAATGAATCCTTTGATGCAAGTATTATATGACATGAATTTTCTAGATTTGAATCTTCTTGTGCATGCATGTACATGTACCTGTGTATTTGCTGTGTATGAATATTCTAGAATTTTATTTTCCGGTGTGAACCCATTCCCTCACGATGTTACCAATCATTTTGCTGCCATCTATCAGGAGTAACTCAAAGATAGTTTCTGCAGTTTTGATTTGCGTCTTTGCTGTTTTAGACTATTAGATATTAGAGATTTGTATAAAGTAATGTTTGCATTGCTAACATAAAAATTCAAATTTTGTTTTGACAGTAATTTCTTAATGCTCTAGGGTATAAAGTAGGTACTGCATTATGTACACTATGTTCCAAATGTTCTGCCCCAGCCTTAGAAAATCCCCCAGTGATCCGCAACCATTGTAGCACCATTCGTCAAAATATTCGAAATACGGCCTTCTTAGGTTGTAGAAAAAGACAGCATGCGAAAGATAGAACCAATTCTCGGTGAATCATTGCGGATTACGCCAGGTAGAGGAAAAGTGTAGAACAATAATTGCTTTGAGCTCTGTTTCGGTTTAGAAATACAATTTCCATAGTTTTGTTTTCTTCACTTCATTACATTTCTACACAAAAATTGCGTTATTATGAAATGAAAAAATTCTTTTAAGTTAACAATTTTATAAAAATTTGTATCTTAAAAATGCCACAATACCTTAAAACTAAAAAACTAACTTATTGCCAAATTTTATATTAAATACATAAGATAATTATTGGTACTGACTAAAGGTAAAATTTAAAAATGAAGGCAATCCTATCCTAAACTGACCGAATAAATTGAAAGTAAAAAAATCTAATTGTAGCATAACATGGATAACATTTTGACGAATGATTTTTGTACGGGGTTGCTAAGTAAGTATATTGAATTAATAAAATTAAATACAAAAATATGCAGAATTATAATTGTTAATTATTTTTATGATTAGTAATTTCATTTTCAATATTTTAATTTAGTTTACATTAAATATATAATAACAATAAGTACGATAAAAAGTTACATAGAAAAAAATCCAAGTAATATCATTTTTAGCAATAATTCCCGGGCAAAATTACAAGATTATAAAAAATGATCACCACACGATTTTTTATTTCATAACCCGATACACAGTAAATCTTTGAATGTTTAATCAGTACTTACATTAATTAACACACAATTTGACTTGTGCAGCGTTGAGGTTGATAGTGGCGGCGGCGAATTGTTAAAAATAAACGCTTAATTTTTAAGTGGCTTTTCTTTAGGCAGCGCGCCGGTGTACGCCGGCGTAATCACATCAAAATTTACTTGTATCTAACTTCGTAATATCTACATGTGTAGCAAAGTTAATGGAAAATATCTTATTAGATGCCATCCACATATGATACAATTTTATTTTTTTTAATATGAACTATTAAAATTCCTATTAACAATGTCGAAATTTTTTGTTAATTTAGAATATTGATATCGGCGCGCCGTAAAAAATATTGGCGTCGGCGTGAAATATATACCGGCGGCGGCGGCGTGACGTGGCGGCCCACGCATCCACATTATGTTTACCATAATGCCACAATTGAAATTATTTGAATTTATTGTTTTGTTTTAAGTAAATTAAAATTTTTACTTGTATAAAAATTTTAAAATTGTTACTTTCACTGTCTTTATTTATAAATTATTTGTTTGGGTTTTGTTCTGTATATTTTTATTTATTTATACGACGTTTCGGAAACGTCGCAAATCGATCATAACATTAGTTGCTTTTATATACCTATTGAAACAAAGACTAATACAAATAATTATATTGTTTATGTAGATATTTTAGAAAACAATGATTGTAAAGTAGTAATTTTCACGGATACATTTTTAACACATAGATGTTTATACGTAAGTGCAATAATTTAGGCAGGAACGGGAAACATGATAGTAACGAAGCTTGATAATAATTGTAACTTTTAGGACAATAATTCATAGTTTCTTTAAAAAAAACTTTTAATTTATGCCTAATGCATACAATCTTGCAACACGCATTTCAATAAAACAGTTTGATATGTTTTATTCTCATTTAATTTACTGAAAAATTATTACTGTCATTTCATAAAAATGCAATTTATGTTTAGAAATGTAATGCAGTAATGAAAACAACTAAGGAAAATATGTTTCTAAACTAAAGCTCAAAGCAAACGTTCTACACTTTTCCTTTACCTGACTTAGTAATGATTCACCGAGAACTGCTTCTATCTTTCGCATGCTGTCTTTTTCTACAACCAAAGAAGGCCGTATTTCGAATATTTTGACGAATGGTGCTACAATGGTTGCGGATCACTGGGGGATTTTCTAAGGCTGGGGCAGAACATTTGGAACATAGTGTACCTCGTATCCATGACAGAAATAAACAATTATACACATAAAGCAATTATATACCTTCAGGGATGAAGTGAAACTTAATTGAATAGTAAACTAAATTAAGCACTCTCGAAATACATCTCTAATGAAATTTACGTTCATTAAGTGTTCTCAATACTTAATTGAAAGATCCACTTACAATAAATTGCTACTACAAATTAATTTATATTTCATTCTATTGATTTCTAACTCATTTAACAAAAACTGTAGAAAGTTTGTTTCCAGCATTGTTGTTCGGTGGGCAATTCGAAACGGCTGCTGGCCCCATCCAAAGCCGACACATTGGGTGCATAGACCCACAGTGTGACCTCGTGAGTGTCATCAAAGATGCCTATGAAAACGCACGATTCCTTTGTGACCAATATTACTTGGCCTCTCCTGAACTTGTCATCACAGAACACCAACATCTCGGTATGTAAAAACAAAGCTGTCATCGGGATATACACTTATACAGGATGATTCACAACTTGGTAATGGCAAATCTGAATATACAGGGTGGTTGGGTAATTCACAACTTCGTGCATATTATATTTTAATGGCGTTAGAACTTCACTTGCTGATCTCGGAACAAGAAGAATTTGTTTATATGAAATTTCATAAAATTGATTAGTTTTTAACTGTGCAAGCCGCCGGCCACGATGGCCGCGCGGACTAACGTGCTGAAACACTGTGGTCCGATCGGCTGGCGAGGTCGTGG